>VZRO01000202.1:119209-157198 GCA_013397915.1 Daphoenositta chrysoptera | reverse complement strand
GCTAGCCAGAGAGCCAGTGTTGCTGCAATTATCAATCTTTGTTCTTGCCATTTTTTGATGATGATCTAGAAATGCACTGGCAAGAGCAAAACAGGATATATTTCAACAGTGTTTCTGGTTTTTTCTGATTTGCATGTCTCTGGTAGGTGCATCAGATACATGTAGCTCAGTGTAAATGCATTATCCATCATTTGGGGTGTTTTACTTGTAGATCACTTGATTGGGAAGAGAGTGAAGCACCTATATTCTATACATATATATATATATATATGTACTACAAATTTTCTCACAGAATTCTGTCTGACAAAACATTTAAATTCTTGTGAAGCAATTTGCTTTCTCAGTCTCAATGGTCTGATGCAGACTGTAAACTCCTTGGGATGTTCCTTCAAACTCTTCTATGCATTGCACTGTGCTATTGTTTTATGTTGGTATTCGAAGGGAGTGAAGTTGCAGCTGTGTCACTCCACCAGACACAGTCTGATGAGAGGGTGCTTGCTGCATTCTTTCCTGAGATGAATTGGAGTGGTTCAGGTTTGCTGTCTCTTCAGTACACTAAACTGCAGTAAAAAATACTCGTTTTGAGTATGTTTACATTTATTAGGCTCCTGCAGTTATGTCATCCTGAAAATGATGCTCAAAATACTGCATTCTGAATCAGTGAGAAAATGAATAGCTGATACTAAGAAGCACTCACTATATTATCACCCTCTGGGGCAGCATTTCCTGAAATGCTGCAATGCAGTTTTATGATATGAGGAAGGTAATGTATGCAAGTACTGAAGGTATATGCATCAAGTTCTAGCTCAATTGTAAATTAAATTTGCTCTAATGGGTAAGGAAAGGAAATGTTTTGATTGCAAAATGTAGCAACATCTGTGCATTTTTAATGTATATCATTAAAAATTGGACTTCAGACCTAATTCTCAGACACATTTTGACCAGATTAAAATAGTTCTTATGTTAGGTATGCCAGGGAAGAAATGAGTAATTTACAACCTTTTCAATCCCACAAAGTATCTTGAAATTTGTGAAAGTCACTTAACAGGAGGACAAATTTTATAGTTAATATGAGAGAAATATAAAATTATCCATGGTCGTTTGAACATTAATTATCCTTCTAAAATAGATCGATTAATCTCCTAACTCTATTGTGGATATTTTAGAAACCAGGGAGCAAAACAGATTAAAAAGCAATATGTAAGACAGTGACGAACAGATTTGGGAAACCACTGTTAGGAATATACAAATTCATCTACTTTTACACTAAAAGAAATTAAACATTCTGATATTCTTGAAATTATCTGTTAAATTGCCAGACCTAGAAAAAAGCAATTTAACCAAAAGTTGGACTGATATTTCTAACTGTATCACCTGTTCTACTGAAAATACAACCTAATTTTACAGATGCCACATCTCTTCTAAACACATTTGTACACCAGATCACCTCCTTCATTACCAACTTGCTTAGAGTGTTTAAATAGTGAACAATAAATACAACTCATTTTGGTAGCCAGAAAAATGTAAAACTCCAAAATATCCCCTTAGCATCAAAGAAGCAGGATGTCCAATAGTGACATCTGATGGGAGAAGAAAATAAAATACTATGCTGGTGTCATTTAGAGTTGCTTTAGGAACAGTTGAAGAGTGCAATTAGACAGGCAGGAATCAGAAAGGTCAGAAAAGCTTCCCGTATGAAATTCCTTTCCAATGATATTCCTGTGTACATTTGGGAATTGTAAAGAAAGTTGGGTGATGTATTTCATGGGAGAGTGAAACAGCAATAACATGGGCTGTCAATCCATGCAATAAAACAATGCTTTTAAAATCAAAGATAAATATTGAGAATAAAAATGTCTCATTCTTGATGATTAGTTTCCTTTGCGTAAACAGAATTTATAACTGACTTCACTGAGATGAGCATGTTTATTGGTTATTCATTGATACGGGGAGCATCCTAATCTCTCTCAAATGTAGCACCACAGTATTGTTTGAACATTCCTTATATTTTGGTGACTTTCAGCTCATCCTTCTTCCTTTGATCCTATGGGTAGGGCTAAGAAATGTAAGATATGCCCTGGCATTTGAAAACTGACATATTCAGATGTAAGAGAGCAAAAGCAAGGTGGCAAAACATAAGCAGCCAAACTATTGCTTGAAACCATCAAAATGCTCTTTCTTTTTCTTCTGCTGTGTTTGGAGATATGCACTTTTATAGCACTCTGTGTTCTTCAAAACATATTTGGTAAGACACTTTAATTTGAAGTGGTGGACTGTAAATTGAACTGATGGTCACAATGGCAGCAAATGAAGAAAGTAGGATCAAAGAAAACACAGTCCTTTTGTTCAAGATACGAGCTTGAGATAGGTATTTATTCACTAGAAAACAATCAGTCCTCTAAAAAAAGACTTGACTGCATGTCTTCTGCATTACTAAAAAAGGCATTGTTACATATTTTGTAAAACCTCAGGGATGGTTTGATTTACCCCAATGCACTTCATTTTGCATGCATATGAATACATACTCATTTTTTATACATATCTACATACACAAAGTCATGTAAGTCACATCCCTGACCCACAAGAGAAGCTAACAAGATTGATCAAGAATGTAGAAAATTTGAGATAATATCCTTTATTAGAATCTGGCAGATGAATGCAAGTACATCACAAAGTGCTGAAAAAGCTCAGATGAAAAAGTAGTAAGAGGAGGTAAGGTCCGGAAAAATAAAAGACTTCAGTAAGAATATAAAGGCAATATTTCCTTCAGAAAGATGAAGGGGAGAGGGAGGGACCCATCTTGAATTTAATTTAGAAAAATTTGAGTGTTTTTCAGTTCTGAGAAATAAACAATGATTAAGAAATAAAGTATGTATTAAATCAACAACTACAAAGTATTCAAGGAGACCAGAAAGTCCACCTAAAATATCCCTAAAATGAAAGTTAAGATGAAGTGATTATGTGAAGAAAAAACTCAGAAATACTAACTGGAAACACTTTCTTGTAGTGAAGACAGCCAAATAAAACTGTGCAGCAAAAATGTGATTGAGAAGTGTTGCAGTGCGCGGACCAGTTTTTATATTTTATTTATTTTATACGGTTTAATCTTTATTTTTTTATGTATTTTGTTTGGTTTGGTCTGTTTCCCCCACCCTGTTAAGTGGTTCGGTCTCCTCCCGTTCTCTGTTCTCGAGAGCTTTCCAGCTCGTTCTCAGATCAGGTTGCTACACCCACTCCGCCCACTCCCTTGTGATTGACTGTTAACGTGTTATGTTCCCGTTGGCCCTCAGAATGTATCCGCCCCTTGTTCCTCCACCCCTTGTTCCTCCCCCCCTTAAAAGACCTGTGCAGCCCCAGACTCGCTCTCTTAGCTCTGGGATTCGGTGCCTGACTCCACAGAATAAACATCTCCGTACGAGCCACGCCGGGTCCGTGCTCTCCCTCGTGCCTTTGCTTCTTCTCGACGCGCTCTGCCACCCTTCTCTGGCTGGGAATCCTCTTCCCTGGCTGTAGCAGATACTGCGAAGCCAGAGGCTCTGCCGGTCGGCTGTTCCCGGTGGCGCTTGGGGCTCCCAAGTACCTGGACGGGACAGCAGAGGGTAACTACCCTCTAAATCCGGGCGAGGGCTGGTTCCTCACACCGCCGCGCGTTCAGAGAGAAGAATTCATTTTCTTACACTGCAGTGGATAAGTATTTACATTCAGAAGAAAATCCAAAAGGCAGGTACAACACCCACCATCATTCCTCTAGATTTTTTCAGAGACCACAACTGACATCATTCCTCTAAATTATATACTGAAAAAGAAATAAAATTGAATTTTCAGAGGAGAATTCTAACTCTTCTCTCTTCCACACCACAAAATAAAACTTCTTTCAAATAATAAACATCCAGTGAGTTTTACAGACTTGATTGTATAGTATGGAGACTTATTATTGTTAGAAACTATTGTTAGATAGTTAATAATAACAATAATTATTGTTATTGTTAGAAACTTCCCTGCATTGTTTTTTATATTCAACACTGCTGAAAAACAACTTGCTAGACAGTTATTGAATCAAAAATTCTGATGCTATGGTCTTACATTGACCTGACCAAAAGTACTGACCTATCTAGATCCATTCACTGTGGGGAGCCATTGAAAACATTTCTCTAACAGGAAAACAAAGGCTTGTTAGCAAAGGGAACATTTATGTTCCAGAAGAACTTCCACACATTCTTTTCAAAATTTGTATTTATAAGTAACCTGTAGGAAAACAGATGGAAGATGGCAGGGATGGACTCCAAACAACAAAGAAACATCCAAAAGAAAAAAAAATATTTTGTCTATTGTTCCATGGTCAATGTTGCAGACAGTTGTTCCAGGGTGAAAAATGAATTGTCAGTTATCTAGAAATAAAGTGCTTACTCCTCCAAAACACAGTGCAAATCTTTTCTGTAGAGTGGGAACACTTGTGATTGAAGATGGGATGTTTTAAGATGCTGGTTATAATTGTCTTCAAACTGCAGTTAGTTTGTCCAATATAAGCCATAATTCTCAATCTACTGCATTTAGGTTTTTTTAAAAAAAGGATAAAGATGAGAAAAAGTAACCTTTAAGTAAATTCAAAGTAAATGCTGAAAAATTATGAATTCAGAAAAAACACAGTTATTTTATAATTTTTGAAAAAAAAATTAATTGGAATTTAAATAATATATTATACATTGGCACAGTAAAATATCCTTTTACTCATACTTTCATTAGGAGAAATTTAATTTTGGTGATATATTGTGATGAAGGAATGTAGCAAGTCGCTACTGACATGCTTTTGCATTTTCCTGGGATGAAGCCTGGCAATCAATGCAAGTTGGTAAATATACCTTTTTCGCAAGATAATATTCTCCTTAAAAACTGCCTCCATATCAAAAACTCGAATGAGTGTATTATCTTCCAGACTTATGACAGGCAAGTCAAAGGTAGGTCATTGAATACAAATTATTTAAAGTTTATGAGAGGCCCAATCAGGTTAACACTCAAAACAAGTATGGCATGATCAGAATGCAGGACACTGTAGGACTCCTAAGGTTCATAGCTATTCAAGCTTTGACACACAATATGGAATAATTAATTTTTACTGTTTATAAAACATAGTGAAGCCAGAGATAAGAATCAATGTTTCTTGAGCTTGGGCATGAGCTGAAAACCTTGAGAAACCTATAGTTGGAGACTTATTGAAGATAGACATCTCCGTTCCAATTATTTAGAAATCTTGGAGTCTTAAACTGAAGAAAAATGCATCTAGTTTCTATAGAAAAAAAAGAATGATAGTGTTCATCAACTTAGGTTCTCTCACACAAACTCACAATGTCTTGAATGTTGTTTATTTAGTCACACATGTTGGGCATCAGAACAAACAAAAATCATTCTGTTAAACTGCACCAGGGGAAGTTTAGGCTAGTCATTAGAAAAAAATTCTTTACAGAAAGAGTGGTTGGGCATTGGAATGGGCTGCCCAGGGAAGTGGCAGAGTCACCATCCCTGGAGGTGTTTAAAAAAAGACTGGATGTGGCACTTAGTGCCACGGTTTAGTTTATAAGGTGGTTTTAGGTCATAAGTTGGACTTGATCTCCAAGGTCTTTTCCAGCCTAGTTGATTCTGTGATTCTGTGAAATAAGAACACAGCAAAAACACAGATGAACCATCACTTGACATTATAAATTTGTATAGTTAATTTTCATATCCACATATTTTTCATTAAAACTATTTCTATCAGGAGGCATTTCAAAGTCTAATGGAAAAGGAACCTGATTGAATGCCAAGATTTCAGTACCATTTCCCCTAAAGTTGCAGTCTGATTCAGCTGACTGCCTGAATGAACATATTCCTTATCCCCTCTGAGCAAGTGACCTGTGTCTAATAGCAATGTTATTAGCCAAAGAGCCTACTTGAGTTAGAGTGCTATGTGTTCTACTTTTCTAGCCTAAATCTTTGTATTTTTTCTCCTCTGTAGTACACCCTTTGTCAAGCAGAACAAATCTAGAGTAGTATGATATTTAGTGACTTTTTTCACATGCTTGGAACTGGGAAAGTGAATATCTTTCAATCTGTCATAAAGCAAAAATATCCCAGAATCAAAGCAGTTTATCCTGCTTGAAGAGCATGCCAAAATATCTGAGGTTATAAAACTCAGAGGCAATAGGTGAATGTGGGCAGCTGAATTACCTCTATAACTCAGTAGCTGAGAATTAAAAAGAGTAGATATTTAAAAATAAATGCCATTTTGAAATCAATGGCTCCCAGCATTTCACTGTTCTAATGGTGATTTTAAATGTCCTTTGTTCTAGAGTGCTATTTCCATTACTATAATTTGATGCATTTACACACATTTAAATGATAGCTGTCCATTTTTTTTAGGGAACCTAGGCATAGAAAATGGGCTCCTTTCAGCTCATCATACAGCTTGTTACTGTATTATGACAATTTGATAGGCAATGCAAGATACCTAAACCACTTCTGCTAGTAAGTGTTATCATCTGTTTTTCTGAACAGACTGAAAGGTCTTACACAAGGTTTTCCTGATATTCCTAAACTTGCAACTGGGCAAATTTCTGTTGATTTTGTCCAATACATTGTTGAGTGTTCTAAACAAGAACAGAAAATTGCAATGTCATTTTATTACAAAGAGATTAACCAAACAATAACATGCTTCAGGTTCTGGAAGCAAAAAATTAATAGGTTTTTAATATTTCTTTTTTAAGAGCAATCTAGCATTGTAATACAAATGAAACTAGTCATCATGATATTTTTTTCTCATGGGAAATCAAAATATCCTATTATCCAAATCAAGAAGAAGCTTTCGTTTTTTGAACCTGAGTATTGTTCAGTATTTAATGAAAATTTTGCCTAACTTTATTCCTGTTGACATATCATGTGTCTACACCGACTTTCCTTCTTATCATTTTTATGTACAGTTATCCAAATTTCATGCAAAATCACAGTTCATGCAAGTATAAAACAGGCATGTTTTTTCATATTCATATTTGTATATTAAAAACTTCTTAATAACATAATTTTTATACCTTTTTAACATACTATCCTGTGGAATATGATTTCTCTATAACATTTTCTAAAATAAATATTTGTATATTAAGCTACACTACTATTTAAGTTACACTAATAGACCATGAGGAAGGGCTGAAGTTTTTACTAATTTCGTTGTACTGCAGTATTCACAACGACCTATACATTTAACATCAAATTAGAAATTCAGATTACTTGTGTTATTTTTTATCTTCATTTTCAGGCAAACAGGGCAAAAACCGTGCATGTACTTAATCAAATAATACTTAAATATCTTCTCTGGCAATTCATTTTTTAAGTGAATTATTAGAAATAATTAATTCTCCTTTCTCAAAAAAACTAACAATTAGATTCTAAAGTTGTGAAAAGTTTTGTTTCATCAAACTAATATTCCATTCAACAAAACAGGAATCTGTCAGGCAACACCAAGAGTTAAGCTGGAACTTGGAAGGTCTCTCAGTCTTATAAACAAACCTCATTTCTGTTATTTTATTTACAAAGCATCAGATGTATTTTCCTCTCAGACATGCATAAGCCAGATGTGCCAGCAAAGTAATCTATTTTGTTGAGCTTAAAAGAGAGAAATCCTAGTGTTCAAAATCAAAACATAGAGAACTATCACAGAAAAATTTTTTGCTGAAGGAAACAAATTTTGATTGTTTTGGAGCACTTCTGGAATCAACCTCAGAATGCATATACTGGTGAAAGTGTCTGTAAGAAAATGAATGCCCTTGCAAAAGTCATAGTATCTGGTTCAAACAAGATTAATCCAGAGGAAAATAGCTATGATACCTAAAGTATGTTAAAGCTCTAAACAAAGAATTTCCTGTATGTAACAAGATCTCCATATAGTCTTAAGGTGATTCAGTAACAAATGCCAACAAAATAAAATTAAATGCCATCCAAAGAAGACCTGCTGAAAGGTCTTCATATCCTTAATGACTCCCGAAGATTATAAATCCAACATTATCCCAATGATCTATATCAGTAGTGGAGTTTTATGAATTGTTGCTATTTAAGAATATATCTTGGTAGATATTCCTATATCTATACATTTTTATTGTAATACACAAGTCTCTGTCATCTATGTAACTTACCTTCATGGTCTAAATGTCTTATCAGACTTTGCAAATTCTCTTCCTTGGAAGAAAAATAAATCAGAAAGAACTTTACTGTGTATAAAGTCTGCATGTTTTGGGTAAGGTGTGTGAGAACTTCCCTACTGCCATATTCAAATTTCCATTTGCTCAAAATAAAATATATATGTTTAGGTGCATGATTTCAGAGGATATTGGACAAAACAGTGCTCTTTCACTGGGATTGCCTAAAAGTCCCTTTAGTAATATCTATTTATATAATTTAAATTTAGAAAGAATTCATCACTTCTTGGAGGTCTTCTTACTACAGCCCACTGACAAATAAATCTTTCCAATCTCTCCCCACTTATCCTTTAGTCAGGTAAAACAAAAATAATTTTGTCTGAGAATATTTCAGGAACTGGCTTAATAACTGAAAGCTAAACCAGGAGAAGGTAGTTCACCCTTGGTATTTTTGTGTGCCCGCCCATCCTCTCTAGTTTAAATAAAAGCATTAAAGAATATGTAACAATTTAATTTTAGAAGCAATTTCAGTGTATTCTGTATGTTTCTATGGTTTTTAAAAACATGATATTTCATATTTGCTGTCGCCTGAGAATTTTGTCAAGAGCACATTTATAAGAAACATAGCAGTCATTAATCTAGATCTGTGTAACTGCAGAAATGAATCTATTTGTGTATCTGTATGTCACTGCTGTCACCTTGCAAATGTCTGAATCATTGGTGCAGGCCTTTAAACTGACAAATGATAAAAATGAGGCAGAAAGTGCAAATCAAATTTAGAACAGGAATAAAATACATGTAGAAATGTTTCTCTTTCAAACCTTACAAGAATCAAAGGATTTTACATTCATGAAATTTGTATCAAGCAAGTTTTACAAACAACTGATCTCCTGTAGCATTCGCAAAACTCTTTGGAATTAGCACCCAAAATACAGTCTGTGAGACACTGAAAGCAGAAAAGTCTTTGAAGAGTTTTGAGCGCAGAAATTTCTCCCCTGTAAAGAGGCTCAGTCAGTTTCTAGGCAACGTAGCTCTTCTAAATCCCTTTCATGCTCTTTAAAGTATCCCATCCAGTGACCCTGCTGGAAGAGACTGGTTAGAGCAGCCACAGGCAGCACAATCATTTCTGCCTGCCAGGCTTCTTTGTTATTCAATGTTTTTGCAGGATGTCTGCTGTATAACCTAACAAGCCCCCACAGGAGACAATATCTTAGCAGATTCCCCTGGCAGCCAATCACTCCAGAAAGCGACTTACTGGCAGCTGGCTGCCTCTTTCACACCCCTGCTTGCATTTCCCCGCACACACGCAGACCCTGGCAGAGACCAGACACCCTGATCTTCTCTTTGAACCTCTTCCTTCAGTGTCTAACGCTGGTTTACTCTCATTACGGGGGGATTCAGCTGGTTGCACTGTCTGGCTATAGCTGTAGGTGGGGTGCCTAATCTACTAAGATAAAGAAAGAAATTGCATTTTAATTAATTTCTTACTGCATTTCACCAGACCTGCTGAGACCTGTGAAATTGCTTTGGTCACTATAATGGCTTTTCAGAAATGGTGTTATTTTATAAACACAATCTGTTGCATAACTGAAAATTTGATTTATGGCATGCATCAGCCCTACCTTATGGCCTTACTAGTATATTGTAAACCCTTGACAAGCAATTATTTGTTTATGAAAACACTTGTTGCTTATAATTATAATCCTGCTAATTTCCTCATTCCCAAAAGCAACATTAGTGTTTGCTAATGAACTGCAGATTAATTCACTCTGAATTAGTCTCTACCCCCAGTCTGCCCCCCGCGCATACTAGATGGCACTAATTTTGCTTTGGGGATCTTAAAAGGATTTGTTGTTTGAGAGTAGATACAAATGGCCTGTTCTATTACTTAAGACTTTGGTTTACTTTAATTTGAATTCATTTATTCAGCAATGTTCTGAATTTCAACTGAGAGATAATGCATTATAAAAGAAATATAGACAAATTATACAGATCAATACAAATAAATTGAACACATAATACAGTAAGAGTAGCTCAAGGTGGTGTAGTTTTCTCTGGTGCATCTAATGATATGAAGCTGGTAAACTGAAACAAGCTTGAGGGTCTGAGTTCAGTCCATAATGGTTTAATGGCCACAGCATTTAAGTACCAAGCACAACACATTTTCTCACATAAGACTAATTTTGTACTTGATGATTTCATTCGCCTCTGCAATCTTTTAAAAAATTGAATTATGTTAACAGTGATCCTCCTTTTGCTTTGCACTTAACCCCCCTGCTTTTCCTTTTCATCTAAATCTGTGTAATATCTGACCTAACTATATGTGACTAGGATTCACCACCTAAGTTTTACAAACCACTCTCAGAATCCATGATTTAAACCAACAGATTATTGCTTCCAAACTTTGTATCAGCTGCCAACCTCACACTATAATCCTTGATTCACGCTGCATGAAACCTTTAATTCTCTGCCAGCAGCTGCCTGCTAAGCTATTCCTGCCCTCCCTTTCTTTCCTTGGCAGATGATGTGTTAAAGAAAAGTACTAAGTGGAATATGTGCTGGCTGCAGGTGTACCAAATGGGGCAAGCAGAGGCTCAGAGGGCTGAGACAGGGTGAAGTTCTTCATCCTCTGTGGTGTAACTTTTAAATAACATAATGAAGCTAATGTACATACTGCTTCAATGAAAGCACTAGACATGTTGACACCCTCTGCTCCCATTTGATGCTGGTTGTTTTTTAAATTAGACATGGTTTTTTGCTGTTTAGTTGCATTAATTAATGAAAGGTGGATTAAATGTGTTTCTAAAATACCCAAATACATAAATTGTGAGCTAATTGTAACCCTGAGAGAATTCACATATATTCCACTAAATGAAAATAATTAAACAAAAACATTAGTCTTAGTGATTCTTAATTCTGGTTCTTCCATGGCAAACTTAAAATTCAAGTCACAGCATGACTGGGGCTTTTTCTTGAGCAATTACTGGACTAGGATTTCAAAAATTTGGCCCACAAGGGCCAGATTTTCAAAACTTACACTTACGAGCCAAATGAAGAGGACAGATTTTCAAGTGCTCACTATGCAGTGGAATGATAAGTACTGAGTTCTACTGAAAATGAAGCTGCTAGACAGAGACTCCAAAAAGTCTGTGTCTATACATATATTCATATATTCATATATATGTATATGTATATATATATATATTATGAATAAGGAGGCAGAAGATCATTTATTAGAATCTTTGATATAAATCAGAAATCAGGTGTTAATTTTCATGGTTTAGTTATTTGTACATCATGAAATTGAATGATTTGATGATATTCATATTTGCCAAGAGAAAAAAATGAAGAAAAAATGTTTTTTATTATTCATAAATTTTAAAGCTGAAGCTCATGATAGCCATAACCTTTCTGTTAGATTGTTTTTAACCTTAAATTTATAAAATTTTTGAATTTTAAGTTTGCTTGGAATATCATAAAATTTAATTATTGTTGTCTGAAATAATTTTGTTGCATCTTTGTGCTCTGCCTCTGAAATGATCCAGGTAGTACTTGTTAATATATTTTAATGAGAAACAAAATAATTTTTTATATGCTGGTCTGAAATTTCATCCATCCTGACAGATTTAGATTCTTTGGACCTGCACTTTTTACTTGAAATGACTTCTTATGTAGAAACAAAGCATTATCACAGGGGCAAGGTATATTGACACATGCTCACATTTAAACAAAAGCAGCTGTACAATGCTACTCATTGACAGTGACATATTTTTTTTAAAAAATCTATAAATATCATTAAGCATTCAAAACATCCTGGAAAGTTATCATTCTTGTGAAACTTTAAAGCTTTTTGAAATTCACATAAACTGTTAAAAAAATCATCAATTAAATTGAATCTTAAATAAGTCAAGATCCAATCAAATGGATTGGATTCTTATATTATAAAAATATAATTTAACCTACAGGTAAATGCCAAAGAAAAATATTAATTAACTTTTTTATCTACATTGCAGACATACCAAAACCCACAAATATATGTGTCTGGTATCAGCCCTTTCACATAGTTCTATAACTGAACTTCTGAGGGGTGAGATGTTTATTTTGACTTTCCGAAAACATGTAGGAGAAAAAAATAATATTAAAAGTTTTCCATTATGGTGTGTACTAAGGAATCACAAAGTGACGGGAAAAGAGGTCTTAAAATAATCACAAAAATTCATATAAATATCTAGAATACATAGTCGCTGTTATACTGGTTGGTTTTATTGCTTTGTTGTTGCTGGGATTTTTTAAATTATTTTTTTGGTAATGAAATCGGGGAAAAATTAAAATAAGCAAAAATTTCCATCTTTGTAGGAGACTCATCTTTCTCTGTGACCACTCAGAAATGCTACTGCATCTGGGAAAAATGTATGAGGCATCTTGTAAGTAAGCTGAGCTATCTATCTTTGCAGCATATGTTTCTGATGGGGCTGCTTTACCCTCAGTGAATTTCTTTTAAGTAGTCTTGCCTGCAGTGAGTATAATCACCCTCACCGTGCAGGAGGTGAAGATTTTACTATGTGCCTAAAATTTGAAAGAGGTGAGTCCTCACCCTTCACAGGTTTTTATAGCATAGTTGCTCAGTGGCAAGTGTACGGAAAGAGCATAAAGAATAGTGTTGAAGTGTTACAGATTTTTTGTATTTACATACAAGAAAACAAAGGGAAAAAAAATTCAAGTCACTGCCAATTATTTGAAGGGGAAAGTTAAGGAGGAACTTTGATGAATAAGTTAGTAAATTCATAGAATTCTCTCAATCCTCAGAGGAGGATGCTGTAACCCTAATTACAAGAAATTCTGAAATTTTGATAGAATGGTTTTTCTTTCCCAAGATTCAGGGTGTTAGGCTATGAAGTAGATGTCATACCCACAGTTGTTTTCAGGTCACTGAATAATACCAAGTCTCCAAGCAGTAGTTACATAGGTACCAATTTACACTGGAAACACAATTATTAATTCAACTTTCCCTTTTACAGATGTGAACAGAGACCACTCTTACCTACAGATAAATATTCAACAGTTTTCCTATTTTATCTATTTTAACTTAAGGACTTCGACTAGTTTTGGACTGAGAATTACTGTATGTATCTGGAAAGAAGAAGCATGTTCTGGCTTCCCAAGGAAAAATTTTACTGATTTGATGTATTCATTGTTATCAATTTTCCTGTTATTCCTTAGTTTATAGCTTATGAATGCTTTTGTTCCAAAGGTCCTCTTTGGAAATCTCCTTAAACATATTGTGTCTAAAGAAGACAAGAAGCAAATAAGCAAATAATCAATGAACATTCTTGCAGCTACTCTGTATCTCACTTTTCAAGGAGTAGTCAAATAAGAAAACCTTTTCACCAATGCACAAAGGACAGCAACACCTTATTTTGGTAGGTTCTTCAAATAAAATGTAGATTTACCAAAAAGGGCTTACAAACATTTTAGTGAGTAGCATGATGTTGCTCAAAAGAGGAAGAGATTCTTTTGTTTAGCGACAGCACAAGGAATTTATAATCATGTTACACCATTATAAGCATCTTTAAAAGGGCCTTCCAGTATTTCTGGCTACAGATTTCTCCTGGGAAGAACCAAGTTACAAGTCTTTACCACAACAATTAGACATGATGAATTCTAGTAATGACAAACTGTACTTCAAATTCATGGGTTATAATTAGTCAGTTGTGACTCATAAGACTAAGTGCAGCTACTAAATGTAACAAGTGACTCAGCCATTAGAGTGTCTCTGTTTGAGATGTCTTAACACTTAATAGTGTCTGCAGCCCTACAGCAGATTTTTAGGTTTCTCCACAAAATAAACAGAAAACTTACAGAAGCCAACAATTTAAAAGGAAAACTTTCTAAGATAGCTTCAAGGACTTAGTTCTTTGACTGCTTAGAAACTTGGAAGACTCAGCCTGGCCTTGCATTTTATGTGTGGAGAACATCCTTATGCATGTTATCCCTTTAGCACATAACAATAGAAAAGAACTTCCCAGTATTGTCTTTTACCCAATATCCAGTGGGTAGCATGGCAAATTGAAAGGTGCGGCAACTCATTTTAAAGTCCCTCATCTATTTCCTTTTTAGAAAGACATTCTTATGCAGGAGTTCTGCTCTGTAAAGAAGTGCTGAAATCACCAAGCTGCATTTAATTTCTCTTTTGAGTTCCTAAGCATTTCATTAAGTATTTTTAAACAGAGGCAGCTGAGAGTTTTGTCCCACAGAATTGCACATTATGCAATGGAAGCAAGTTTCCAGTACGAGACAGGAAAGATATTCCTTCTTCATATCATAGCAATAAGGAATGCCATTGATTTCCTCAAAGAAATTTCCAATGTTAAATTAATTAATAAGAAGCCATCCTTCTCTTCATATTAAATTCTCCACTCTAGAGGTAGAACACAGCTTCAAGGTAGAAGGAAGATATACAAACAAAACTTTTGCTTGACATCCAAATAAACCTCCTAGAATGAGAATGGGATTGTTGATTGTGAGAAACTCTTAATAAAGGTATTTGGAGATTGTTAACAGTAAGAAATGTATGCATCACTAGGATTAGGCTCCATCTGGCAAAGGCAAGGCTCTGTTGACTTCACAGTGCCAAAGTCAGAAACCAAACTAGGAGACAAAATTAAATCCACAAAGTCTCAGCCTCAGATAATTTAAAAAAAATTAACACTTCCATTTTACATATAAAAACTTATTAAATTGTGAAGTCTTCTTGCCACTTTAAAATGTTACTAGATCTTTGCAGGAAAATAAGAGAAAATGGGAAAGGAAATAGGACACAGGTTTTGTTTCTGTTCTTTTCTATGTTTTTATTTCTAATCTAACCAAAGTATGATCTCCACATTTCAAAGTGTCAATAAGAAAGTATTTGTGTCAGTTCTTTCTGAAGGATCTGTGCTTGCTTTTTCATGGATTTTGAGTAGAGAAAATAATTTAAGTCGTTTTATCACACATCCCTATGTATATTATGGATTTTGGAAAGACTGTATCATTTTTGTCTCTTGACATTGGTTTCTAGAACTGGCTGATGATTAAATTAATATATAAAAATGTATAAAAAATGTATAATAAATAAAGGCAAGATCTGTCAAGTAAGGAAACCTTTAACATGATCCATAAGGAAGATTTTCAAGTAAATATTTTGTCAGCTTTACAAATTCTTTAAAATTATATTAAAAAAAGATGAATGTCCAGGGGAAGGATAAACCAAATAAGTCTATACCTTTAACAAGTATTGTAGATCAAACTGGTATCTGAACAAAAGTTTTGTGACTCAGACTGCAGCATATTGTGTTTTTTGGATGGCAGGCATGTACAAATCATGTCTTCCAAAAGAAGGATATATAGTAATAGCAGTACAATTAAATTCAAAGTTTTGAGAACAAATTAACTTGACTTATCAAGTCATCTAACAAGTATTATTCATAAAACAGTATTCTATGGCATAACTTAAGTACTGTAGAGAAGTCACTTCTTTTTTCAAGGGGTTGGCTTATCTTCTTTTCTTTCAAGAGATTTCCATTATTTTAACAATTTTGCATGCAATGAATAATGGATTCAAGAGAGTTATAAATAATGGACAATTAAATTATGAATATATGAAATGTGATATTAACAAAACTCAAGGCACCCATTCTAAAGAAGACTGTTAAATGCCAAAATTCTGTTAAGATTGCAATCATGGTGCTGATTAGACTTACAGAAGAAAAGTTGTGCAAAGCCAGCCATCTTTTTATTTTCTTAGTGTCTGTTGCTTCAGACCTAACCTAAGTCTATAAAAAGTAAGACTATTCAGGGTCTAGCTACTTTTTCCCTCCCGCCATTGGGATCGTTCCTTTCTATATTTATAGATAATGATAACTTTTCTAAAATTTGTACTTATTAGAATGTGTTCTTTGCCTCTATCTGTTAAAATCCACATGTAATAAGGCCAATCAAGGCTGTTTAGACCAACATTCTCCTATTGATTTATAAAGGAGGAAAATATTAAAATCTGTGTTTTCTAGGACAAATAAATCCATTTTAACAATTTTTCATTACTAGCCAAATCTCTTAAATTTAAACAAAGAAAGAAGAATTGCAAAATATAAATAGTTTATAACCAACTAGCATTTACTTTTTCTAATACAGCATTGCAAACACTAGTTTGCATAAAGTGTTTTTCCAAACAGAAAAAGGAGTATCACACAACACAACTTTTGGTGAGGTCACTCAATTTAATTTGAGCAAATAAAAAGAGAAATCTTTCACTCATATTTTTCTTCTTCCACCTGACTAATCATCTACCTTAATCCACTTGCTGTATTTCCTTTAAAACTTTAACAGCACCTTATGTTTAAAAAAAAAAAAACAAAACAAAAAACCACCTAATCAAAACAAACCCGCCAGAATTCTATTTTCACATCACTTTTCCTCATGTATTTAGGTACAATCCTGTATGTAGATAAACACCAAAGTCATTGCTATGACACTAGTTTTTGCTCCAAGCCCCCATGCATGATTTGCTTTCATCAGACACTGCAAGTTGTAGGGTGGGGGCTGTCATGGGGTCAGCAGGGCAGGGCGTTTTCCACCAACCCTGAGCATGGCAGGCTGCAGATCTTTTGGGCCAGGCAAACTTACAGCCACGACATGCCTCCAATATCAAGTCAGGATCAGATCCAAACAATAATAAGGAAAGTAAGGGCATAGTTGAGCAGCACTGTTAAACAGCTGCAGTGCTGCTGCAGAACAGCTTTAGTGGGGAGCCGAGAGTGAGAACCTCAAAAAGAGTGTTACTCTCAGAATCCTGTTAATGGGCAAGGGAAGCATCACACACGCACATATACGTAAGCAAAACTAAGCATTTATTATTAGTCTAGTGGAAAACTTAATCTAATTCAAAGGTCATCACTACTATAGACCTAATTTTATGAATGAAACAACATTATTAAGGAAAAATAAAGACTAACCATGCAGTAATGATGCAGTTAGAGTACTTGTATACATTTTTAATTCTGTTTCTGCTATTGATGTAACATACACCCAGGGTCAATCGGGGTGTAAGGGCAAGTCACCAGCGTTTGGAGTCCTTCACTGGGAAGGATATGTTATTCACGATTTCTTATTCCTCTCATTTCTCCTCCATTATAGATTTACACGCAGAGTTAGTGAACACACATTTACATCTTTGTCTATATTGGTCTGTTACCCTAGATTATATAAAGTTACTACATTTCATGCCCTTTATGTATGATATGTATGCATTTTATCATGCATACTATTATAATATTAGTTGCTATAACCTTGTTATTTTCTTACCCATAAACAAGTTTGGAGGATCTTCAGGTCTTTTCCTTTTTCTTTTTTTGCTTTTGATTGACCATTAGTGAACAGTTTATAGTTGTGGGCTCTCCCGTAGCAAACCTGTGCCCCATCTCTTATCATCCCATGCCTATACTCCTCAGTGCCCCATCCCATGTCTTCATTTTTCAAGGTCTCTGCTATCATAGCTGTATCTTTACCATATATAGTTATATCATTTTGCGAGGGTTATAAATATCTCTTTGTGCCTAGAAAAATGTTCTTACTGCTTTCTATACACAAATGCAGCTCTACAACACAAAGATAAACAAAGGTAAAACAAGATAGACAAACACATTTGGCCAACGAGAGAAATTTCTGTCATAGCTAAAACAAGTAAAACAAAGCTACCAGGTCAAGAAATGTCAAGACAAAGCTGGCCTGACATGTCTCAATCTAGAGGCCTTACAAACTCATAAAAGCCTGTTACTAACGATAGTAAAATGCAAAGTTACAGCCGCTCCTATGTGCAAAGGGACATGCTTATAGAGTACAGCCAGTGCCCCCACGCAAAGCAAGGAGCTGCCTCTACCTATGGCCCATCAGAGAGATCAGCAGCATGGAGAGGAGGAAGATGTACTCAGAGCTCTGAAACAGGTGGGTTTGTTTCTGGGTTCCAGAAGAACAAGAGATCCAGATCACAAAGGTGTATTTGGTCTTAAGATTTCAGCCAATGGAAAAAAGAGAGAATGCAGAAATATTTACTAATCAGCCCATTCCAGAGAGGGTGGGAGAGAAGAAAAAGACTTTAAACAGAGGATTAAATAATCAGCTTTTAGTACCTAGGAGATGTTGAAACATACACAAAACCTGGCATTAGTACAATCAAGATATTTGTAACAAGTCTAATTTCCTTTTACTGGTGAGATTATTGCTCTTGTAGGAAGGCTGTATAAGCATTACATATTTTTTTTCAAAAAGTCTTTTGTATAGACTTTTATAACATTCTCATAAGCAAAATAGAGAAAAATGGGGAAGATGAAACCATGTGTGACTCAGTCCCTAGCTGAACAAGAAGGAGAGAATATTAAAAGGAGGTCTATTATAATGTCTCTGGGTTTTGGGTCTTACAATCTAGGAAATGGACCAGATATTTAATAAATCATACTTGTGACACCGGACTAGTAAGGGTAGTGAGTTCTTTTAGAATGGATCATGTGCTAAATAGAATCATGTAATCACTAAAATAAGAAAAAACCTACAACTTCATGGAGTCCAACCTTTGAATGAACACCAGCATGTCAACTAGACCATAGCACTAGAGCCTACATTCAGCTGTTTCTTGAAAAAAAGTTTCCTTCACCCCCTTCCTTACTTCACCAAAAACTGAAAATGCTCTCATTTCTTGGTTGCTGTGTCCAAGACGGCCTCCGACCACCACGTCTCCCACCAGCCCTTGTAAATTTGTAAGCAGCAGGTCTGACTGGGTCCCACCCCTGGGAGGCTCACTCGCCAGCTGTGTCAGGAACTTCCCTTCTGCACTCTCCAGGAACCTCCTACACTGCCTCCTCTCCACTGTGTTAAGTTTCCAGAAGGCCTCCAGCAAGTTAAAGTCTGTGGCAAGAACAGGCAATCATAAAACATCAGCCAGCCACTGAAGTATAGAATACCTCACCTGCCTCTTCATCCTGGTTGGGTGCTCTATGTCAGACTCCCACCAGGATATCTGCCTTGTTAGCCTTCCCCCAGGTTCCTGCTCACTGGCACCCAACCTTCTCATCACAGTCCTTGGCAGCTGAAATGCTCTCTAACGAGTAGGGAATATTTTGTACTTGAGAAAATACTTTGGCTTTGGAAAATTAAAATTGCTATGAACTCAGGCAAAAATGTGAATTTTGAAAGAGGTTGACATGAAAAGATAAAACTATATCCAGAACAAGATAATATGTATTTGGAGAATAGGTCATTCTACTTAATGTGGGTAGGTCTCGCCTGGAATATTTTGGGATACTGTGTTCTCAGAATTCATCATAGTAGAGGAAGTCAAAAGGAAAACAGAGGGAAAGATGTTTGGAAAAAATGAAAAATAAGGCAATCAAATCCAAATTTTAGTAAGAAAATATAATTTTTCTAGTAATTAAAAATCTTAGTAGGATTTTGTTGCTTAAATATTAATGTCTAGAGCCAATTAAAACAGCTACTACTACTGCTTCCTACTTAGCTTCCAGCAGCTCTCTTATAAGAACATGCATTTTAGGTAGTGTCATATCTGTTAACTTCATA
The DNA here is from genome assembly GCA_013397915.1 of Daphoenositta chrysoptera. NCBI lineage: Eukaryota > Metazoa > Chordata > Aves > Passeriformes > Daphoenositta > Daphoenositta chrysoptera. The sequence continues at coordinate 137,435 of VZRO01000202.1, read as the reverse complement.
AGGAAATCCTAAATGCTTTATAGGATCTGAAACGACACAGATGTTCATAGTTGGACACCGTAGTGTCTCCCCAGTTCAAAAAATTACATGAAGAATACAAAATTTTGAAGTAGTTTGGAAACACGAAGACTTTAATGACAAAGACAGCAAAGATAAAGCTATGAAAGGAGCTTAGAGTCAGTACTTCTGAATTATTTTAACAGAGGTTTGTTTGTTGGTATGGTTTTTGATTTTGCTTTTTTTGTGTGATTATTTTTTACCTTTTTTTTTGTCCCTAAAGATGCCTTTAAGCAAACATCTTTGAGTAGTACAAATACTTTTTAGTTGTCCAGGTGCTCTTAATCTTGCCCAGAATAGAACAACAAATTCAGTGATATATTGCAGATTTTCTATATATTTAAGTCTGTGATTTCCATCTGGAAATTAATCTCATATAACTGACTGATTAAATTAAAGTTTAATATTTTCGTTGCCATCTCATGACAATGATTGCTGAGCTTTCAGCAGGATTGGCTTTTAAATCTGTGTAGAGTATTTTCTCTAATTTTTTTTTTCTAAAACTAAGTATGAAATAGCATGAAGTATACACCTGGCAAGCATCACACGTTAAATGCTACCCTGCTGAGGAAAAACATATCCTTTTTTAAAATATATACTTCTGGTTGTTTGGCAAGAGTAAGACTTAAGTAGTAAGCTTTAAGTCTAAGATGTATGACGTATATGTCCAACTATGCTGAGAATAGAAAGGAATCAGGTTTTCCATAAATGAATACACTTAAAGAGAGGAATACAAAGTTGGAGAGGCGGGGGGTACTGGGAAGCAAAACAAAATAAATGGACTTCAGGTAGTCATTCTTCTTCCAGTGCTTTTCATGATTCTTATCAGGGAGCATAGCCCCAAATCTTGCTGCAACAGCTTTCATTCAGATGGTAATGTTGTCTTCACTTCAAATTAATGGCAGCTGTGTGCAATAATTCTTCAGGTAAGTTTTCCTGAAATGTCTTTTGTAGCTTTTGTTTTTACTTGAAATACAAATTGTGGTATAGAGAGTGTGAGTTTTTTCATGTTTTTGTACAATAAGATAAAATTAACTTTGGATTTCAATAATTTCAGAGGATATAAAACTGCCCTATCTGTGGAAAGATCTAAGCTAAACCAAGCTAGGAGTTCAGGGGAAAATCTGATTGAAATGCTTCTATCTTTTGCTTGATATCAGTGAGTATAGTTTGCATTAACTATAGGTTTGGGAATGCTAGAATAAATTTGCTTTTAGCCTTCCACCAAATTTAATAAAATGCTGATTGAATTGACTGTCACAGTTTTTTTCTTACTGACTTTATTATGAAGAATTATCCCACAGTATATCAGAAAATGCTGTCATTGATGTGAATTGCACAGGTGATAATTCTGTGAAACTGTCTTGTTAATATATTAAATTACTAGGAGAACCTGAGGAAAGCACCTGTGCATGCTCTAGGGAACCTAGTTCTGATTCCCATCTCAACAACCTAGAGGAGAGGTTTTTCCCTGCAAGCAGACTTTTACAGAGAAGAGTCCAAATACTTTGTAGAGAGTGACTTTAGAATACAGAGAAAACAAATGTTGAACTTGCTTACACTTTCTAAGTTATTTACTTGTTTTGGATACTAGAATCATCTGGGAGTTATAAAAAGATATATTAAGAGTTAGATAAAACAAGGATCCTACCTGGAGAAGAAAGCTTCCCAGAAACTGATCTTCAACTTACCTCTTGACTTCAGAATAATATTTGTCCTCAGAAACAAAATTTCCAATATCAGGCATCAAATAAAAGATATGTGTCATTACTTATAAAAGTAAATTACTGGCATGGAATTAAAAAACCACCACACACCAGAACAAGCTCATGTAAAAAATGTTCTGAAGTTCTCTTAGCGGTGATCAGGTTTTCACCCAAATTTCTCAAAAAAAAAATCTCAGTTACCTTCACCTCTCAGTATTTTTTCTCAATTAAATACTAAATTAAAAACAAAATCAAAAGAGACAGGCTTTATAAGATTGTGCTGGAAAATAAAATAACATCATCAGCTCTCTAAAATCATAAACCTAGGGATGATAATTTAATGGATCATGGTAATTCATCTCATCTTTCTTCTTTAACAGAATTTTGTTATTAACTGTTTGCTTTCACCCAGTCTGATTAACGTGTCTTGTAACATCCACAGCATTTGTTCCAAAACTTGTACTTAGCTGTAAAGATTGCTTCCTCTTTTTCTCATGGCAGAAGAGCTTATGGATCCAAAAGCTTCCCACTTTTCTCAAGCTATACCAATTGATCTAAAAAAAGATACTCTATCTTCCTACAAGTTTTACCTAATTTGTATCCTTACACTGTCACAGCTGCAATCAATATAATCGACTTAGCACCTAAGTTATGGTAACATTAAGTGAATCATCATGTCTTTTTAATGCATTTAGCTAAAGCTTAAACACTTTTTGTTTTTCTGATTATGTGTCTCCACCAGTTCTAAGACAGCAATTCCTGTTATATTAACTATAGTAGTCAACCTTTTCAATAATCTTCCCAAAACCCTTTTCAGATGAAAAAACCCACTGATTTTTATGAGCTTAAATCGATGATACAGTAGAGGTGGCAGGTATTTGCTCAAGTTTACCTAAAAAGCCTCTGGACAAAAGCACAGTACAAGGCTCTTAAACCTTAACTGTTCTTCTAACCTGTAGAAATATCCTTTTGCTCATTTAAAAATGTGGATAAAAAGAGAGAGAAAAAAAAATCAATCTTATGTTCAACAAATTATTTTCTAATGTAGTAGATATTCTGACTCAGACCTACACTTCATTTTAAATTGTAAATTATATCTAGATCACACTTTAATTTAAAATAAGGTGGTACAATTACACTGCAGTAATTCCTCAGGGAGACCTGGCCATGATTTTTCTAGTAATAGAAAAATTACATGAAGGATTCAGTTTTGCTCACAGAAGTTCAGTTGCTTTGCCTGACTTTGGGCCAAATCTGGGAAGCAAGACATATGCAAATGGCTCAACTTTGCTCCTATATACAAATGTGAAGTTCCTTGCACTTCACATTTCTCAGCCAAAATTGTAAATCTTTTGAAATTTAAAACTACACCAAAGAGATTTTTTTTTTTTTAATATATATGAATGGCATTCACCTGTGAGGAGTCTACCAATTAAATCACAGTAAGACATAAAGAACTAGAAAACTAATGAATTTAGTTAAATAAAGTATAAATTTAAAAATTGCATTTTTCAAGTTGCAAATCCCAAATTTCAAGCCGTGTTTCTGCAGAGAATGTGTATCAGAAATAGCAACTACTCCAAAATTAATAATTCTTTCATAGGATTCGCATGCTAAGTCTATTTTTTTCAAACTCCCCAGTCTAGGCTCCTTATTGGTTCATAAATCTCGATGAGCCTTGTAAATTTTCTCATATTTTCGTTAACTGTGACTGTACTGACAGCAAAATTATCCATTCTGACCAGATGATGGCTATAAGACAGTGTAAGGATGATGCAAAGAGAAGTAAAAAAAAAGCAAGTATCCGTAGGACTTATCTGTATGCACTGTACAGCTTTGCAGCTCACAACAGCCCTATGAAAGTATCAGTTTAAAAGAATAAATAATAGGAAAAGTCCATTCATGGCTCTTAAGTAGACAGAAACTCTGAATCTGATTGTTTTCACTGATGTTGTAGTCAGATAATGAAATAAAGATGGAGCTCTTAATTTATTTTTCAGGTCAAGCCATAACATTTCCTGAGTTATTTGACTGAAGGAGAAACAATACAAATCCGAGTGGCTGGCTGACCTTTTTTTTAATACATTACATTACCTAGCACTTTCTGGTTTGGTTTTTTGCAGCAACAGTGGCTGTTGCTTTTCATCAGACTAATAATGATACTAGAAATAGTTTCAAAAGAGCTGTGATTAAGTAATTTTGCTGAAAGACGCAAGTCTTATAAAGAATCCAGAAAAATCACAAAAATTGGTTTATAGTCCTTGCTTTCCTCCTTCGATATCTCAGAACCCACTGCTACAAACCTCTGGGCAACTCCTTACCATATTCCTAAACAGAAGCAAAGAAACTAAGTTAGTAGCATGTGTTTTTTCGGCTTCAATATTCCTGAAACAGAAAGTGATCCAAAGACTGCTACGCAGAAAAATCCTTCTCCTTAAAAAGCATAGTTTAAGGAATTGAAACACTTGTCTTAGTAGTTAGGATTTCTGTCTGAAACTTGAAACTGTTTTCAGTAAAATTATAAGTTCTTTATTCCAGATGGTCAGTTATAGAACTTAATTTACAAAAACAGTTTGGTTGCCATGTTCATTAAGATTAGAAAGTGCTCTTTAAATGGGGATATTGTTCTGGTTTTCTCCCTGTCTTAATAAAGTATAACCTATAGTGATTTAAAAAAAAAAAAGAAAAAGAAAGAAAGAAAAAAAAAATAAGCCAGTAAAATTGTATCCATTGCAATCAATCAGTGAGATTTTGAACCAGGGCCATTTATGCAAATGATGAAAAACTGAGTGAGCCATTTGCAATGCATAATTTAGCTAAAAATGTTAACCTCTCCTTCTGTTCAAGGCTTATCCACAAGCAGATCACACATTCCATGAATTTATTTCTATTTAGACATGCTTTCTGGGAAATAAAAAGAAATTAATCTGGTAGTATTATAATGACAAATATTCATGAGTATTTGGCAACATTTATTTATAGTTTCATCTGGTAGTAAGTACAGATTTATTTATTATTTGTATTTCTAATTCAAATTATGGGGTTAAAAATATTTGCAGCTAAAGTTCTGTAGACTTTTCTTTAAAGAGAGAGTAGGACCTCTTTGTCTTATTCTTCATATTCTTAATATTTTCGGAACCAGATTCCAAAGAGTTACTCTGTCTGATACCTTAACGAGCTTTCAGAAAGGGGATTTTTCAAACTGCCTGTGCTTTAAGCCTTCCTATTTTGAAATATATATGATCATACGAACATATGATCTAATTCTGTTTAAAATGGTATCTCTGGCTTGCCTTTGTGAGGGGTTGTACAGAGAGAGGTACAAACACATTGCTCTGTGTGGGCACTTTGCAGACAGAGGAAGATTTCTGACCATGCACAGACCCTGCTGGGAGCCCTGGCACCATGGCAGCACATGTAAATGTTAATATCATACAGCCCCTCTCTCAGCTGGATTTCCAACAGACTGGGCAGCACAGTGCTGCAGCCTCCTCTTGTTGGGTTTGTACGACTTGGTGAGCTTGCATCTGCTCATGTCATGAAGAAAGTTCAGCTCATCTGCACAAAAAGCACCACTTATACCCTCCAGAAGCCCAGCTGCTAATACAACAGACTATGTGGTTTGGATAACAAGATATGAGAGCATCATTTTCATTTTCTTCCCTAAATGCAGGAGACAGGAAGGTATCCAACCCAGTAGGTAGAACTCTGGCTTATCAGAAGAGTAATACTTTCCTATCATAATAACAACGGCAGAAAATCAAAGACAACTATTCTTAGTAAATTATAAACATATTCTGCCATAGAATGTTTGTAATTAGCTGTTATTGTGATTTAGAATAAGCAATGTCTTAAATTTAGGACAATTTTACTGCAAGAAAGAAATGTAGATATTCTAATGTTTATTTGAATGAAAATTGCACTGCTAATAAAGAAAACTGACAAAATAATAGAAACACCAATTACAGATAGAAAATTATGTAGATTTTTCTTAACATAATTAACTAAGCAACATAAGACATTGATTGGCTGTTGCCCACAAGCAATAAAATATTATCATAAAAAGTTTAAAATAGAAAAAATGCAAGTACTTTTTAAGCACCCATTTTAGATTTAGTTCCTTTAAGGGCAAAATGTTTCCACTGCAGCTAATTCAACATCCCCATTCCCTGACTGGTATTCCCTTGTGTTCTAGTCTATATCACACCAACAAGGCTTAAATTAGTGAAAATGTGAATATGTTATAATCAAAAAGATCCCAAATGAAGCGTATTTTATTCTTGTTAGACTAAGCCTTTTGGATTTACTGTATTCCACTGAAATATTTTAAATCTCAAAAATCTCTTCTATATTAATCCCAAATGGAGTTAGCCAAACAAGAGTTATTGCCAAATTATTTTATTTTATAGTAATTAATTGTTTAGTTTACCCACAGGTACACATTTTCTTGCTGTCTAAGGCAGGAACAGGAGTATTTCTTAGTAAACATCACACCCCCTTCAACATCAGAGGAAGCAAAAGTTTTGTTGGTTTTATGTCACATTGTTCCTGAACTGCAACACAGATTCTAATAGCATATGCCACAAAGTATGAAGATTTTAGGCCTAACTTTTGGTTTTCTTATAATTTTTATATATTCTATCTGGCATTTTGGCATTTTCTTTTATATATATATATATATAGTATTTATTCAGCCTTCCTTCCCATGAGAAATAATCTCCATTCCTTGGGAAAACACTGAGGATAATTTCCAGGCACTGGGAATCTAAAGGATTTTCATTTGGTAAACCATAGCAATGTTTTCCCTTTTAATGTTTATGTGAACTGTCAGACAAACTAATTTACCCCTGTAAGAAAACATGTATGATCAGTTGCCTCTTATGGATACAGGATTGCAGAACAAAGACTGAATGGGAATAAAAAGAAATGGGGGAGAGAAGGGAGGTGTCCTTTGCACAGTGGCGTTTCAGGAAAAAAAGAACCTCCATTTGACCTGAGAACTGCATTTTAATGAATTTGGATTTTTATATATAGGCAAATGTAAAAGATTACTTCTAGTGGGGATAGGAAACTGAACAATCTAATTCAGTTCCTGTAGTGAGACTTGTAAGATTTGAATGAATCCTGTGTTAATTTAATGATTTGATTGCCAAATGTATTAATTGAATGGCCTGTGATTTAATTCACTCCCACATTTGAAATTCATTTTATAATTAGAATATCTAATTTTTTAGATTAATAATTGACACGGATTAGAATTTATGGCAATGGCCTTGATTTTTATGTTTATTTATTTTATAGTTCTTTTTGAAATCTGCAAAAGTGTATATAAAAGCAGATTAAATGAGCAATTTGTAACTTGCACTGACAGTCTTAAAACCTTACTGAAGTACGTACTTTTGCCTCATCAATTAATTGATTCTCTCTCTGAAAATGATAAACAGATTCCCCAGCAGAAAGATGAGAGATGAAGGGGTGCCCTTTCTTTTCCAGGGGCGAAGAGAATGCAGGGGTTTTGCCAGGCTGTCTCTGACTCTAGGCTGCAAGGTTCTTTCTACCCATTATATGATATCACTTCCACTTCCCCTGTAGACTAGTGAATTTTTAAATAAGAATACCCTATGCATGAGGGTATAAATAAGAATACCCTATGTGCACTTCAGCACACTGGTCATAAAGGATATGAAAACCAAGAACTCAGCTTCCACGAACAGAAAAGCCATGATTTTTGAAGAGCTCTAACTTGTAAACACAACAACATTTTGAATATAGCAGAAACAATCTATAAAAACGTGTATATAAGTAAAATGATTTGTAAATTATTTGCCTGTTGCAACTTGCATGAAGAACATGTAAAAAGGAGAAACTAAATTATGCAAGCTTTCTACTTAGTTAGAATATTTTGTCAATATTCAAATAACATGAGTTTGCTCTTGGGTTTTTCTAGAAGTTCTTATTTTTGCTGTAAAATCTTTCATGGTAGTCAAAATGTCAGAGCTAAAAACACAGTAAAAAGCTTCATGCTTGAGGTGTCATTTTATTCTTTTGTTCAGAGATTGAATGTAATGGTCCATACTTTTAGTCAGTGATGTTGACAAAACTGACATATAAATGAAACAACTTACACCTGAGGTTCTTTGTGCATTTGACAAGCTATAATGGAATTGTTTGCAAAGTTTTATTGAAGTTCCTACTTCCATTTATCTTTGTTAGCATAGCTACAGAAATCTGCTTTATAATATTCCTGTATAAATTAAACTAACTATAACAGAATTGACAAGGAGAGGAAAACACAACAGGATATTTTATGCTTAAGTAAAACTGGTTTTTTAGGAAAATATTTATAGATTATTACTTTGATTTTTGTAACAATTGGATTAGGTTTATTAACAATGCCTAAAACAATGCCTCAAACTTGCAAGAATCTCTGATCAAAGATGTTGAATAACTTCCTTTTTTTCTTTTATCAACAAGGGAAATTCAAAGCGTTAGTGAACTTTAACACAAATGCTTCTTCATAACAATTGACAAGGTAGGTTATCATTCGTAAAAAGCTTTTTTTTGCTTTTGTTATATGATGCATGATTAAAAAGTAAGAGCAGTCTAAACTGTTTGCTAAATGAGCCACTAAGTTCTTACAAGATGCTAAGCACTAATTCTCAATCCACCACAATGTTCAGCTTGGACATAAAAGAAAACATGCAGTAGGTCTCCAAAGTCAATTGAAATAAAATGCTTCCATCCATAAGTTCCCACCAAAAAAAGCTAACTGCAAGTTATCAGGACAGAAAGTCCTACCTTGAATTTAATTATATTTTCATATCCATATTTTATATCGACTTTTATAAGACTCCAAAATTTCCAGTGACCTTTCAGCTAGTGACCAACTTTAAAAATACCAAAAACCAGGAAATTCACAATAATAATGCTACTAATGTGTAAGTACAGCAAAAATAGTCAAAAGAAAAATAAACTTGGAGAATTATATAAGATTTCTAAGGAACAGGAAACTAATTGTTTCTGTTCATTTGAAGCCTAACTATAAGAATATTTATGTACCTGATTTTTAAAATCACACAAAATAAATGATATAGAAAAACAAAATATCCAAAATGTGCCAGTACATATTAAACTATAAGTCTTATAGGTTTTTAATAAACCTAGAATTTTAAGACAACTAAAGGTGAAGAATACATTGCAGCACTGAATTGAACATCCTTTTAAAGAGAGAACAGCCTGAATCTGTTAACATTTCATAGCTCGTTATGACTGCTGTCCATTGCCCTGTACCACCTTCTCCCCACATTTAAACCTCTGCATTCCTGAAGAAAACGACTCATGCTTTGACTCCAGACTAAAATATTTAACTAACTGAAATTGGCTCACTTAAAATACATTTAATATTTAATTGCTTCACTCTTTTTGTGAAAATTGACTTCTTTATGTGCAAATCATACAGTGGTGGGGGATATTGATCACTAGACGTCATAGTCTGGATAAGACCTCACCCAAATGGCAAGAAACCCGAAGGAGATGGGCAAAATATAATCAGTATTCCAGAAAAAACACACAACATTTTTTCCAGATGAATGTTTAAATGATTCATTTTACCCTGCCAGTGACAAACTAGGTAAAAAAATACCTATGTTAAAGAAAATCAAAACATATATTGTATAAGCCAGACACTTCTAAAGCTCTATTCAAAATGTTAACTAAACATATTTGATTGTTTTGCAATGCAGAAGAACAAATTATATTTCCTGCTTTAATTTTCAAGCCATTTAACATTATTTCTCTTCGACTAAGTCTGTTGATGTTAATAAAAAGTATGTGCTAAATCCTAAATCCTATCATCTTTTGTGGTTAGCTGACTGCATGCTGAATATTTTCCCTTAAAAATTTTCTAGTTCTCTTTCTATCCAGTGTTTCCTCACAAGGTTTTGCTTTATAAGAAAAGCTGCTTTTTAAGTAAAAGTACAGCACCTTTAACAGAGGAAGCTATAGCAGTTAAGAGGAAATAGAAAGAAGAAGATGTCCTTTTATATGAAACTTCTAAATTCAGAGCTGTTCATTGGAGTTTGGGTGAGACAACTCGATTGGAAAGAAGTTTTCCTTTCTCTTCGACTAATTATTTTTAAACGAGCATTTTTAAACTATTTTTAAAATAGTTTTGGGCAAATTAAATTAAATTGAAAATACAGAAGCCTGAAAACAAAGCAAAAATTTCAGGAAATGTTCATAAACACAAAACCACAACAAAAAGGGTTCCTTTTGCAGGCAAAGGGAATTTTTCCACAAGTTTGACAAGGCCACAATTCCACCTTATAAATTGAATCAAACATTTATGAAAGCCTTTAGAAATTTCAACAGTTTCTCATGCTTTTGGGACCCTGAATATGCCAGAATGTGCACAGCAGGAATTCAACTCTATTAGAAAGAACTTGAATCTGTTTACTTTTACAGAATGCCAGATATACCTGAATTTTCTTTTAGGTTGTGCTTCTTCTGATTGCTATTGTCTCCTGCTGTGTTATGCTTTTCTTCAGAAGACACTTACTAGTGAATAACTTTAGTATTTGAATTTCAGCTTGACATGAGCTTTATATTTTAAGACACACTTTCTATAAAATTTATAAGTGTGTTCATCACGACGGTGGTGCTCCATTGCAGGGGATCACTCATTATCATGTGTGCAAAATAATGTATAAAAGATTTATCTGAGGGTTGATACATCCAGTTGGGAATCTGGAGAAACCAAATTTCTCCTGCTGTGAGACACAGAGCAGGGCAACTTAGACACTGTTTGTGATCTGAAGTGGGTTGCTGTGCAGGTTGTCCACCCAGCTTGCCTGAATATTTTGAGTGATTGTACCCCTGTGGGTGCATTTCCTACAGTCACACATGCTGCAGAGACAGGACAAAGAAAAGCTTCAGATTTGTTACAATTATAAGCCTGATACTTTAAATTGGTACATTTTCTCACACCACTTTTCCCCCACCTACTACTCTAATCTATTTCAGACTGCAGCAATGACTCTGCTAACTAGTCCCTCTCCTCAAAGTTTGTTCACAATTATGAGCAGATATGAAAATTATTTAAAATTATTTTCAGGTTTGCCTCAGTGTCTGTATCAAATGATTCCTAACACATACTAGATGTGTATTTCCTCTTCAAATACTTATATTTAATAAAATGCAATGTAATATAAAGCAGGAATTTTTTAAACTGTATTTTTTAACAACACCAAAATTATACTTCTAAAGATGATACCCATTTTCTAGCCCATGCACCATTGTTATAACTTATGTTTCAACTCTGTGCCAATTGTCTATTATTATGCAAGAAAACTTGGATCCAACTCAGTAAGAGTGAGTTGGGTTTTTCCTACTTGCTTGAGCAGAACTAGGAGTTCATTCATTATACTTCTTTGATAAATGCAAATACGGTTTTCAAAAGCTGTCTTACAACACAATAATTCTTTGTACTTAAAGATCACTTAGAAATTTCCTTGTTAATATATATGTAATTAGAATTTTGCTTTTAAGTGCAATACTTGTTAATAAATTAAATATAGGTTTTAATAGGTTAATTGTTCAAAGTTAAATTTTATATTTAGGAAAACTGTCTCTGGCAATTGGTGTCACTAATAACAAACTAAAAAGCACAAAAAACTTTGAGCAAAATGTTCCTAGTTTCCATCTAAAGTAAGGTTCATGACCAGGGTGTTTCTGATCTATTACCCTCAGAGTTATTTAAAATATAGGCCACAGAATTTATACCTTATTATTTAACAAACTGCTACTTAAAGCTTTTTCTTCCCCATTACCAAGAGCAATACTGAATCTTTTTCTTTTGTTGTTGTTATTTTATAGCATTTTATTTAATTAATCAAATTACAGCATAATACCACCCTCAACTTTGGCAATACAGTAGGGAATCTAGTCTGATTGAGTAGACATTTATCCTTTGAACCCTGTGGTTCCTATTATCTTATTTTTGTTGGCATAAGGCAAAAAGTGCCTCTCAGTAAAACTAATTCAAGCAGTTGAGAATTGAATATTTGCCAGTATTCTATTTCAGTTTACATTCACTGATACAAGTCATTGTGCTAGAGATATTACTTTCATATTCTCAAAAATCTTTGGGTAGATTATCATCACCTTTATTAATACTGAAAGCTAAATTTTAGCTTTTTTAATGGGGTGCATGAAAGATTAAAGATAATTTGCAGGATAACTTGTATTGTTGTCTGAAGTACTAAAACTTCAACAAAAATTGAGTAGCATATTTTACAGGGAAAAATCCTATTCTAGCTCTCTTTTTCAGCATTTTACTTGAAGTTCCCATTAACCTTAACAGTGCCATCAGACAACTTTTTGATGGGATGAAATATTCTTCTAACAGAAAAGGCTAGATTTGGATATGATGAATCCCATGAGTAGTGTTAGCAGGTTCAAAAAGTCTGACAGAACTAATACATCAACAGATTCTATACAGCAGAGAGAGTACCTGATTGGCATACAAAATACAGGGAGACCTTTGTCAGCATTATATCCTCTACCAACATCTTCTGTTATGTTAACATTTTCTTGTCTCTCCCCAATAAGAGTTCGAGAGCCCTAAATAAACCCACTGTAAATCCAGAATGTATCAAAATTCCTGAGAAAAATTCCATCAAAATTGGGCTTTGTTTTTGAGTGCAGATACCTGTGATGTCAAGCAGACACCTTGAAGGGTATTGGGCTAGAAAGTTTCCATAACTTTATCTGCTAAACCGTGGACCAGTATTTAGGGGATGAGGTACTTTTTGATTTTGGTTAGTGTTCTTATCCTTTGGGAAGTTGTTTCCTTGTATATTGGCTGTTTCTTATGTGGCTGTTCAGAGACAGCACAGGGGTGGTGTGCCCTTCTGTTATATGGCCACTAAACATTGAATTTTTGGTGATAATTCTGAAGTGAAAGCTGCCTGCAACACAGAATAAGCTCATACAGAAATAAGGAAATTATTTTATTCGTGGTCATAGCTGAAATGGAATGACAGTAGAAAGTCAAAGTTAAGCACTAGGGAAGCAGAAATACAGCAGTCTCATAACTGTTCAGAAATGATGAAGGCAATTTAAAAATAAAAACACATGGCAGACTGCAATGTGAACTGCACTGTAACTTCAGTTTAGTAGCTTAAATTAGGAAGATGAACTTAGGAGGCTGAATCAAAGCTCAAATTACTCTTATTTCCTGGAGACGAAAAAAAAAAGAAATGGGATATCATTAAGAATTCAAATCCCTCATTTGGATGTCATAGAACATAACTAAGAATTTATGATTAGCGATGCGTCAGTGGAGAATTACATTACTTTTAACAAGGTGTAGAGTTCAAAAAACTGACCATACTGAGGCATATTGTCTTAAAGACACATTTTCTCACTTGAAATTCAAAGGTTTTTTACCAGATAGATTGTCAGTGGTTAACAGACATGAAGGGGTTAAGTCTGCATTGTCTCTTAAGTGACATTGAAACTGGTCTCCGGCTTCTTTTTTTTTTTAAATCCAACAGTGAGAATTTTAATTCCACTGTAATTTCTACAGATACTCTTTTTCAGTAAAACTATTTTTTAAGATTGAAAAAATATTTAAAAGAAAACATTAGAAATAAGGATGTTTTNAAATATAAAGACTGATCTGCGCACTGCAACACATATTCTTCTGAGAGGAGTGATGAAAAATAAAAAAGTTAACCTAATTATACTTTTCTCATATATTACCGGTGAAGAAAATCTTCCTAAGGGAAGAAAATATTAAAACACACAGTTAGTTTTTGAGCTAGATTTTATTTCTATTTTTCTTCAATTATCTACATAATGTCCTATTTATGATAATGGCACTTAATGTTAAATAAGGGCTATTTTCTACAGATTTTCTGCCACAGCAACAGAGTAGCATGCATAGTCCCTCTGATTAATTTGATGTTTTTCATATGTACGTAAAAGATTGCCACAATTTTGTGAAATATCAAAGTGTACCAAGTATTAGGAATATTTCCTTGAAAGTTATTTTTCATCCTGAATTTTTCTGAATTGGCTGAATGCTCAGCTGTTACACAACTGCATACAGTGCAAGTCAAGATGGCAGAGACAGTGACGGTGACTGTTTATAATCTGATAGATGGAGTGGAAAACAGAGCCAGGATTGTTATTGAAGTCTTTATTATGCCTTTATTGAAAAGAAATAACAAGGTTTGGGCCCCTCAAACAGAGACAACAACGGAAAAAATTACAAGGTGTTTAATGAAGGGTTTATTTCTAAACCTTTTTCCCTGCAAAATTTGCCTACCATTCTGTTGCAAAGATTTCAGCTGTGACCTCCTTTATTTTGTTGGAGATCAAAAATCATGTACACGAATGTATTCAGGTGCAAAAGAGTTGTGAAATTTAATTAGGTCCACTTGGTTTAAAAATGGGATACAGAAATGAATGTGATAATGACTGCCATAAGCAAACTTTCCTTTTATACTTTAAAGCACAGCTTCTCTCTTCTGTCCCCTTCTCTATAACTTTATTTGATTAAGTAGTTCTATTCTGATCTTATACTAAAAATAACGAACAATTGAAATTTAGTCTGTGTTAGTGTGAGGGGCTTTCAGTCTGCCATGGGGCAAATTCTGCTCAGTGTCAAGGGCATAAGTAAAGGCAGAGAATGAGCTCATTTTATGTTCCAGTTACATGAAAAAATCAAAGTTGTTCAGTAGTTAATATCTTTTCTACCCAAATATCCTATTAATTAAAGAACTGTGCTCTACTCTTTTCCTTCAGGACCCCAAACCTCATAAATTTTGGTTCTTTGGGTTCAAAGTGACCTCAAATTCATTTCTCCCTAATCGGTTAGCTCATTAAGCAACTTTAACCACCTTATGTAACAGCTTTTATGTTAAATAAATTATAATAAGGAATCAATAGTAAAGCTAGCCTGATCAGGCAGAGGATCAAAGCTTTATACACAGATTATTGGCTGTATGTCCTTGGAGTGTGATCTCTATGAAATTAAGGGCAGATGCTTAATAGTCTACAAAGTAATTTTTATATTACAAGTACACAGATACATGACCAGTCTCCTGTGCCTATGGGTTTTCAAACAGCTGCAAGAACTGGTAAAAGCTCAAATATGTACAGGTAAAAACTCAAAACACTTCAAGCTACTTAAATCTTATTTTTTGGATGATAAAAATTTTTTATGAATTTGTAAACAGTAGCATAAACAAAACATTTCTAAACGTTTTTTTCTTAAATAACTGTCTTTTTTAATGTTGCATAACTTTTCACATAGTCATTCCTTCATCATTTACATTCTCTAACATGTGATGAACTAAGATCAAGTTTCTAATTTTCCAGGAGTACAAAAAATAAGGTTTATTTTCTGGGAAATCAGGAAGTGTTTATATTGATTTTAATATTTAATGTATGGTACAAATGTGCCAATTCACCACTTCTTGTGTGCAAGCAGTGGAAAAAAAACAGGAGGAAAAATGTTAAAGTTCTTTTGTAGAAAGAAATTTCACCAAGAACACAAACAATTCTTGCTTAAAGTTCTGCTTTTCTCTGGAGGGCAGCTTTCTAAAGTGCATTGGGAGATACAGCTTTTATTATCTCAGTGATCTGCAGGTAATATCTGCTTTGTGTGCAAGTGGAAGGAGAGTTTATTCTAATTGCCAGCTCCACTCAGCTTGGGACCTAAAAGTGAAGGAGGCAAGGTTTGGTTTGGTCTGGTTTGACTTTATTTTGCTTGGAGTTTTTAATCAGGTATCACCAGTAATAAAGTTTCTGTAACTGAAACTTGTCTTCTAAATTGGTTGATGATATGGCAGACAGAATAGAATAAATAGTTTTTTCTTCCATATTCTTCTTTACAGCAAATAAATCTATTGAAAGCTTTTTTACAAAAAGCAACAGATTCTGAATGCTTAGGGGTAAGTATCTTCAGAGGGGAACTGACCCTAGAGGATTACAAGAAATATTCAACCCTCACAACTCCCAGCCTTAGTCACCCTTGCTTCCTTGCAGCACTTGATATTATTTCTCTTTGTTCTCAAAATGAGAAAATAGCTCATGGGAATTGTTTCTCTGCTGTACCCAAGTAATCAAGCTTCAGAAACAAATGAATACAACAGAACAAGTGGAAACAGAACAACTCACTTTTTCTGTAAGTTTATATTTTACTGTCACAGCAAAGCCATGTCTCATCACTGCATATTTTCAATCATCTGGTGGAGAAAGGGCACTTCCTGTTCAGCCTTTCTGGTACTCACAGGGCCTGGAGCTGGCATACACAGGGAACTGATGCTGAGATTTCCTTCTGTTATAAAAACTTCCCCAGTAATGGTTGCAATTTTCATTTGGAGTCCAAGAGTTTTCCATTCATATTCATATTAAACTCATATTCTAATGTGAACACATTTAAAAACTTTTTATGTGGTTCAAAAATTGACAGTTTTAACTTTAGAATGAGAAGATTAGGTACTGTTCTCTTAACTGGGCACCATGGTCAGTCATCACAATTTTTATATCCTGAACCTTCTGTGTTTCCCTAAGTTGTTGGTCCACTCTACAGTTACTGAGCACTGAAAGTTATGTTCAGAGATCTCTGCTGTTCAGAACCTCTCTCCAAAAACTGTTCTTTACTCACATATACACAGTAAGCCTTTGCTGAATGCATGATGCCAGGAGGTCAGGCAAGAAATTTTTAAATACCATGACAAAGATGTTTCCAAGTGTCTAATCTAGCATGTCCAGATCAGTGCTATTCAACTTCTAAATTATTATCTATGCCATAATAATGGTCAGCCCTGAGGATGATCTGCAATCTTAATTAAACTATTGTGAAGTCAGTTCACAATAATGAATTAATTATCCGTGGTAGTGTCCCTAAATTTCAGAGAGAGAGACCCACTTCCCAATTGGCATGGACTCAGCAGAAGTACGTAGATGGTGATCGTGGCTGAGCTGACAGCTCCTTTCTAAAGCTGCATGTGCCCAGTCAGGGCCAGCTGCTGCTGCTCTGAATCCAGTGCTTTTATTCTCTCTTCCCGTGCAGAGCTGTCCTGCTCTGTGCTTTATCCAACCATCACCCAACGAGAGGTTCTGCCTTGCTCTGGTGTGAAGCCTCAGCTCTCTCTCGTTTTTAATTCTATTCCAGGATAGATTGGGTTCTCTCTTTCATCCAGACAATTTGGGTTAAAAAGCGCCCCTCTGATCATTAGGACAGGACTCACATGCCCCGTTTTCATTTTACCCTTTTCCATTTCTTTGCCTTGGTGACTTAATTTTTTTGTGAGGAACTATATTCTTTTATTTACTTCAAGCCTTCTACCATTTAATTATCTTTTTGCTCTTATATCACAAAACCGGGAGAGGAAATTTCTTTGGTTTTTTCATATATGCTTATTTGATCATTCATTATTTCATATACATTTCTGGTTTCCATTTTTCCTTTCAGAAAAAAAAAATGCAGTCTTTTCACATTCCTATTAGTTCTTCAATGCACTTGAACATTCTTATCTTGACTGAATTCCCCTGTACTTCTCCCTTTATTTATTTGTTACAGTGGTTAGCAAATTCACTTTGCATTTAACAAATTATTTACAAGTATTTGGCCTCCTCTATATTCCCAGCTGTAAAGTTTCTTCACTTTTTTTAATACACTGAGCAGATTATTTTTCTGAAACTGCATAACTAATTTATTAATCATTTACATTTGGATATTTGTCATTACAGTCCTTGAAAACTGTCATCAAACATCTGAAAAGCAGATCTCCTGTGTGAATATATAAAATATGAATAGATCAAATACATTCTATGAATAATATTACAGCCAAATGGTAACTTTATATAGGAAAAACTATTCATAGATGGAGACATTTTGAAAATAAGGCTCCGTGACCTAAGTAACTTAAAAGTTTGTCAAAATTAAGATTTTTAAATTCTTAGATTATAAATACATCTCTTCAGCAAGTTATTCAATAGCTGTATAAATTCAGTTTGAATGGTTACAATGCAGAATGACAGGAACACATTGAACAGTACATTCTTAAGGGACAGACCTTTAAAATTAGATGCTCATATTAGACTTCTTAATGTTTGCTGGATGTTAAGAGCAGAGGGAAGAAACTCAAAAAAATTACATGTCCATCTAAGCCATTTCCAGGGATTTTACTCAATGCCCAAAAGGCATCTAATGTCTTTCAGGTTCAAAATGATACCTAAGTCCTTTAACCATCTTTAGAAATGTTACCCTTAAAAGAATGGCTTGGTATGCGAAGATGCAGCTCCTTCTATTGAAAATGAAACAATGAGTGTACGATTGTAATTTTAAAAAGTAATTTAAAAGATGGAATATTAAACAATAATAATTCAACCAGCTTCAGCCACAAAATAACCTTTGCTGCCTCTTCTTTCCTTCTCCTTTTTTTTTT
>VZRO01000202.1:0-119145 GCA_013397915.1 Daphoenositta chrysoptera | reverse complement strand
AAAAAAAAAAAAAGAAATGGGGCAGTAGATGTTCAAAGGTATTATTAATGTTCCTGTCACAGTAGTTTCTTGCCCACTGGGAAATTGCTCATTTATGGTGAACCAGACCTCGTCTATAGATGGAGCTTTATAAGTTAAAAATGTTTCCCTTCTCAATAATAAAGAAAGAACTTTGAAATAATACATTAAAAATGTCACAGAGGGCACTGTAGATGACTAATGAGTGACTTGAAAAGGATGAGTGCAATGTTTAGTCTTATAAGATTATTTATTGACTGTACTTTTACCATATCTATTTTTTGATTGACCTTTTCTGAAATATAAGAGTTACTCTGTGTCTGTAACCATGTTTATGAGGTTTTGGTGCTAAAGATTAATGGATGAAGATATAACACAAAAGATTTTTTCTCTTTTCTTATTATATTTTAAAGGGGAAATAAGTCACTGCCACAAACACTACAGCTATGCTAAAGACAGTCTGCATACTTGCAGTTACTTGCAGGAATCAGTTTTCCTTTTTTATCATAAACTTGGTATCAACAAACTTGTTTTAAACAGAAAATCCAGCTATTTATATGAATAAGAACTTGTGCTTGAAATGTGCATTTTATAATTGCATTGGTTAAATGTTTAGGCAAATTTAAATTAGACAACAGTCCCATATATTTAACAAAACAATTCATAACAAATCCTTCACAGGAAAGAAACAAATTAGGATAGTTAGAAATTGCCTAAAGAATTGAATGGTAAGGCAAAACAAACCCACAACTTTGATTCCTCCTCTTGACAGTAGTAAAAGGCAGTTTCAGCTGTAATATCCAGAGAATAAAACACATTTGATATCTCAGCAACAGGCAAAAACTCGGTATTTAAGTGAGAGTAAATGACTGTGAGCAGGAATTGGTATGATTATACCTTTCTGATGAGTCATAACTAATAAAGCAGTCTAATGCTCAAGAAGCGAAACTGGTGACAAAAGTGAGAAGAATGCAACTGGCAGGATCAAGGAGGCAGTGAAGGAGAATGTGCAACTCCCACACATTTGCCCAATGGCATCCTGGCCTGGATCAGCAATGGTGTGGCCAGCAGGACCAGGGCAGGGATTGTCCCCCTGTACTCAGCACTGGTGAGGCCACTCCTCAAATGCTGTGTCCAGTTCTGGGCCCCTCACTGCAAGAAGGACATTGAGGGGCTGGAGCAGGTCCAGAGAAGGGCGATGGAGCTGGGGAAGGGTCAGGAGCACAAGACATGAGGAGCTGTGGAGGGAGCTGGGGTTTAGCCTGGACCAGAGGAGGCTCAGGGGAGACCTTATCACTCTCTACAACTGCCTGAAGGGAGATTGTAGAGAAATTGGGGTCTGTCTCTTCTCCCAGGCAGCTACTGACAGGATTAGAAGAAATGGCCTCACAGTGAGCCAGGCAAGATTTAGGTTGGATCTTAGGAAAAATGTCTTTGATGAAAGGCTGGTCAGGTATTGGGATAGGCTGCCTAGGGCAGTGATGTAATCGCAGTCCTGAAAGTGAAAAAACAGGTAGATATGGCACTTGAATACATGATTTAGAGGTGAACATGGCAGTCCCAAGTTAATGGTTGGACTCAATGACTTAAGTGGTCTTTTCCAGCCTCAATGATTTTATGAGACTATGTGGTTTAGAGAAAAAAAAAAAAAGGAGAAAGTTAAAAGAAAAGAGGAGACTTTCAAAGTTTTTGCAGAAGAAAATGTCTCAGTAACTTATTAGACAAACATGATCAGTGTGTATACAATTCTAAGTATGAACCTAGTGAGTAAATTAAGACAGAAATTTTCATATCTAAAGTGGAGAGAAAAAAATCTCAGGAAAAATAATTTTACAAATACTTGCAAAAATATTTTACAAATACTGAGCTGGTAAAAAGTGAGAAAGAAATTATGAACTGTTTACTGTGAGATTATCCAGCTTTTAACATAGAATTCAACCCCTTGAACTCTGTCCCACTTTTACTATTTTGTTTAGATTAGTATTTTTTGCATGTCTACAAGTACTGTCTCTCTCCTTCCAGAAACCATGATTTTATAGTTTACATCTTTCTCAATTATTTGGTTCTCAGTGGCAGGTGGTTTTCTTCTTCTCTTCTCTCTGCATTTCTCTTCCTCTTCAATTTCATCTTCTTTTCTCCTGTCTCCTCTCCTGCCAATGTGTGGGCTTCTGCTCTTGCAAAATTGCAATAATTTGATTTATTCACATCTGCAATGAAAGAATTCTTATGAATAGTTAGAGTGTCTCAGCTGACATAGAATGGCTTTTTAACTTCAGCAATTTGTTTGTGTGTCTAAATCTTTATATTTCTTTCTAAGCTTTTGTCAAGTATTTTTAAAATCTAGTGGAGTTCACATGTTGTAAACTGTCTCTTATTGGAGGTACCAAACCACACACTTAAAATTCTTCATCAGTAGTCTCATTGAAACTATCAGGACAGTTTACATACCTGAGCTTCAACAAGAGTTTTATAAATCTTATTTCTCAGAGAGGCACCAACACCACATTACTTTTCACTCTCTGAACTGCCACATTGCTCCCTGTCTGCCTCAGCTTCCATTTTTCTTCCTCTCTTAGGGGACATCTACAAGGCTACACAGCTATCATATCTACCACTAGACCTCAAGTAACATTCACAGGGTGATTCCCAGAACAGGAAACCCTCTTTTCTCTTGGCAAGAGGGCTGGTTGCATTTCTCTGCTCAAACACCACTGAGTTCTGCAGGGGTCTGCGTGCCACCATGAGCCACATGGAATTTCTGTGTGAAATTAACATCCAATGCCTACAGAGCAGGAATTTGAGCCCTGATCTCCAAAATGCTAACCCATCTATTAAGATGAAGGATTCTCAGAGATAGAGCTCTGCAATAATATTAGTGTGGGAGAGAGGAGAGAATAAAAGACTAACTCTGTAGGTTGCTCTTCAAGCATTTTTCAGGGATATGCAACATAGAGATTAATGGAGATTCTAGTCCCAGGAAATTTGAGATAAATAAGCAAAAGTGATACAATTTTCAGTGGAGTCACTGGAAAAAACCTTTCGAATCGCTCCAGGATATCTGGGTTTTGCATATACACAGGGAAATTAAATTCAAGTTCTGGCTCCAAATCTATTTCATATGAACAAGTTAACACTGTTCTTTGTGAGTGGTGCAGCTGGGGGTTGATCTTATTTTTCATGGATAAAGGAGACTATGAAAATGTCTTAAGATAATAAAATTAAAACCTCAAATAGATGGATTTTTGTAGCAGACAGGAAGGCGTGTACCACCGCTTAGAACAGAAATTTAAGAATCTGAGTCATATTTTTTTTTTTTTCTGTTTTATACCCAGAACATCTGTGAATCTGTGCATAGCCTCTTAGTTCTTACCATGAGGTCTTCTGTGTGAGAAATTTGGTTTGATGGATGTCCCCTCTAATTAGGATATGCAGTGCTGATTTTACCCTGCCTTAATATTTTTTTTTAGGAAATACTCCAATGAAACGTAGATTCACACAGCCTAAGGTACTATACCTCAGAAGAACCACCAACCTCTTCAACTGTGCTCCTCTAGTGCTCAGTAAATGTGATGTCATTAAACATAGCAAAGTTGGAATGTAAAGAAGGGTAAGCAGTGTTCCAGACCTGATTTTGGCCATACAGCACTCTTGGGGACTGTTACCATTCTCAGCTGATACACAGTAATTAAACTGAATTTCATTGTGTGTAAGTCCCTTAAAACCTTCTTAAATCTCTCAGAAAGATCCTGGCAGTGTACGTACTACCATGCTACTTTCCTGCCTCTACAATACTTCTACAATTACAATCAGATTTCTTCTTTAGTTCAGTTCTGCCCTTAACATTCTTATTGTCTTCCAGAGCCACAAGTCATGATCTGTATTCTCTTCCTATTGTGAAACATGTCAGAGTATCTGCCTGTCTGATTAACAACATCAGACTCATGTTTTATCTTTCTCCAGTTGGACGTACTCCGTTGTGAGGATGCAAGGGAATAGAGTTAGAGATGTCTTGTATAACCCTGTGAAGATTAATGTACACTGCTGAATCTCTGACTGCAGGAGTTCCCACTGGACGACAGGATGGGAACAGCAGGATATTTTGTTATCTATGGCCATGACATTATGTCCTAGTTTCACGCACCACAGTACAAACCAGTTGTTCTACTCAGGGAAGTTACTTACAGAACTGATGGAAGGTAGAATAGCAGAAATGCAAAAATTATTTGATCAAAATGAAGCCTCCCAACACTCTTCCTAAGAGAGCGTGTTGTTTGGCAATTACGTTAAACAACTTCCTGGAGACTTGCACCTTGCAGATATGTGCAACTCTGCATGATTCTGAATGACAGGTGCTTTCAGCAGTTCTCATCTCCACCTAGCTTCCAGACCTTCTGTAAAATTCTCAATGTGATTGTGTAATCTATTTCTGCTGTGATTCCTGGTATTTGTCGTGATCAGACATTGAGCTGGGTTAAAATGCAGTAAATGCAATGCTTGCTCATATCGTTTCTCTTAGCTGTCAGAATGCATCCTTCACACCCCTTTATCTCCCTTGTTCTGCTCTTTTTCTCCCTCTGGTGAAAGACTTTCCAATGGCTCAGCTTTGCTCTTGGTCTTTACTGCCACAGGGCTTTTTAACACGTGGGTTAAAGCTCTCGTTTCCATAACTAGAGCCAACAGAGGAGGTTTCATCCTGAAGTTGCTTTAATGATAAAGCAATGTCTTCTCAGCAATTCAGTGGTATTTCAGAAAGGCATCAGAAATTAAAAAATGATGGCCTGTTGAATAGGCTGCACTAGATTTTAGATCCACTCCTGCTAGATTTCACCTGTCATATATTGGGGGAGGGGTATTATTGATCTAGTTTTAAGCAGAATTCTAGTGTTAGAGAATAAAAGTATTTTCTGTGATAAGAAAGATTTGTGAAACTAATGCATGAGACAGAACACAAGATAAATAGAGAGGATTATTTCCCACAAAAGCCCTATAAAGAAAATCTTTATGTGCTTGCACACTCAAAAAAAAAAAAAAAAAAAGGGAAAAAAAGAAAATAAAAGAAAAATAAAAAGCCTTGGACGCAGTGTAGTTAGCTCGAGAGTCTCTATCACAGTACCAATTCTGAGCTGTCAGAAGGCTGCTCTATTTTATTCTTTTTTTTCTCTCTATGTGTGACACATTTTAGCTTTCTACAAAAAGGGAATAAAGGGGAAGCAGCTCCGGCTAGCCTTGGAAAAGCTATTTAGCTTGCATATTGTGGAACTGTCTTCCCTAGCTAGTTCCTGCCATTTTATAACACTGCAGCATATTGGATCAAAGACTAGAACTGCCACCTCCTGTTTACAATGGGCTGGAGCAGTCGTAGAATTGTCAGGGCTACTTTCTGCCTCGGTGTGATTGGAAATAAGACAGAAAACGGTAGGTTACTACCAACAGGTTAATTTCTTTTTTTTATAATTTAATTTTCGGCTTTCACCTGCAATGTCAATGCAAGTAAAGCTAAAACATTTAACCCAGAAGGGCAAGTGTCTTTTTTAATCCTTTCAAATATTCTTGAGTATACCTGGAATAACAGGCACAAAAATGCATGCAATACTATTGTTTCAGGGATAATTTCAAAGGCAAAACTATGGAGACAGGAAAAAATCCTAAAAATAATCCTTGAAGTGTGTTCTAGATTTTTAATATATGTTATGCTGAGACAAGAGCTGTTGTTAGACTGCATAAACACTATCTCCCAAGGCTTAACACTCAGAAAGGATATTTTTATAGCTCTGCCAGTACCAAATTTTTGTGAGAGTCATCAGTGATTTTCATTTTGCAGTGACAATATGGTGTTTAGAAATATCAATCGACTGATAAGAATACTTTCTTTTAAAGGTGAAATTACATTCCAAGTATCCAGAGCATGTAATCTGGGGGCTCTGGTAGAATAATATGTATTTGGCACCCAAATTTCTAGTTTATATTTCTGATTTATCTTTCCAGCTTTAAGAAAGTGATTTTGTTGCTTATATTCCCCAAAAAGAGATGTAAAGCAGAGAGACAACAGACTGCAATTTTCTCACTGGGCTAAAATACAAACTTCAAGATTCTCGTCACTGTGTCTGTTAATGCAGGTGCCTTATCAAGAAGGTGTGCATAAACCTCTGAAGTTGGGTTTTCAAGAGACAAAAGAAACACAAACAAGAAACATGGGTACTCACCATGTTCTTATAACACCAGCTAAGGTGGGAGACCTGTGTCTTTCTTCTGTGTCACTTCCATATGTACCTTAAACAAACAATGTCATTCCTTCTCCTGCATGTGCCTTGTGCAAGACCTAGGAATTGCATCACTGCTCCCGTTTAGTGTTTCTAGTTGGTTACATAAGGGGTGCAATTTGTAACGTGAAAAATAATGGGATAAAGATGAAGCTGATCTGCTGCTTTCTTTCTTGCAGTGGGCTTTGACGTATGCTGAGATGGGAGAGCAAGATGCACGCTGCATCATGGGACCAAGGATCTTGTGAGGGTATTTGGCATCTATAATACACCATCTGTATGTGATTTAAATCACTCTCAAAGGTCTAACCCTTTTGCTTACTTATTTTCTGGTTTTTTTTATTGAAAGACTGGCTTGTATGTGCAAGCATCAGTTGGTGGACTCAGTGATGAGTGAAGGACTATTGCCTAGAGACTGCTGAGGGTTTTTTGCAGTCTGTGCAGGTGCCCTTTTTCCTTCATGGTCTTCTACATCCAACTAGAAATGTTTATATTGTTAGTTCTGGAAGTTTCTGATTTGAGGATGATGGTGATTGTGCATCCATCTCCATCCTGCATACTGGGTGTGTAATATTTAAAGGGATTAATCTTTGACAGTACTGTTTCCTTAGGTCTCACAATACTGTATGTAAAATAAAGTAGTGTGAACTATTTGGTACCTTGTATGGTCTAGTATATTGAATGAGTGTTTTTGATACACTGGTAAGTACATATTTTGTAGAAATTTTACAAAACTGGATCAAAGGTTTTATTTGCATCTCCTTTTTTTTTTTTTTTTTTTTTTTAAGTTTTTTTTCTTTTTTTTTTTTTTTTTTGTGCTTTTTTGTAAGCCTTGTATTTTGGTAAAAATATTTGGGACTGAAAAGCATACAAATTTTTTCTCAAATATTTTTTGCTTTCTGCATTGAGAGATCCTTAAGTTACTGAAATCTCTTCAGCATTTTGTCTAAACTCCCCTTCAAAAATGAAGAAACACAAGACTTTGCATTTTGGGTCTGTTAATGTAATCAAGAAATTATGTCAGTGGAAACTAATTCAAGAAAAAGATCTGGTGCTCAGAACATAAATGGGACTTAGAAATGTAGCTCGTAGAATTTCCAGCCTTTCAGTTAGACTATCATAACAAAATAGAGTGATTTAACTACTACCCAGTTATAACTATCTTTTAATTAATTACTTTTTTTCACAGACATCTAGGCTCACACATTTATGCATTAAGATGCATGGTTTTTATTATTCTTTTTCAAACTTTGGTATCCTTGTGTGTATTTGCTCAAAAGAGAAGCCAAGAGGAACCATTTACTTTCTCTGTATTTACCAAAATTTATTAAATTAGTAGTACAAAGACCAGTTACTTCACACCTGCACATCAGACCCACTTCAAACAATATTCTAGCACCATTCTTGCTACTCCTCCTTGCCTTTTATATTAATTTCAAACATCTTCATATAGTTCTTCTCTATGTGTAACTGTTTAAAATATAGAAAGGAAAACATTCTGGCTGTTACAACAGCCCTCCAGAATAGGTTTCTCTGCCTCAAGTCCCCATTTGAACAAATTATTTCTCTTATTAATGACTCAACTTTCACTGAATTTTGAAAATATTTCACCATGGAACTGAAAAGAACTACTTTCCCAGGAGACCACCTGTGTGCATGTTCTTGCCATGTAGTGGATAGGTGATTACAACTCAGCCATTTCTTTTCTCTTTTCTTCTAGCTGCAATCTGCACATCCTATTTTAACAATATTATCCCAGAGGAGGAAAAAAATACCTGAAATGTTTGTTAGACGAAAGGCAGTCTTAAAAAAAAAAAATATTAATTTGAATACTGTTACTTAGGCAACATCACAGATTCAGCATAGCTTATCACTTACTAAGAAGGAAAATGGCTTCAGGTACATGTAAATCTAGTTCATGTAATTTCTTTGTACTCTTGGAAAGCAACCAGTTCATCTCAGACCACCTGATCAGGCTACTTCTTGTTTTTGCAGCTAACTACTCAGTTTCACATCTGGTACAGCTGAAAAAAAAAAGAAAAAAGAAAAAAAGGTCTAGCTGGGTTGCTTTCCCTCTTCACAAAGAAGAGTAAACTCAGGCATTCCTTAACCATTTCACCTGTGATTTGGATTTCATTTTTCTTTTCAGAAAACAGACTTGTGAGAATGATGACTTTAAAATCCCCTCCCTATGTTGATATTTATAAACCAGAGAGGGTGGAGGTCAAGCTCTGGCCCTGTTTTCAAAGGCTTCTCTCATCAGCCAAGGTCAGGAGCTGAGCTCCTGAGGGATCTTGGGCTCATAGTTTTATTACCAATGAGTAATGCCATGAAACTGCATCCAGTTCTGCTGCACTTCAGAAGTTTATGTGGTGCTGGTTTTAGTATCTTGATTAAAACTTAGTAGTAAACATAAAATAACTCTCTCGTCACTATATATTTTCAAGTTTTACTATTTTTTCACCACTCCTCTTTATGATCAGAGCAATAAATGCACCTATATAGGTTTTTCCCTGACATTTTATGCTTCTGACTCCATGAATAAAATATGCTATAGAAATGCTAAAACAATGTCTCAGGCAGTCTAATAAGCAGAACAACCTTATTAAATAGATGTTTTTCAATATTTAAAAGTAATAGATATATTTTAGATAAAATATGCAATTCACCGGTTTTGTGTTTCACATACTTTTTTTCTTTTTCTCTTTTTTCTTTCTTAATTCAGTAAAAGACAGCCCAGAATTGCTCACCTCCACCTGCAAATAAATGTGAAAAGAAGCAGCCTGGACAGATTTACCTTTACAGAGCATAATTAGGATAATGGTTACACATAGATTTATTTAAGATTACCCCTATTCTTGGCATTTTCTTAAAGGTTTGTGGAACTCTTAGCTTTTCCCCTTCGTTATTTTTTTCTCCTGGTAGTGTAACGTGATGATCAGGTTCAGTGTCTAATGAGGCAGCCATTCTGAACACGTAGAGACAAAGAAGAGGTTTCCCTGGCAACGAGGACCATGCCAGAGCTCTCAGAACAGTTATTTCCCCTGTATTCAGGTTCCTTTTCTGTTAGGATGCCTATTAGTGTGAGTTCACAGGCAATGCCTGGCAAGCTTTTCAGAGATTACTGCTCCTAAATATACATAACAAAATACAGCTAAGGCTATGATTTATGAGTGAATTGAAAAGTGGTGAGCTGACATATATTTTTTCAATTTTATATTTTTTTATGGAATCTTTAAACAATGGTGACCATAAGTCCATTACATATGCCTAAGGCTATTAAATACACTGCCTATATCTCTTTAGAACTTCACTGGTCTCAGCAAAATTTGTGTGAGTTTGCTGAATTCTGAGCCATATTTATGCTGTCACTAGAATAAGCACTGATCGAGGTTTTAGATCTAAAACACACATGAATTTAAGCACATATAGATGTGATGAAATATTTAGAACTGTATGTAATATCAATTGAGTTTAAATACTAGTTTAAATGTAAAGAAAAATTACAGTAATAATATTAGATAATTTTTACTATTTAAAAGTAAAATGAAATTACAACATTACATTTTTTTGTTCAAATCTTTACTTGCATCTGAAATCTATAAATCTTTTATTATGAAAACTTCTGAAATCAGATTGAGATGAGTTTTTCCACATCCTTACAAGTTCTTGAGAGAACCAAGAAGATTGCTACACCATCCAGCCCTAAGCTTGGTCAGTGTCCTGAAATTGTTCATGCAGTGATCCAACTCAGCTGAGAGTTTTGATCTGGAAAGTGTTTTCGAAGTGCACCTGCTCACACACATTAAACACACGATTGCAGTTTCCACTTCATGTAGAACAGAAGCATTAATCTCTTGTCCAAGATATCCACCGGAGATAAGGAATAGAATAGTCCAGGTTGGAAGGGACCTACAAAGATCCATCCAAAAGTCCATCTAATAAAAACATCTCTTTAATTCCACCTTCATCAAGAGAGAATTCAAAGCAACCAGCTTTCTTTCCTTCTTTCTCCCTTCCTCTCTCCCCTTTGCTTCTGTCCCCCCTTCTGCCCTCTTGCCCTAATAAACACAGCCTTGTCACTACATCCCTGTATGAAGGAATGGACAGCAAGTGCATGAATATTCTGAGGCAAAATAAAGGATTGTTTCTGGACAAGTACTGCAACCAGCTGACTTTTACTGCAGTCATCATTTCATCCATCAGTAGCTGAACTTTTAAATCATTAATCCAGCTCACTTAAAAAAAAAAAACAAATTAAAAAAAATATATATATATATCCTGAGTACTTTAAAGTTCTCCAAGTGAAAATTCAAGTATTAGGATCCCAAGAGGACAAAACCTCCCTCCAGCCTTGAGTAAAGAACCTAAAAGGCAGAATTTAACATCTCTCTCTTCATTATTCACTATTGATGATCTGTAGGAAGCTACATAGTGTCTATGCATACTGAGTGGAGTCCTGCATATTTACAGAGCACCCTGGGCAGGTGCTTCCACTGGGATCTTAAACAGATGGTGACTAACTGCCCGTGTCTGTGAGACAGGAAGGTTTTCTGACTGTCCTGGAACAAATAGGAACCTTACAAACAAGCTCTGCAAAGTTCCTTGTGTCTGATTCTCATACACCAACCAAATCACTTGTCACAAGTTCAGCTGGGATTGATAGGCTTGGGAAGATATTGCTTGGCTCTTCCTTACATCCTGTCTCATATTCAATTCCACCGTTATATGCAAAATCAAGGTAGTTGCAAAATAGTGAGAAACTGAGGAAGTAAAATAAAAATGAGAAATAGGAGTAAAAATAAATTTTAAAAGTGGGATCTTCCTTTGAACTTGTAAGGAAGATATTGTCATTTTTTTCTCCTGTGAAGATTGCAAAGGAAACTCATTTCAGCTTTGTAAGACCACAACAATTGCTTCAGACACAAAATGAATCAAGCCTCTTGCTGGATTATGTGGGTGGTATTTCCACTCTTCCCTAGTGGGATAATTCGCAGCCTGCAGCTGTGGCATGAAAACTTAAATATTTTTTCTCTTTCTGTCTGGCTTTAAGAGGAAGGACCTGCTTTCATTTGCTGCTTTAAAGAAAAAGGAAAAAGAAATTGAAGGCCCATTAAAGATTAGTAGTGTGAAACAGAGCAGTCATAAAACAAAACTGCATAAACAAAGAAGGAATTAATTTGCATCTTTTTAAGCAAGTATTTGAAAATGAATGAGAAGATATTTACTTGCCCAGGTGTATAAATAATAAGATAATGGTTGTAAACAACCCCTTTTTTACTGTTAAGAATCATAACTCTTTACTTACCTGCTCTTAAAGAATTAGATTTCTTTTTATACAGCAAAATTTTAAAATATTATTATTACCTATTAAAACAAATTTCTTGGATTCTTTGTGTGCATTTCAAACAAATTAGACAACACATAAACTAAGAACTTGCTATTCTATATCATTAAAAACACTTTGCAAATTCCCAGCTGAACTTCGCTTCCAACTACACTTTTATTAGTCTAGGAATATCTTCTCCAAGGAAAAAAAAAACAAACGAAACCAAAACAAACAAACAAAACCCAGAACAACAAGAAAACCCAAAACAAGTAAAACTTGAATTCAATGTTTCTTCTCTTGCTAATACAACATAAAGTTGATCTTCCAAGGCATGTTTCTTAAAAGCTTCTTTAAACTTTTTCCATAGCCTGTAAATTATTTTTTTTCCTTAATGGCTTGTTGTACTGTTTGCCAATACAATGACTAGGAAATCACTATTAACACTTAAGCTAATTAAGGTTTTCAGAAAACATTGGTTACGTTGTTCTCATTAACAGAGTTTAAAAAAATACTATTCAGATATATGAAAAAGAAGATTGCTTTTAAATCTCAAGAAATGAATGTAAGTGTTCATATTCTGGTACATTAACAGTTTGTTCCAGTACATTGATATTTTATGTGGAAATCCTACTCTGCAATTAATATGCCTGATGTAAATTGAAAAACCCATAATCCATCCTTCTCTGTTGTAATGTAAGAGCATATTATTATTGAGAAGCTACAGGATATCAGAACCATTTTTTAAAGTTGAATGCCCATTACCTTAAATCTGCATATAAAATGGTTTTCTTTCAGAATAGGTAATACATAACTGAATTTATCATGATACACATGAAAATATATTAAGAATAATAAAAATTAGTCCAATGTGTTTCACCTCCATAAACATCTTTTAGCATTAGTAAATAAAAATAGCTTAAAATTAAACACAAAAACCTAATTAAATACCTGACTGTCCTAGATAACATGACCTATCTGCAATATCTGCCTGGTCACTTATATTAAGTTTGAAAATAATGTGGTCATTATTATCTTTCTGGAAATTTCACAAATCTATGGAAAAGCAAAAGTTATATTTTTGAACATATAATATAAGTTAATAATTGTGTGAACGTAAATAAAATATGTCAATGCCACTTCCTATCCCCTGAAGATATTTTCAGTTGAGGTGATTGCTAATGATTGAGTGATACTGAGATACCTTTTCCTGATGAGCTGTGGATCATATATTATGAAGGAGCAGGGTTCTGGTGGGTTGACCCTGGCTGGATGACAGGTGCCCAAAAAGCTGGTCTGTCACTCCCCTCCTCTGCAGGACATGGGAAGAGGAAATATTAGGAGAGGCTCATGGGATGAGATAAGGGCAGAAACAATCACTCACCAATTATTGTCACAGGTAAAACAGTTTCAGTGTAGGGAAATTACTTTGATTTAGTGCAAGTGAAATCAGAGAAAGACAATGAGAAATAAAAACAAATCTTAAAAAAACATCTCTTCCCCCACCCCTCGCTTCTTTCCAGGCTCAAATTAATTTTTATGTTCTCTACCTCCTTCTCAACAGCAGTGCAGGGAGACGAGGAATGATGTTGTGGTCAGTTCAACACACATTGTCTCTTACCGTGCCTTTCTTCCCAGAAGGACTCCTTCATGAACTTCTCCAACAGGAGTCCTTCCCACAGGCTGCAATTCTCCCCAGACTGCTCCAGCACGGGCCCCTTCCAGAGGATGCAGTCCTCCAGGAGCACTCTGTCCCAGCAGTGGAACACAGGGTCACAAGTCCTGCAGCAAACCTGCTCCAGCACGGGCTCCTCTCTGCACGGGGCCACAAGGCCCTGCAAGGGACCTGATCCAGCGTGGGCTTCTCAGAGCCACAGCCTCCTCTGGGCAGATCCACCCTGTCTGACATGGAGTTCTCCACAGGCTCCAGGTGGATCTCTGCTTTCCCACATGCCTCCATGGGCTGCAGGGGCACATGTGCCTCACCATGGGCTGCACCATGGCCTGCAGGGGAATCTCTGCTATGGCGCCTGGAGCACCTCCTCCTCCTCCTCCTCCTCCTCCTTCACTCACCTTGCTGTCTGCAGAGTTGTTTCTCTCACATATTCTCACTCATCTCTCTGCCTGAAGTTGTCCATACACACTTCACCACCCATCCCTACCCTCTTAAGTATGTCACACCCGAAGCTGCTGTTGGACTCTGCCTTGGCCAGCAGTGGGTCTGCCTTGGACACCACTGGCATTGGCTCTATGAAATGCAGGGGAACCTTCTGGCAGTTTCTCACAAAAGCCATTCCTGTAGCTCCCTGCTACCAAAATCTTGCCATGCAAACACTACATGTTCCACGCCTTGCCTCTCTGAATCACATATTTTTAAATTATCATTAAAATCCACATTCATGGCGCAATCTTCACAAACTTCAATCACATCACTCACACCTACAAAAAAATTCCCCACACAAAAATCAAAATAACTACATCACAATACTGACAAACTTGCTGATCTAGCCATTTGCTCATTAACAATGATGACAACATCTCATTGTGACAAGCAGCACAGAAACCTCCTGAAGCTGCCCAGTTTGTACTGGACTGCTGAATACTCCACTGCTAGTACTCATACTTTAGGAAAAGGGAAATTAAGACCTCATGTATCAAATACCCTGAAAACTTTTTTAAAGCCAGATAAAGGTTTAATACAAGGAAACAAAATATGTGCAGCAATACATTTATTCCGTGTAGAGACACCACCTTTATGTCTGTGTTATAGAACTCAAGAGGTTTTGCTATCTGATTCATGCAGCAAAAGTAGCTGGGATACTGCTCAAGATTGTGAAATCAAAATCTTCTTTCAAAGGATTGCTCTCTGAACAGAATCCCCTTTCTGGAGACACAGGCAGTTTTCTGGAAAGAGAATGTTTGTGAGATCATATTCAGAATTCATTCTATCCTTCAGGAGGCAGCTTTTAATTTTCTTCCTTCTACAGAAATGTGGAATGCCAGACTTAAAAAGTACTACCATCATTTGGATATTACAGAGCTATCTTGAGCTTGTCTGTATACAGAATATTCAAACCACTGCTCCAGCATTTACTTGGCAACAAAAAGTTCATACCTTTCTTGATTTCTTCATATTCTGAAAACAAGGTTTCTTATAAGCATATTTAATAAGAACATATTCTTGAAGGAGCAATTAAAAATAATGAATCAGTGTGCTGTTTTGGGCTGGGGTGGAGTTTACTTTCTTCACAGTAGCTAGTGTGGGGCTGTGTTTTGGATTTGTGCAGAACATAGAGTTGATAATATAGAGATGTTTTAGTTATTACTGAGCAGGACTTACACAGAGCCAAGGCCTTTTCTTGCTTTTTGTACTTCCAGGCTGGCATGGAAGTTGGGGGTACATGGGAGGCTGGGAGGAGACACAGCCAGGACAGGTGACCCCAACTGACCACAGGGATATTCCAGACCGTGTGGCATCATGCTCAGTACGTAAAGTGGTGGCAAGAAGGAGGAAGGAGGGGATGTTTGAAGTGATGTTTTTTTCTTCCCAAGTCACTGTTGTGTGTGATGGGGCCCTGCTCTCCTGGAGATGGCTGAACACCTGCCTGCCCTTGGGAAGTGGTGAATTAATTCCTTGTTGTGCTTTGTTTACATGCACAGCTTTTGCTTTTGCTATTAAATTGTCTCTGACTCAACCCAGTTGAGTTTTTTTTCAGTTTTCCAGCTTTTACCCTTCCAGTTCCCTCCCTGATCTTGCTGGTGGGGTAGTGAGCGAGTGGCTGCTTGGGGCTTGCTTGCTGCCTGGGGTTAAACCATGACAATCAGTCAAAATTGACATCACAAGAACAAAACCACCTTGAGGTGGTAATGAATGGGAAGTGAAGTTAAAGGTTTTGAAGGATGCTGTTGCAGTAACCAAGCAGGAGACTAAAATTCTGCCTAAGTTGTCAAATATCATAACTTTTTAAGAAAACACTTTGAAATTCAGAATAATGACTTTTACAGATACTAGTTTCTTATTCTCTGGGAGCTGTCATCACATCCAGATCTATGTGTGAATGGAGATGTCTGTGTGGAGATGGCTCATTTCAACCCATTCCTGCATTTCAACCTATGTAGACATGTAAGGACATTCTTTTAATACCTAATGCCAATCTAAACCAAATTTTCCCTTTCCTCTGATTGCAACTTCCTCCTAGCACTACTTTTCTGTGGTTGCTCCAGGCATATAAATCTGTTGGAAAATATTATCACCCTCAGCACACAATAGGAATGTTCAACATTCTCATGAGTCAGCAATGTCTATCAGCCACAACTTGGTTTAAATTTAGGAAAACGTATGTCAAACTGGGAGAGCATTTTATGTTTTAGGTTCTTTATTCCCATCCTCTGAATGACTACTGAATAGAACATTCTATAACAATAATTCTATAATTTGATGTGGCAAAGAGTATTATCATGGCTTAATATTCAGCAGCAACTGCAAACCCCTGGCAGACGGCGTGTGCCTGTCATGGACAGAGCAGCTGGGGAGAGGAAGTGATTGCACTCTGTAAGGCAGACAGCCACGTACTTACAGCTGAGCATCCACTCTGGTGGCAACAGGCTGATAATGTTCACAGTGGCTGTGACATGTGACAGAATTGCATTAATTACACTCTTCACACTTAATAAAATCACAAAACATGAGCCTTAGAATTAGCAGTACTCAAAGCAAAAATGAGAATGAAATTTATTAAACTTGTATATAATTTTTAAATGAGGTTTTTATATAGTAAGTGGTTTCTTTTGCATTCTGCTTGCAATTATACATACACAGACTCTTTGTCTATCAGGTTTTCTTCTCCACTCTTCTTCCCCTAACTGGCTGCTGATTTTTTTCTCTCTCCTTTTTTCTTTTTTTTTTAAAAAGTCCTTCACTCTATCACAGTACTTATTCCACTTTATTCCTCTTTCACCATCCCACTTCAAAGACTTCCAGGAGTCAGACAAAGTTCTTTCAACAAGGTAGCACTTTCCTTCACAGAAGGCAAAATTCTTCTCTGTATAAGGCAGGAGCAGTAGGAGCAGTCTAGGTACCTTTACAAACCTTTTATTTTTTTTAATTTAATATATCCTATACCCATTACTGTGGGAAAAGTATGAGGCAAATGCAGTGAGTTACAGTTGTTAAGGGAGACCGCATGATTTATTTATTCTCCGCACATCACAGAGGGACTCTCAGTCCCAGACTGGAATAGAATCCAGATCTATCTATCTTTTACAAGTTTTTATATCATTGTTCCCAAATTAAATACTTTGCTTTAACATAAAGAAAATGTCTTGCTTTAGAAAATAATTTTTCAGATGATTTATTTTAATAATTCAGTATTTTTAAAAGCCCATATAACTTCAGATTGCTTTTGCAGAGAGGAACTTGAGATTTTTATTTAGCTGTGTAGAGAAAGCCATTTAAAACTCTGACTTCTGAATTTATTTGATTTTTTTTTTAAATTCTTGAATTTGAGTACTTAGTTACACTGTTTTTCTTTACGGGTTTTTTCCATATATGTAAATTCTGGTATCTACAAATATTAGTAAAAAAACAGGACATGATAACAGATATTTCATTTTAACTGTACAGTAACTATCTGTGAAGATGTTGTGATGCAAAAATGATAATGAATACTGTCTCAGAGCCAAGCCATGGGAAACACTGATGTTTTCTGGTTTATGTTGTGGCCTTAAAATCTTACTAAGCTATTGACATATAGTTCCTGAAGACATTTGATTCACCTAATGGGCTGAATGTATTTTATTTGTAAAGAGACAATATCATTAATAATCAGTTTTATTTTGATGTTTGATTGTTTGTTTATTTTATTTCAGTACATGCTGTATGCTTCTACAAACTTAGATAAAGCTAGTAAATTACATGATAGCTCCAAACATATACACATTGAAAAGTCAGACAAATCTGTTTTGACACTCTCAGTAGGAAATTGCAATTGCAGCATACAGTAAAATGACTTTACAGATAGTGTGTGTTTCAATAAATAAATGTTTAAGATTGGGCTTGTATGGCAAGGTTTTGTTTTGGGGGGGCTACAGTGGTGGCTTCTGTGAGGAGGACCCCATGTCAGAGCAGGTGAGGTGGATACCCAAGGGAGGCTGTGACCCAGTGGGAAGCAGGGTCCTGGCAGAACCGTGGTCCCATGGAGAGAGGAGCCCACACTGGAGCAGGGGAAGAGTGTTAGTCCTTATCATGAGGAGGAAGGAGCAATAGAGACAAAGCGTGATGAACTGACCACATTCCCCATTCCATATCTTCACTGTGACACTGGTGGGGGATGTAGAAAAAATTGGGAGCGGAGTTGAGCCTGGGGAGAAGGGAAGTGTGGGGGCAAGAGTTTTTCAGATTTGATTTTATTTCTTGTTGTCCTCCTCTCATTTGATTGGCAGTAACTGAAACTAATTCCCCCAAGCTGAGTCTATTTTGCCTGTAACCATAATTGTGTGAGTGATCTCTTCCCGTCCTTACCTCAACCTGCAAGGCTTTGGCTTTATATTCTCTAACCTGCACAGTTAAGGAGTAGACTGACAGTGCAGCTTTGTTGGGTAGCAGGTGTCCAGCTGGGATCAACTCACTACAAAGTTATAGCTGTCATTATTAGGGTATTTTAAAGACTGGTAGGATAATTGTGATTTTAAAAAATAAAGTTATTCCAAAAGTATAAATACAACTAAGA
Source organism: Daphoenositta chrysoptera (assembly GCA_013397915.1). Taxonomy (NCBI): domain Eukaryota; kingdom Metazoa; phylum Chordata; class Aves; order Passeriformes; genus Daphoenositta; species Daphoenositta chrysoptera. The sequence goes on along the minus strand of VZRO01000202.1, from coordinate 100,813 downwards.
ACTATTACAGACATTCTCACAGACATACAGTAGGTAAATGTTAGTTTCTCCAGTCTTTCTAACAACACACATTTTCTCTTCCCTTTAAACTAATTTTACAGCAGATTACAATTCCTAAAAACTCCCTGGGGACTTGAGCTAACTGAAAAAGGAGAGCTGCTGAAGCACTGTATACAAGGTGAATACTTTTCACTACTGATACAATCATCTCAGAGACCCTTTCAAATAATTTCAGTTAGTGTAACGTGTTATCTTGAAGAATCGTTTGAACCTCACTTTAACCCAAACACTCTTTAAAGTGGTGCAAAATCTATTGCTGAGCCAAACTGGATTTTTACAACTAGCTTCATCTCTAAGTTTCATGATTTTGCAAATGGATTATCTTTGTTGGCCAAAGTGTTCTTATGTTTCCTGTATGAACTAATTAGACCACTGCAATTTTTTCCCAGTAATCTATAATGATTTTATTCTGCTTCTTTTGGATTCTTCGTGAGTTTTTTTGGCCAGGGTTTTTAAAGAGTTTCTGTTGTTTTCTTTATATGTAAGACCCTCCCAATCCTCCTCGCATTGTTCAGTCTCCCACAGGTGATAAATAAATGGATTAGGACTGTGAAAGTTCCATAGAACCAGAATAAGCAAGACCTCTGATCAAAGAAAGCTGAGGGGAGAAAACTACTCAGGCATTTTCTAGAATCTGAGATTCTAGTAAGTGCTGACCAGCTCTGAGGTACAGACTCATTTAATGTACTGGAAGGCTTTGCAAAGGATAAGGTACTTTTTCTCAGCTATTTTTTCATGCTACCATCCCCCTGACAACTAAGAGCCTCTCTTTTATGTGGGTTAAGTCTGCGCCAGCTGCTGTTTTTTCTCAGATTCCCATTAAGTAAACACTGCCTTATTAACAAGACCATATCACTCACAATCATTAAAAAAAGAAAGTCAAAAATATTGTTATGTAGTTAATTATGATTGTATATTGATGATATCAAATCCTTATTTACCCTGATTTTATTGAGTTCTGTATGTTTGCTTGCTAACAGCATGGTAATTTTCAATGAATGGAGAAAGAGAAAGCCACATGTACATACAGCCTTCTATTTCTGTTTTTGACTTATTTACATTAAGCACAGAGTAAACATACTTTATAATTCACAGAAGGCTAAGCCAAAGTCATCAATATGGGTGAACAAACCCATGTTTTGAAGTCTAGCTCTGTCTGATACTCTAAGGTGGATATGCACAAGATCATTATGTATTCTTCACCACAGGTCAGTTGCTTAGCTACCAGAGAAGTAGAGAACTACTAATTGAAAGTATTCAGTATTGCTGGCAGCATCTGTTGCAGGACACTGGTCTTGGAAACACTCAGATATAAATGTTGCAGGAGGAAGAATGAAAGAAAAATCCACAAAATATCTTCTTGCTGAAAATGACAATTTCTTTTCTTCAGTATTGTAATATATGAATTATCATCAGTGAAATTATATTGATTCTGATGACCATCAAATGCTCCTGTGATAAATTTCATTGTAGAGATTACTTATTCCCAGCAAATTTATATACTGTAGTTATATTTTAGATACAATTGTTGCTGCAAATAGTGGAGTAATTTCTTATTTATATATCTCCATCCCGTTTCCAAGTGATTAATTACGTTCAGAGGCCTCTAGTTAATAGTAGAGTCATTAAAATTTTAAAAAATTAAATTCAAGAATAGGTAAGAATATTATCCTCTCATGAGATCCCTAATTGCTAAAACTCCTGCATTTAGTTCACATGAAATCTGAAACTTTGTAGTGCAACAAGCACTCCTTTATTTTAGCTCAGAGAAGAATTTGACAATACGTTATTAACGCTTCATATTATTCTCTAGTGTAGGTGTTCTTTTTTTTTATTTTATTGTTCTTCTTTTGCATTTAGGGTTTTACAGCTTCATTTTCTGCCACTGTTAATGTCTGGAATAAAAATTTAAGGCCATCCTGTTGGGATAAATGAGGGGCTCTCTTTGATCTATTGTCCTCCTATCAAACTTTTCAGATGAGACATTTTCAACCTTTACCTTTCAGCTGCCAGATTGAACAAAATAAATTTGGACTAGAATTACATTCTTTTGCAGCTTTGCATATGAAGTATTAGGAAACCATTCCTTGAAACAAAATCTCAGCAGTTTTATTGAGAAAGGTCAGTTAAATTTCTTCCATAGAGAAATGTCTCACAGATAACTTCACATGAATTCAATAAATCTATAGATAGGGTTGCTTATAATGATGACTCTGTATACCATTTTGTAGATTTGACAGACCTGTAAGCGAATGAAAGATACAAGTTTGTTGTATTTATCTGATTTCCAAACACTTTAAAACCAAAGAAAATTTTCATACTTTCTAAGCCTACTTAAAATACATTGTCCCAAGATTATCTGTTCACATAACAGGATTTCTCATTCTCTTACCTGGGAGGAGAATCCAGAACTCGAGTAAATAAAATACATTTAACTGACAGACTGCCATGTTAATTTAGCACATTTTTATCTTTTATTAATGGATAAAGTGTGATATTGCAGGCCTCCAGTAATATAACTTGCAACTCAGTAAATCCTTTTTTTAAAATTTTGTTGCGAATCTGAAAAAAAAATCCCACCCTACTTTTTGCTTAAATTGAACAGTTGTCCACTACAGAGTAGGCCTAGAACTGCCCCTTGGATACCTTCATAAAAATATCACTAAACCAAGTCACTGGGGAAAGTAACAAGTGCAGCTTGTTGCAGACAACTTCAGCTCACACAATTGCACATTCTAAATAAGACATCCTGTTGAATATTCATATATTTACGATTACATCGCCTTGCAGTCAGGACAAATCAACAAGGTAGCTGACACAGCCTTTCATAGAAGTAGAACATGATCCTCAGGCAACGCAGCAAACCACCCAGAGTGTAGAGATATGTTTAATATACCAGGACTGCCTTAATTATAACCTATGAATTCAACCAAAATTTCAATTTCCTCAGACAAATGAATTTTTCTCCTCTTGTAAAACACTTATAGTTCTAAAAACATAAAACCACTCATTAGTCTCAGCTAACATCTGACATCCCAAAGCCTAGGGAACAGTGGCAATGTCACAGCTTCCTTGCCATTCCATGGGTCTTCCCAGAGATGATTCTACTGTATTTAAGCTCTGCACTTTTCTTGGTTTTCCTTTCTACAACTTTCTCTTTCAAAACTAATTTTTCTGCTATATGGAGAAAGCAGATTTAACTACATAAGTTAACATAATTTTAAGAGGGCGATTGCTTAGTGCTTACTTGCCAGCTCTGTTTAAACCATGACACTCTAACCAGTGTTTTTCATCCCTTATCTTTTTTGAATTCCCTCAAATCCATATAGACTATTCAGGGCTCAATGAATCTTTGGTCCCTTCTTAGGTATTCCCATGTGATATAAATAATAAAGCTCCTAACACAGAAGACTAAAGTGTTTCAGTAAAACCTATTTTAAATTTGGGAAATAAGTAAATGGTGATTGAAGGAAAAAAATACTTCTCATCCAAGCAGATATTGAGAAGAATTTAAACAAGAACTAATAAAGTTGCACCTTTGAAATCACACGGTATAGATAATTTATAAACAATAATTGGAAAAGGCTCAGTTAATGAGGTCTCTGGACCATTAATAATCTGTTTCAATAACTCGGAAGATCCCAAAAGACTGGTAAGAAACCATCACTGTAAGTCTGGTTTAATAAGGTAAAACCAATGGCCCAAATAACTATATATTTTCAGTCTGACCATTTTCACAGATTAAAAAGGAGAAATACTGATGGAAATTCAATAGTAGAGACATTTAAAGAAAGCTAAAGTAATTAATGATGATTAAATCTTTGCATGATTGGAGTATGAATAAGCATAGATGGCATGGGGCAAAGGAGGTTATATAATATCTCTATATGGCACTAGACTATTGTGTCTTCTGCATTTCCCAATTTAACTAAACATTAACAAATTTGAAGGAAAAAAATAACCAAACAAATGCCCCACAGCTGATAGAACACAGTTGGTAAGGTTCCAGGTCGATGAAAAGAATTTGGCTCAGTTAGGTGGAAAAATAAAGTGTCCAAAGGTTGGTTGTGGAATTTAGATATTTGAATAAGAAATAAAGCATACAACTGAAATATCAGTACTGTGGTGTTGTATTTTAAAATCAAGAATGAGATCAGACTATTGATCAGGACTTGATTTACAGAGTAAAAACTAGGTCTGTCCCTTTGATTTTCACAAATCAGTCTGCAACAAGGGCCAGCAATACACCCTTACACCTAAGGAGTCCAGCAGCATCCTGGACCGCTTTAGGAAGAGCACGACCAGCAAGCATATTTACATGGTGGGTCCTTCCATCTGCTCAGAAGTGGTGAGACATCTGGAGTGCTGCTCCCTGTGCTAAGCTCCATAGTACAAGACGCAAGAATATATTGGAGATAGAACAGTGAAGGACCACTACTGTGATTCAAGGATTGTAGCATCTGTTGAACTAGGAAAGACTGAGAGCAGGGAGTTTTGCCAGAAGAAATAGTTTAGTGGGATCTTATTAATTTGTATCGATACTTAATGGTGGAAATTAAGGATGTAGAAGCCAGACTTTTCTGAGTAACACCAAACAAAAAGACAGGAGGCAGCATACACAAAATAAAAGGCAGGAAATTCCAGTTAAACACAAGGAAAGGTGTAATTCCTGTAGAATCACTAAAAGGTTTGGGTTGGAAGGGGTCTCTTAGAGATCATTTAGTCAAACTCTCTGCCATGGGCTGAGAGATCTTTTACTCAGATTACTCTTTTGACCAGGTTGCTAGAAGCTGTAAGGTGCTTGAACACTGGAATATGTTGCCTGGAGAGGCTGTAGAGTCTCAATCCTTGCAGAAAGTCAAAGGCCAACTGGACACATTCCTGAGCAATCTGCTCTGGTTCATCTTGCTTTGAGCTGTGGGATTTGGCAAGATGACTTCTGGAGGTCTCTTCTAACCTTAATGATTCTGTGATTCCATGGTGAAAAAACAAGAGGTGACTCTTACATTACTGATGTATATGATGTTTGAAATGGATCTTCCCACAAAGCTTTATTATTAGATACTGAAATATTTCAGGTGTTATAATTTACATACAAATTGTTAAACTAAGATATGGACACTTGCTGTATGAACTTTCCCTTTCTTTCTCTTACTCCTCGGTACACACAGAAGCATACAAATAAATTTTAGTTTCTCTCTTTATCAACCAAACCTGTCCAACAATCACTGAAAATTTTGAGACACTCTTAAAGTCACTGAGTTTTAGTAATCTTTCTTGTTTTCAGTTTTCGAGAACCCCTATTTCTGACCATAGATATAACTGTGAGATATCTAAATGCTATGCACTAATAACAGACCTGAGGATTTCAGTTTCAGGATATGTGTGCAAGCTGGGAGTCTTTCATCCAAATAAAAATTTTGAAGTTTTCCAACCAAAAAATATGCTAGCATTGTAAAATAAGTCGTTTCCAGTATTTTTCTTTTGAGGGTTTTTCTGAATTTCTGTGTCTACTAATTTTAAGTAGTGTTCAGAATAAAGTAAAGCTGAGTAAGAGTTCCAATATTGCAGGCTTCTTAACCCAGCATCTAATTTTCTCTTCATTTATATATCAATGACTTTCACATACAGAATTATACAGTATTGTCCTATTAAACTTGTGGCTTATACAAAGGAATGGTTTCCCACTCATTTTTGGACTCTAAGCTAGTCTTTGAAAAGGTCATTCCCGGATAACTACCTCCTATCCAAAAAAAAAAATCAATATTTGTTTATACCCAAGTTTATGCATTCCTTTTATGGCATGTGCAGAAACTGGGTGCTTAGTCTGAGCTTGCAGTAATAAGTCAAGCATGTTGCTCTCTGAAATTAATTGCCATTGTGTTGCTTTTGACTTGCTGATGTAGTTACTAAATGTGCAATCTGAATTTTCTACACAGTCTCACTGATAGCAGTGGTTGGAGTTAAGTCAGCTGCAGTAATCATTGCTCTGGAGATGATGGCAAGCTCCTCCCACCTTTTCCTCGTGTCTGCTTTTCATACTAGGAGGGAGAAGCAAGTTGGAATAGTCTACATTAAGATCAGTACTACAACAATCTGTTAAAACCTATCAATTAATCTTCCGTTAGTCTATCTCCCCTGTCACCTTCCTTTAGAATCATAGAAAACTGGAAAAGAGAAAAGAGGAAGCATCCTCAAACTTTTCTTGGCATTTCATTCTCACAGTGAAACCATTATCAACTCTCACAATTTCTACTGCAAATATATCTCTTGATAATACAGCCAATAAGACATGCACAAGCAATTCACTATAATGAACAAATAAACCCCCACTTTTATTTGAGTACAGTGAATTCTCATATAACTTATTCCAGCCATACTGGGTTATTTCATATGGTTTCACTCCTGATACTCTCACAGTTTTTTTCTGACACCATCCCAGGAGTCTTTGTTGCTCCTTCTTATGTCTTCCACTCCAAATTATAAACACACTCTGCCTTCTTTAATCCAGTAGATACCTTGATAATCAAACCTAACAATGTTCCTTTTACCTCCATTCCCTCACCTCCCTGTCAGAGACTGAAAATAGTTGATGCCTCAAACATTGATATAAAGTTTTGAAGAAGGTACAACCACGGAAACCTCCTTGAAAAACTTTGGGCTGTAAGTCAGACTACTGAGATTGGATAAAGGGAAAACACATTCTTTGATCAACCTCAGGCCCGGGGAGAAACAAACAAGTAAACAAAGAAGAGAAGGTGAGCCAAACCCAGCAGCCGTGCTAAGGATCTTCCCTGGCTGAGTTTGGGGTGGGGGAGAGCACAGCCCGCAGAAGCCAGGTTTACACAGACTCCCCCCTGAAATGAGGCAGGGAGGGGGAAGGAGGAGGTTTTGGGTGTAANGATTCTGTGCCTTTTGGGGGACCTTCACCACCGAGACCAGCTGGAGAGGATCAGCGGAGCATTGTTGGGATCCATGGAGTGGTGATATTTTCCTTATCCTGTCCCTGTCCCTCTCTTTCTGTCTCACCCCACCTATTTACTACTTCTTTCTTTCTTTCTTTCTCTCTCTCTCATATTTACCATCAAATAAAACCCATACTATTGTCACTGGCATATGGTCTCGTTTGCACCTTAATTCGGGCAGAGGAATTTCCAAAGAACCTTACTAATAATTGGATCTTAACACTCCCCAACTTGCTTTCCAGACCACTGTACTTAAAACTGTCTGTTCTTTGGGACTCACGAGCTGAAATAAGGGGGGAGCTTTGATAACCTGGGGTTTTATGTCCAATAAGGTTTTAAGACAGTAAAATCATAGAAGTATCCAGAAAGCCAATAATTTAAATTCCTACCTGTAGTCTTTATTATAAGTCACGCAGGATGCCAGGTTATTGAATTGTGACTTACATTCCAGTGTGTATTCTCCAGTTCAAAAATATAAGAAGTGCTCATTTTCTTATCCATATAGATTCAGCTTATGCTCAATTTGTATGCAAAGCAAATAATTTGCTCATACTTGTAAAGGATATGCATTATCAGAACACAACACCTGCAGGACAAAGGAGAGGTTAATTTCATTGTTGTCGTGAAGCAAAGGAGATCATTATAGAGCCTGCAGTAACCAAGCTCTGTGAAATAGCTGCATTAGTCATTAACTTTCCAGCACTAAATTTCATATCAGACTCAATTAACTACTACATAGCTTTTAATGACAATATTTTTCAGATGCAGCTTTTGTTTACCAATAAGATTTCCCATCACAACCAACTTTGCCATTATTTTGGTGGCATTAATATTCAAGTCTTGTGTTTCTCTGAAGAAAATGGAGCAATGAAAATCACATTTGCTGAAAATACTCCTTGAATTATTCCTCTACATTTTAAAGCATTTAAATTGTACTTTTGCACTAAATGGCAATAGGTGTGTAGATGAATGTCATCTCTGCATTATATCCACAGAACAAACTGGAGTTGTTTATAGAACTTCCATATTTTGACCAGAATAGTTCTGTTGTGTTTGAGACTTTCATGATCAAAGGCCTTTAAAACAGAATAGTCCTTTAAGTTTGTTATTTTCTTATCCTACTGAAAGTCAAAGCTCAGTATAAAAGGAATCACAAAGTTAATATAATCAGAAAATAATTTACATAGGTGATTAGAGCAACATGCACATAGTAAGAGCAGTTTGATTTCAGATCACCCACAATGTATAGAAGAAAATGTTCTGGTCTTTAGTCTCTCTGGTGCCTACGTATAATTTTTTGCCTTTTTTGGAAAGGTGGGAGAGATCCTTAGGTTCAGATAACACCAGTTATACTTTTACCTTATTATTTTATCTGCTTTGATGCCTTTGTGTCACTTTTATTATTGTTAGTTGTGGGTTTGGTGCAGTCTTTTTGTCTGTGCCATGGGAGAAATACAAATACTTCATTTCAATTTTGAAAAATACTCAGTTACACACAGGCAACACGTGAGAAAACCTATGAAAGCAATTCTGAATGCACTGGTCTCTAACTTGGAAATAACTGCCAATGGCACACTTCTCGTCTATATTGATTGCTGTGTTTGTTTTCACAGCCCTAGAAAACCCGAGTAACAAGGCTATACTATAAAGAAATAACTAAAAACCATCAGCAGACATGTGGATATGTTGTTCAGAAGTAGCTAATGGTAAATAGTTCTGCAAGTTGATTAAGAAAGCTGATGATTATTCTTAAGTAAAACATGTTCTAGCCCTGTATTTTTTTCTAGTTTCTGTGACATTTCCTTCTTCAGCATTCTGACTTCTTTTGTTTTCTGCATCTTTTGGTCATCTGCCATATACTGCTCTTCTCTTTTGGATATGTTATTGGGGCTCTAGGAAAGAATAACAAGAAAGCAAGTTTTACGCTGTTTTCACTTTTTTATTTTCTCTTAATAATGAAGGTATTTAGCCCAGGGAAAGCCATCAGATAGGAAACTATCATTTAACTATCTTGAATGTATCAGTCAGAAGGCATTAATAATTATCACCAACAGCAGGTTTTGTATTATTTATAGAGACCATAGTGAGAATTCTAGAGTAGGATCTGTTCATGACATCTCACAGATGATGTATAGGACAACCCCTCCCATTCTCCTTGTGCTGAGGCCAGCTGGGATTACTGCCTTATTTACACCGTTGGGTGTTCCCTTCAGGCAGTACTTGTTGTCATCCAATATGTCCTTGGGTAGCAAAACTAAAGGAGTAATACCTAAATTGTATAGAAGGGCGAAAGAAGGACCTATATCTAGCCAAACTCTCCGATAAGGGGTTGGACTGCTGCACAGAGCAATGTTTATCTGAAAGAGCACATTTATGAAATCCACTTTAGTTTTCTCTTTAGTAATTTGATGTGACATAGAGATGATGCATTGCAGAAGATTTTTAATTACTTTCTCTTGGACAAATCTTCAGTGCCATTGCTTCATTGCAGCTCAGGTTTCATGGATCCTAAGGAAATCATGGTAGCTTCTTCAGTAACCTTTTACAACCAAAGTACATCACACTCCCTACATGCAATTTTAAATTTATTGTGAAATTTTTACCAGTTTCTACATTTAAGAAGAGTGGGTCAATAACATTTATTAATATAAATTAGCCTAGCAATAAAACTAATATGTAAAATATATTCTAGATTTAAAATATTGTAATACAAATTAGACATTTCTTTTTCTAAGAAAGATTATCAGCTAACATGGAAAAATAAGGCACAATTAGTCAAACTAAGAAATGAATAAAATGACCTGGGGTTAAAGAACAATTGCATATTGTCAAAAACATCTTCTATATCACGCATTTAGCAACCACTCTTCTCAGTTCTAAATTCTCTGATGTTTATCATAATTTTACTAGGTACCTGCCTATTCAGCTATTTCTCCTGACTTGGAGAATGACCCCCAAGTTGTTTCAAACTCTGTCAGCCTACACTGGACTGGAAAGGCTAGTTCATTTTCTTCTGACTACAAGCACCTTTGCAGAACTGAAACCTTACAGACATGTTCCAACAGAGAGAGCTGAAAACTGTCAGAAAGATATGTGAACAACATTACCATTTCTTTCTGTACCTAATATGAAAGGCATTGACAATTAGCATTTGCTTTGGAGCTAAGCTCTGTCTTATCTGTGATAAGAGTTTCAGCTCTATTCTCATCCTCTATATTAGGGAGGGAGTGTTTTACCCTATTTGAATTACTCTCCAGTCCATCCAAACTATGAGGGCTCTATTTATCAGAACATATAAGTAAGTTTATTAGCCCTTGAGAAGTCGATAACACCTTTTTTTCCTACTTGTTTAGCTGATCAACATTAGCACTAATCACAGACTTGTTAAAGTTAAGTTTTTTGGTAGGTTAAGAATACATGCGAATTGATGCAAGCAGTTTTGAAATTGAATACATGAAGGGGGTGGTAGCAGTGTATTTTTACAATATACATGAATGCACTGATAAAATTCATTTAGTAGTAAAACCACATTTTCAAAAATTGAAAAGGACCCCTCTGTGAAGCCAGTTTAACTCGGATGTTTATTAAAAACAACTCATGGGCTCACCACAAAAACTCCTCACATTCTTTCCACAAGGGGTGTTAATTTTCACCGTCATTATTAAGATACGCGCTTTGCTGCTCAAGCTGCAAGATATATTTACACTTTCATATGGCTGCTATCATGTATTTCATTGTATATCGTTACAAAATGGACACAAAAAAAGTTAATCACCTCATTCCTCACATATTCCTAGCTGAAGGTTCCATCCATGCAACCCAAGGGCAACGGCTTTGGATTACAGCTTTAACAGCTTGTCTCAAGAAGGTAACACAAAAAGGTTTTAACCAGACATGTAGGGATATGATGTTTTTCAAAAGCAAATAACCAACCACAGCAAAATTGTATTCCAGTTTTTGAAAATAAACAAAAATCTCCAGGGCAGTCATGTCTCCATCCTTTGAGGAGATGAAATCCAGGACTACTAATCAGAAACATTCAAAAACATGTTGTTCATTGCAATCTTTTCATTACGGAGATTTTATACAGAGAATCATGAAACACCCTTTAAATGAATTACAGATTTCAAAACAAGTTAAAATTATTTTAACTTTAACACACTCAAGGTGAAATATCACTATGGTGTAGTTGGATTGCTGTTATATAAGTGTTTATTCTAAAGTAAGGGTATATATGTACTCTTTTCTCAATTAAGAAGAGCTGGATGTCAGACATAATGCTCCTAATATCTGCTCGAGTTGAGTCCCTATTGTATTAATTTGCTAGGATCTTCCTCCTCATTTCTACTCCTTAAATTGTACCAAACAGGGATAGGTCACAGAGAATATCTTAAATTTGAACTGTTTGAATCTCTGAGTTTCAAAGGAAAGGATTTGAGACAAAATTAAGGTCAATACATTGAACTGAAGTTCAAAGCAATTTCCGGAGTTCTTGTTGCTCTGGGTTTTGGATTTCCTGTTTGTTTGTTGGCTACTGGATTTTTATTAAATTGGTTTCAAGAACTGGAAAATTAAGCTGCACAAAGGCAGCTCTGTTTATGAAATATTTCTCACAGAGGACACACACTTTTCAAGCAAACAGGAAAATCAGTTCCAGCCTGTTTTTAAATAAAAAATTCAATGGATAGTTTAATCATAATTAGATCCAAATAGTATCTCTAACAGAAGACTAGTATATTTTCAGCTCTAAACCAGAAAACTTTTTGTGAAGTGAACAATAATGTATTAAATACTACAAGACCAATTCACCAAAATGGTGCAAATATACTTCAATGTGTTACTATCTGTGGTGGGTTAACTTCTGGTTCCCAGTAGCCTACAAAACTACTCTCTCACTCCCTTTCCTCAGGAGGGCATAGGGTGACAATGAGATGAACAAACTCATGGATCAAGGTAAAGACAGTGAGATCACATCAGAGGCAAAACAGAGAACTTTAGGAAGACTAATTTAATTTATTGCCAATAAAAAGTGGAGTAGGACAGTAAGTAACAAAAGCAAAACTAAAAACACCTTCTTTCCCTGCCCCTCCAATTCTCAAGTTCAATTTTATTCCTTCATTCCCAACTGTGCTACCTCCTTCCAACCCCAAACAGCACAAAAGAAAGGGGGAATGGGGGCTATGATCATTTAAGAACAGTTCATCCCTGCCACTCCTTCTTCCTTACACTTTTCCCCTTCTTCTTCATGGGTCTTTTCCATGGGCTACAGTTTTTCAGAAACAAACTGCCATAGCATGGGTCCCCATGGGCCACCATTCCCCCAAAAGCCTCCTGCTGCACGAACACATCCATGGGCCACCTTTCCCCCAAAAGCCTCCTGCCGCATGAACACATCCACCTGCTCCAGCTGAAACCCTCTGCAGGCTGCAGTGTGGTTCTTCACAGCCCTCAGAGGAACAGGTTACTTTACCATGGTCTTCTCTGTGGGCTACGTGGGATTCTCCAATTTTCCTCACTTGGTGTCTGCAGGGGTGTTTTTCTCACACAGCTGCTGCCCTAAATGTGCTATTGCAGACACACAGCTGATGGGGATCAGCTTTGGCTGGCATTGGGTCCATTTAGGAGCCAGCTGAAACAGACTGTGCCCAAAATGAGAACAGTCCCTAGCCTCTTCTCAGAGGCCACCTCTAAAACCCCCTTACTACAAAAACCTTGCCACATAAAAAAAACCCCACTATTTGAAACAATTTTAAATTGCTTAAGACTCCAAAAGAATACTGATATCTCAGCTTTAAATGCTTCTTAGGCGTTTCTGTAAGAGATTGTTAGTGATTTCTGCAAAGGGTTCAAATCTAAGCTGTTGCTCTCATTTTTAACGCAAAGAATATTTTCAGGCATAGACCTAGAAGGCAACTTTATTGTGAATAATACAGTTTATATATACACCTGTTGATTATAGATATCAGGGATGGCTGGGGATGTTCACTGGTTATTCTGGGAAAAACCCTTAGCTAATCAAAAGTTAAATCAAGTAGTTAATCTTGAACAGAAGATTTCAAATTTCTGTGCAAACATTTGAACAGCAAGAATGAGGTAAAATAAATTTGGAACCACAGTTTAAGATAGTATTTATGCTACAAAAATTGGCATTTCACCCTTCCTTTCACATAGGCCAGCAGCCTTTTCCTGCTCATGCAATCCTGTGGTGAACCAAATTGAGAATCTGATCTAAGTTAAAATTAATCAGAAAAAAAAGAGGCAGTTTTAGCTCTGATTGGTTCCCTGATCTAGTTCAATGAGCAGCAGCACAAACATTTCTGCTAGCCCAAGGGAGGAAGCAAAGCAGGGTGAGAATAAGCTGTCAGGTAGAGAAGGAGGTCAGGACTGCTGCTTGAGGCAGCAGTGGTAGCTGACAGAGTACTTGAAACTGCAGCTTGAGGTGATTTCATATTTGCATTTTTTTCATCAAAACCAAATCTTCATGTTCTGCTCTTGATTAATTCTGATGTTCCCAGAGAAAGGACTACAGCATGAATCTTTACTTATAAATACTTTAAAAGTATTAGCCATTTCTGCTCTTCTGAGATGAATAACAGGGTTTATTAATGAAAACAAAGGTAAAGTCACTGTTTCAACAGTGGGGCAATAAAAACAACAGCCCAGACCAATGCAAAAATAAGATAAATGTAATTATGTTGCCCCATCAGTTCAGACTAACAGTGTTTATAGACTAGTTTTTAGCAGCTCCTGTAATTGAATGTTGTGGAAAACAGCCTTTCCTGGAGTGTCCTGTTTTTGAGGGTATTACTGTGATATTTGAATAGTTTAGAAAGCCACTGTACATATGTAGCTGTCTGACGTGAAAACGAGCTGTGCAGGAGTGAATCAGTATTCCAATCTGCACTGGTTATAACTTTTAAAGCAGTGATGCTTGCACATAAGACTAAGATTCAATTTATGTACTGATAAACAGGGAAGACTCAAACAAACCAGCTTTCTGTGGAAAAGCAGTCAGTTAAATTTACAGCCTTGTATTCATAGAATGACTGCTGCAGAGCAGATTACATTAATTTAGAGATGAAAATCAGTAGATACACAGAAACTATTGCATTTCATTTGTACAGTTGCTGACTGGAAATGAGGTAAGGATGCAGCAACATGTCATCTAGCTAGTATTTGCTACCCTGCGACAAAAGATCACTTCCATGGCAAAGGAATCGCCTACTTTTTCACACATTCATGGATCATAGACCCCAATTAAATACAAAGATCTTCAAATATTTTTTTAGGTGAGGAAACTTCATAGGTATTGCTTAAGAAATCAAATTGAGGAAAACAATTCCAGGTGACCAACTGGTCTGATTGAGTGATAGTATTAAACAGAAATAGCATTTGCTCGATTATGCAGCACCAGAGAGCATTTCAGCATCCTGGGCTCACAAGGCAGATGTGATGCTTTGTTATAGCTGTCAACAATTTGCTGCATTGCAGGCTAATGGTAGTGGTTTAGGACAGCAGCACTACGGTAATGTTCAAAGACTCATCATTAACCATCACACTCAGATTCTAAAATAGGATATTAATTGAACACACAAGGGTGTTAGAATGTAAATAACATTGTCTGTTAATTTTGAACATTAGAAGATTTCTGCTAGATATTTAACTCTGCAATTGCAACAACCTAACAAAATCAGAAGTAGAATTTTAATACAACAGGCTCCTCAGAGAATTGCTTATATAATCAGACAGATGAATGCAAAAAAGGAATGGTAGACATCTATTTCTGCTCTCTCCTTTGAACACACACATAGAAACACTCATCCAAAAGCACATAAATATATTTCGTTTAATAACCTAAAATATCCCTGGTGGCTGATACCTACTTGCTTTTTAATATTTTACATCTGCTTCATTAGAATAGCAAAAAAAAAATCATAAATTATAATAAAAATGAATAGACATTGCAAAATTACATAAAAAGTTATAAATAACCAATTTTTTCTGCTGACTGAAAACAAAAAATATCTGATTCTCCCAAAAATTGATAATCAGAAACACAGTTTCTCCTTCCCATCTCTGATTTTTGACAGTTATCCAGTGCATAAAGGTTTCAAGGACAAACTCACACTACTGCAGAAGATCACCACATAATTTTGTATGACTAAGACAGAAAAGACATTTTCACATGGATCCCATATGGATTTTCCTTAAGCTGTTTTTGTCACTGGGAGTTTAGGTGAAATTACACCAAAACGTCCATAAACCCAACAAGTCCTTTTAAAAATTGTAGTGTTACATGATCCCAAACTGTGTACTAAGGTTTCCATCACTAAACCTCATTACTCAGTTTCCCATAGCTGGAGCACAATGCCTTTAGCCCTCAGGACACAAACTTGAAAATTCCATTCATATAAGGCTTTTGTCTCTAGAATGCTACCTGTGCATTTATAAAAGAGATGGGAAGGGTCATGTACAGAAAGGATGAAGAAAAACTTTGTAGTCAGTTACCGAATAGTTCATTGGCTTAAAGGGTGATAATGTCATCACAGAGGTACAATTCTGCAGCATTAAATTGAACTCTTCCTATCAGAGCTGCTATCTAGCCTGTAGGTGGTTTGCTACCATCCATTTCTGTCAAGGTGAATATTATATGGGAGAAGATGAGTCTTGCCAATTTGCACAAACAACTTAAAAGAATTAGTAGTGTGTAGGTCACTGCAGAGTATGATGCTATTTTTCTTCCTGTGTGATTAAACACAGGAAGATAAGAGTAATCAGGCAGCAGTGATTAACTGGATGATGAAAGATTTTTTTTTCAAATCCTGAAATTAAGGCCAAGAGATTTCAGTATGACATTATCTCTCATATTTGGATATTTTTTTTCTTGGATTGTTTTGATAGAAAGCAGAGTTTGGTAATGAAGGGACTACAATAAGGATTGGTGGAAGAGCCTGGAGACTCTGATTCTGAGATGATGGCTTATGTGAAAATGATGGACTGTGACTGGGGTGGTATAAACTAAAGGGACTCTTTAGTGCTGGGGTGTGAGAAGAATTAGAGATGAAAGTAATGCATCTACTTTTTTTCATGTTGAAATTTCCTATACCATCAAAGACACCAGATGTTTGCAATGGATGTAAGCCAACACCCCGGGAAATCTTGGCTTTCAAATATAAGTTAAGTTATTGATTTGCTTTTCCAAACTGGTTAAAAGAAACAGTATTAGGGGTATTGAGCATCTGTCCCTAAACTCTTGAGCAAACCGGATAAAGAGAAGAGGATCATTTCTTCTCATGCATTACCTAAAAAAAGTGTAGGGTCCACACTGGTAACAGGAAATGTCTCCCAACCTGTTCTTCTATGACCCAGAACTGGAAACAGCCTGTTCTAGATCCTCTTATTCCAAGTTGTGCCAGAAATGAATAACAGATGGGTTAGATAGTTTTTCTCTGAGCCAATATTTCAGGAATCTCTGATTCTCTAGCAGAGATTATAGTCTCTGGATTACAAATTACTGATGAGGCTTTAAAAAGGAAACATGAAAAGTTAAAATGCTGATCCCTGAAGCATGTCTATGATTTGTTCTCTTGGTCTTCCAACTCCACAACAGTATCATCTCCTAACATTCAATGCATAATTATTAGCCTCAGCATCACACCCCTAGAGAATATAAAGTACAACTATGAGTCATATAGCATCCTTTCTGTTAGTAATACCTTTCCTATAAATCTGCGTGAAAACTCCAATTCCTAAAATAGATATCAAATTCTAGATGTAGGACTTCTGTCCTTCTTTGCAGAAGGAGAGTTGGAACAATAAAGAAAAAAAGAGAGAAACCTCTGAGCACTGAAGCAGGAAGCAGCATGGCAGAGCAGATAGACCTTCAGTCTAGCTCTTCAAACAGTGACTGAGCACGTCTTGGTGTTACATACTCACCCTTTATCTTTGCAGATAACTCAACATTCACAGAAAAAGACAAACAGCAGAAAAGAGACTGTTTCTCACTTTCTCCAAGGAAGACAGTAATTTCAATGAAAAATTTACTCTTGGATTAGTCAGGCAGCCTACTCCGAATTCTAGTATTTGCACTGTTATTGCTCTGCTAAAGGTGAATCAAGTCAACATGCTTACGGGTGCATCAGCTTAATAGCACAGGTTAGATATTGAAAAAAAGGAAAAAAAGTCTGTCTTTCAAGGTAATTTTTCAAGGTTATTTCTTTCAAAATTAGCTCTTTCAAGTATTTCTTTCAAGGTTGCTCAAGAATTGAAAGAAGAAAATTGATATTGATTCATATAACTTAGTCTTTTTTTACTTACTGCACACTATATTATGTGCTGTTTCTTTTGGGAGAAGCAACACAATATAGGGACAATCTTAGAATATTTTACACACACAAGGAAAAATACCAACTGATTCTAGTCCGGCGCTTATTGCACTCCCTCTGCCATGTTTGAGTTCTTGGAGATTTTTCACATTAAACAAGAAAGGGTTAATATTAACATATTTGATGAGCACATAAGCATGAACACCAAGGAGAATGTCTCAGAAAGACAACAAAAAAGTTAGTGTTTGTTGGAATATTGTGCATTTACTCACATGTGTATAGAAATAGCTCCTTGGGAAAAGTACAGTGGAAGGATTTAATAGCTAGTGTCTATTCAGCTCTTAAGGTGATCCCACAGAGTAAATTCCAAACAGAAATCCAGCAACGCAACTTCTGAGATGTGACATAAATCACCACTACTAGACTCTTACTAGACTAGTAAAAAATTAAACTTCAGAACCTATAAAGGCTATCACCACAATTTGCTATTTGTTACCTTGAACACATATTTTTTTTCTAAATGTACTTTTTTTTTCCTCAATCCCTGCTTTCTTCCTGAATTTTATAATAATGCTTAGTGAAGACAATTTTAAGATTAAATTTTTTATCTGTGATGTAATATTTTCTTGCTTATATTCCCAAATTACTTATCCAAAGTGGGAAAAGACAAAAAAAAAGGTAAATCCAAATCAAGATACATATTTAAATTCAAAACTCATGCTATTAATACAGATACTGGTTTTCATTACAATCTTTACCCTGAAGGCATTCTTAGGTCTTCTACCCTCCTCTAAAGCAAAAGGAAAGCACATGTACGGCAGAAGTTTTTGCTCTCTGCAGGTGAATATACAGTAAATGTGTGAACCACTGGATCCTGGTGTTTTTTGAAGAAATTCATTATATTAAAAAAAATTGACAATTAAAGAGATACACTGTTTCCCATCATTACTAGGCCTGATCTTTTTGTTAAATTCTTCTTGAGCTGTGGCCTTAAGGATGCTGCTCTAAGGTAACTCCATGAGCCTTCCCTAGACCACATTTCAGATTTTCCAACATCAATGTCTTTGCAGGAGCTGGTACATATTCAGAGAACTGGTGCTAAATTTTAGGAGATGGATTTCTTAATCAGATCTGGAAGCTGACATGGCCAATTTACATTTCTTACTATGAGAGCTCAAAGAGAAAAGGAAAGCTCTTATCATACTTTTAATAAGTTTTTAAGTGCAACCTCCTGTGTTTAGCTGGTTATGATACTGCTATCATGTGGAAAATGTCTGTGGAAATCTGTCTCTTGTGAGGTTACAGCTTCACCTTATTGAGCTAAGTCAAAAACCCTCAAACTTGGAATTTACAGAGATAAACTTAACATCATAAATATGTGGGAATAAGATATTATCAAAATAATATTGTAGATTTTCAGTAGCCATTTCACAAAGTAAAACAAAAGAAGAAGTATTTTAGTGTCAGTAATAAGTATGCATATTTGACTACAGGTATCATAAGCTCTAATTCAAAAGTTCCCAATTACCTTCTACAATTTATGATGTGACTGAAAATAAAAAACACAGTAATAAATTAAATTTGGAGAGAAATCTAATTTGCTCAGATAGTTTATTTATTTTCTGCTTTAAACATGTAAAATCTATGAAAGTAATAATTATTATTTAACTTCCTATTTCATTTGAGAATTCTGTGGCCAGCTTGATAAAGGGCATGGAGACTTAATTTGTCCAGTGAGGAGCTATCTTCACTCAGCAGGGAGTAGTAAAGGTTCAGGGACACATTTCCTGGCTGCTTGTCCCGCCTAGCTGGTGTCAAGGGAAAAAAAAATCTCCCACAAATTCTTGAAGGCATATGGATATCCAAATTTGTTCCTGACCCTCTCTATTCATAACCTCAGTACAGGGGACATTTCAAGGATGGAGGATTAGGAGCACAGGAAAAGCCAGATGACATGCTTCAGTGATATTTCAATGATGTATGTTCCCCGGTGATCTGAAAGGATTCAAATGTAAGTTTATTTGAATTTGTTAAAAACTGACCTTAGAAACTGAAACAAATTGTAGAACATTCCCCATTAGACTTACGTCTTCAACTTCTTATTTTTAATTATCATGCATTTCAATAGCATTGTCTACATCCATTGCTCATGACCCTGCTATATAAAGGAAAGTGTTTGTCCTTTTACTCTTGATGGTGTGCTTTTCAATTCTGCTGGTTAATGTTCGTGAATGTCAACGTTGGGAGTTCAGGAGAACTTGACCCAAAATTATTAGGGGACTGACTTTTTTTCTCCCAAATAAATGGGTTATACCTAGGGTAACAGAAACTCACATGGATATGAGCAAGAAGCAACAAAAATTAATACCTTACTCTCTTGCTCCTTAAGCTATTTTTGTTTAATTTTGTCATAAAAATTATTTTTCCTTAATTATGTACATGTCAAATTTCAAGGTATTTTACAGAAGGTATTTGCAAACAAGATGTTTAATGATCAGCTGAATTTGGCCTCAGATAAGCACTTTAAAATGTATTGCAGTCTTAAAACCCATTCAAGGTGTTCCTTAAGTCTTTGATTAGATTCTGATTTGATCTTTAGTGCATAAATCAAGATTTATTGGGAAAAAATCAAGTATACACTTTTTACATCACAAACTTAATCCAGAATTCAAAATCTTCACATCAGCCACCAAATATAAAACTACACAGTGGCTACTTGTGACAGAGTTAAGAAAAGAACATTCCCAGTTTTAAAATACGGATAAGACCTCATATAGCAACTATTTCCCCCTACCTAATGCAGAAGGCTCAGGGCTGAGTTTCTTTTAAAGCCTTTTGAAATCAAGCACAAACATTGTTTCTGGAAATATCCTCATCAGTCACAGCGTGAGACTGAGTGCACCCTCAGCACGTTTGCAGAGAACACGAAGCTGAGCATTGCAGTTGACACAACAGAGGGAAGGGATGCCATCCAGGGGAACCTGGACAAACTTGGAAAGTGGGGCCATGAGAACCTCGTGAAGTTCAACCTAAACACAAGATTCTGCAGCTGAGTCAGGGCAACCCCAGACATGAGTAGAGACTCATGAGAAGAACTCAGGGAGAGCAGTCCTGTGGAGAAGGACTTGTGGGCTCTAGTGGATGAAAAGCTGAACATGAGACAGCAGTGTGTGCTTGCAGCCCAGAAACCACTTGTATCCTGTGCTGCAGCAAAAGCAGCAAAACCAGCAGGCTGGAGGTGATTCTGTGCCTCTGTTCTCCTCTCAGGGGACCCCATCTGGAGTACTGCATGCAGGTCTGGGATCCTCAGTATTAGAAGTACGTGGACCTGTTGGAGCAAGTCCAGAGGAGGGCCATGAAGATGATACAAGGGCTGGAGCACTTCTCCTGTGAAGACAGGCTGAGAGAGTTGGGGTTGTTCAGCCTGGAGAAGAGAAGGCTCTGGGAAGACCTCATTGCAGCCTTCCAGTACACAAAGAGTGCTTTTGAGAAAGAGGAGAGCAACTTTTTGCACAGCCTGATAGTGGCAGGACAAAGCAGAACAGTTTTAAAATAAAAGAGGAGAGATTTAGATTAGATGTAACAATTTCTTTATTCAGAGTGTGGTAAGGCACTGGAACAGGTTGCCCAGGGAAGATGTGGATGCCCCATTCCTGGAAGTGTTCAAGGCCAGGCTGGATGGGGCCTCAAGCAACCTGCTCTAGTGAATGGCATCCCTGACCATCATGGGGGGTTGGAACTAGATGGTTTTTAAGATTCGTTTCAACCCGAACCATTCTATGATTATATGAAAGGGAACTAATATGAAAATTAAGAGGAGCTTATTTTATTTTCAGGGTAGGACAGCCATATTGTTCTCAAACTCTGTATGTATTCTGGAAGTATAAGATGAAGACAGAAACCCCCAAAAAACCTTATAAAAATAGTAACTGTATCAACAAAATGAAAAACCATTGTGGTGAGTTGGGGGATATTTCTTTTTCCAACATCCCCCTTTACCTTCAAAGACACAAAAGGTAGGACAAACACCCTGTTAAAAGTCCAGAGGGTGTAGATTTTTAATGTGGTGGAGTTTGCTCTCCCGAAAGTGAAAATCATTAAGATGATCTGCATAGTTCCCAGATGAGCTAATAAAGATGCAATCTCATTAAGTCACAGTCCTTGCATCTTGTCTTCTTTCATGTCTGGGACAAAACCTAGTTCTCCAACACTTTGTACGCTCCACTGAAGAGAAAGAGTTCTATTACATTTTAATGGCTACTTTCTGCAGCTTTTACCTTTGAGTCTTTGTAAATCTGTGTCGTTCCTCTTTTACCAAGCCAGTCAAATCTATGTACCTTGTAATGAAAGATGTGCCCTTTGAGTGCTTTCCCAAGAACACCATTCTCTCCATCATGATGATGTTTTCGGGCACAACTGTGGGCAAGATGGAGCATAGTCATACCGATTCCAGTGTCCTTGCAACCCAGGGGTTGCTTTCAGAGTCTGAAAGAGATGAAAGAGGCAATCAAGAAAGAGATTCCATTTCACTTTTAGTGAAGGAACATTCAGTTTGTTTTTGTGCAGTGTGCTTCTGATGACTGCTGACACATGAAGAGAGGCCTTAAAGCAAGTCCACATCCTCTTATGAAATGCAACAAAGGCCACAAGTCTAGCTCACTTTTTTCTTACCATCTGACTTCATTCCACTGGCATTTTAAGTGAAGCACCTCCTAAGAACAAAATTTGTTACAAAGTAGAACTAAGCCAGGAGGGAGAACGCTTCACAAAAGAGGAGGTAGGGGAACTTGGCAAGGATATACACAGCTGCATTTTTGTCTTGCTTGCTTAACAGTGTAAACAACTTTTGTTGGTTAGCTTTGTATGTGACCATTCAGGAAACCCTCTACATAGACAATGTATCTTGTCAACCATTTCCTCTGTGTGTAAAATGTAATTCGTCACCCTGCGCTGCCTTGGCAGCAGCCTTGTAAAGAACTCACTGAATTAATGAATATTTCATAAAGATGTGATTTATTAGCATTCCTCCCCCTCAGCTTTGAAAAAGATCCATCCTTCAAAAGCTGAGTGCACAAAAGCTATCTGCAGGTATGGAAAGGAGACTGAAACCCCTGAAGACAAAACCAGGATTTCTTAATAACCTCTGGGCTCTATAGGCTTTAGAAGAGATATTTAGTCAATCTTGTATTAATATTTTAGATGGTAAAGAAATGCAGTACTAAGATATTATACTGAATTTGGCTGTTTAGAACCATGGGCTATCACAACAAAAAAAAATTGTTACCAACTCAGAATCTTTCAGTTTCATATATTTTGATGAACATATGAAAAAGTAGGTCATGGCATAATGCAAATACCTCTAGGTCTTCTGGGCTGCCCAGATTTTCATACTGCTACAGAGTACTTTCCTTCCAGAACCACCAGCAAATTCATCACAGGCACATATCATGAAGTTGTATGTACCTGTGCTTTTATCCTCACCACTACTGTCCTTGGATACTAATACACTAACTACTATAACAACAAGCATTCTGTTCTGTGTTTGTAAATATTTATTGTGTTCAATTAATATATATAGCCCTGTTTCTAGTACATAAACATTCATTTTCTGAGAATTTACAGATTCTGACACAAGTTGCAATACAGACACAAAATAAACTAAAAAATCAAATGTGATTGTGATATCTCAAATATCTAGTACTATCTATCAGTGGCAAAAATAAAATTAAATGTGTATTTTTTCCTTTTTTTTTAACAGGCATCCCTTATTTGCAGTGCTAGTGGAATCCCAGTATTAATTGTCCTCTGTGTGTTTGATCCACAACACCTGTTGCATTCACACAGCTATTACAACTGGATTACTAAGCTCTTATCTTCAGCTGTAGGAATTTATGCTTTCAAGTCAGGAATCCTCTTATTCTGTGAAGATGGCAAATGCTGCATAATGTCAGACCATGGCAAAACAACACAGAACTACTTCACAAGAAGAATAATCTATTAGGGTTGTGTTTAAATCTCCTTGACTAAAACTTACCTGTGTCTCTTTCTCTGAGAGAAGATGAATAGCTCCAATGCATAGCTTTGGGACGTGAGGTCAAAGGAGAAAGATGCATGTGTGTGGCAAGTTATAAGGACAGAGTGATTTTCCCAAGTGATAGATTATTTTTGCAGTGATTTTTTAAAAAATCTGTCCTAATTATTTAATAGAAATATTTTAGTGGAAGAAGCACCCACTGTGTGTCTTTAGACTTCAGAGAGACAGATATATTTGAGGGAAAGGAGGCTTATGCTACAAGAATAACATTACAAACAGAAAAAAAAAAACCTAAGGAACACCTGAGGCATATTCAAGCATAATATGATACCCATGAGACAAGGACTGCATGAACTTAACATCTTTATAGAAATAATTCCTTCGGTTTGTTTCAGAACCCAGAAAAGCCTTCTCACTTACCAAGCTATGAATCTAAGCCCAAAATATCAGGGGAAAATACAGAGATATAGTTCCTAGAAGTCTGTTCTTGCACAGGAACATTCATCTAGGAAAATTACCTATAATCCATCAAAAGTGTGTATGAGATATCATGCATAGCTCAGATAAAGCTTATAAAATGCTCAATCAAATATTGGTAGGATGGGCATAGAGAAATGAAAAACTATTGCCTATTATCAGAAGTTAATGTTCTCAGACACATCAGGAGGAAAACAAGAGATTTTCTTGACACTGCTGTCATCCCCTTCTAGGAGCCATTCCCTGGAGTCTTGCTTCATATTGTTGGTTTGTTCTATGATCACCACAGAAGAGTTACAACTGTGGTTGTGGTCATCTGATACTGGCTCTGCAGACATAATCCTTTTCCTGATGCAGAAGTTGAAACAGTGTCAAGATTTATATTTCACCAATTATCAAAGTTGGAGAAACATACTGTCAGACAAGTTTTTAAGGATTTATGGAACTAAATGGGGTAAAACAAATAGTTGCACTAAGAGACTCCCATGAACACTTTTGAAGCAGAAAGTGATTAAGTTACAATTTCACAGTGCTTGCCCTCCCTGGATAACCTGGCATACAATCTGATTTAATCGCCTATCTAAATGTAAAAAAAAAAAAAAAAATTTGGATGGCACTAGAGATTTTGGAGTGGATAGGACTGAAGAGGAGGCTGAAGCAAGCATTATATATACTCAGTGGGTCAATACCAGTTTACCTTACATGATGAGTTTATAGAGCTGCACCTTGTCAAGAAAATTTATAATAAAAACTAAGGTAAACACTTAGGGCTTGAAGTCCTACTTCTTAGTTCTTGTTAAATATCAGCAGTTTCGGAACTGTTGGGAAAAGTCTATTGCTGTGGTGAAAAAGGTTAATAACATTACTAATAAACTAAAAAAAAAAAAAACATTTTTAACAAGGTCACACCAACAACTGCGCATGTGAGTAGGTTAAAATCCCATCACAGCAGGGAAGTGATTGTTAGCTTCCGATGCAGCAGGGAGAAGAGAATTCAAACTGAGCACAAGATAAAAAAGTAAAGTTTGACGAATCAGTTCTAATTGATTTTTTAATTTTTGGCATTATCTCCAAAGAGTGTTAGACTCACACAAAGAGGTTTTATAGTCATCTGTGAAGCGGATACCCTAAGTAGGAAAATGTCAGAGTAGGAATTTGTAACTAAATTTTTGTAACTGTCAGATCAGGTGCAAAATGGTAAAATGAGGTTGCATGGAAATCCCTGGAAAGCCAACATGTCACTCTCACCGATGCATTTCTTTTTTGTATGGCCCACCAGATTACACAGAGAAAAGAATGCCAGCACAATGGATTTAAATGTAAAGCCCTCTTTCCACAGAGGAAAAACCAAACCTGTTCTCATTACAGATGAGAGAAAAGATCATGTCAAAAGGCTGACTAGTCCTTCAACTCTATATTGAGGCAGGTCAGCTAAACGCTGGCTGGATTACATAGCCATGAAAAACTCACATTTCTGGCATTCTTTCCTTCTAATATTGGAAACAACAAAAAAAAAGGATCATGGAATTATTTGGGGAAGCCTACCTACAGACATCACACTATTCAAATCATGTAATGTAGTCAAAAAATAACTTGGAAGATAAAGGAAGAAATCTATCCGAATCCCTTAAATGTGGAGGCCTTCATAGATTGACACAGATGTCTAAAATCAGTCTTAGACATTTCAGATATTACAGAAGCTTTGTGGAAAATTTCAATGACACTTTCCTACTGTTGCTGCACTGTGTAAAAAACAGAAGGCTAACAAGGTAACTGGTTGAAACTTTTCAGAGAGGCTTGAAGTAGATAAAGGCATTCTTGTCTTAATCATTCTTGTCCCCACTTTACTGTCCTAAACTTTCCAAAAATATTTGAGCATAGAGATATGATTTGAGATCTGCATAGGAAACTTGGAAAAGATGGAGAAAAAAAAAACCAAAAACTACCTTGTTAGTCTTCTCAAGGAAAAAAAAGAAACCAAAATTTTTCCATTTTAGAGAAATTATACTCTCTTAGCAGCAGAACCATTATCTGATCGATTGTAAATGTAGGCATCTCTCATACTAGTCCCCTTTAATCTGGTTTGACAGAATGAAAGGAACATGTTCTAAATTGCTGTAATAGAGCTTTCTGCTTCAGGAATTTAATAGGAGAGTTGTTCATATCAAAGGCAAAATGTGCATATCAAAGTAGTAGATTTTTTTTGTCACTTTCCAAAACAGTAAATGAGATGTTTACATTTAAATTATGCAAATATATTTTTTCTTTTCTATCTACCTTAACCTTTGATTTATGTCAAGAGACACTTCAGGATAGTTGGCAAACATCAAAGCACTCTAGTTGCTACCTGTGTCATTTTTAAAATAATTATATTAGACCACTTAACAATGTTCAGTTTCTTGTATTGGTCTCGCAGCTACAGAAGGGGTAAGGAGAATAGGAGGGCAAAAACTTTAGAAACCTGTAGAGGTTTCCTCAGAAACCATTAATGTGTGAGTGCACTGATGTGATAGAAGCATTTCCTAGCGTCTCTCACTAGCCACAGCACCACTAATAAAGAGAGGGAAGACTGTATGAACTTTGGGGGTCTGAACCAATTCATTATAAAGACAATGCATATTTGTATTTAATAATTAATACGTTACTTTCACATTAGCAGAAAGGACCAATTGACTCAATAATTACCATAAAAGTTATTCCCAAACACATTTCAAAGGTATCGGATAGTACTGCCTAGACAGAGGATTTAATTTTCTTTCTGTTTTTTTTTTCACTCTGCAATTACTACAATTACTATATGTGAGTTTTATTGTGACTAACCACAAAGATACAGGGGGTTTTTTTGTGACTTCATGAGTTTATCACAGTACAAATGTGTATGGTTTACCATATTGATTTTTACAATTAAAAAAGCAACTTTTTTCATACGTAGCTTAAAATGTATGGCTTTTCATATAACTTGGGTGTGTCAGTCAAAGTATTTAGAGCGTTAGGTCTGGTTCTTTACAATATTACACAGTATCTACTAAGGCAACTTTTATGGGGTTGAGCGGTTTGATTCCTGTTGTGGGGGCATTGTCTGCCTAATTCTAAGGCAGTGACCTCGCTGGAGTGGAAAAACCCTCAGGAGAATCTTAGGAAGAACAATGTTTCAGATGTAGTGAATAGAATTGTTGCATATCATAAGCCTTTCCTGACTGTTGGGGTGTGGTGCCCTTGGAACTTGTTTTCTCTTATGATGTCTCATCATTATTGCAGTATGACTAGGGTTGTGAAAATAGCCCTAGGGCCAGGAGTCATGTGGAAATACATCTGGTTATTAAACCATATGGTTGGTCCTGAAGTAGTGACTAGGACAGTGGCTGCCCTGGAGACTGGTCAGGGGCTTGGGTCTAATATGTGTTAGGAATGCACTTGATCAGAATGGGCTATCAGATATTTTAAAATATTTCCTTATAGGTATAAGTTTAATAAGAGAAAGAAGATGTTAATTGGGATTATGGCCACTGCTACTTCTAGAGCAGTTGGTAGGAGTAGGATTGATACAGTGGCCTCACTCCTCTTCTGAAGGGTTATCTACATATTGCCTGGACAGCTGGTCCTGTGTTCCAGAGTCCCTACACAGAGATACAGAGTTTGCTCAACTGGATTATATCAGCTGCTCTCATCAGCATTTGCCCTGAGATACTAGTCTGCAAAATATGGCTGCTGAAAATCAGCCCCATTCCCTGCCTTGTCACTTTTGCTAAAGAGGCAGAAATTTCCGTGGAGGAACAGAGTGAACATGTAATAAAAGAGTCACATCTTCAACTGCCTCCCCTGAGTCTACCACATCTTTCTTCTCAGTTACACTGGTTATGTGACATGAACACAGGAGGGAAAGGGGAAATACACTCTAAGCATACTAGAGGTTTGGTTTTTGTCTTTTTTTCCCTTTTAATTGTCAGTATTCCAAATGTTTGCAATATTTACCTTTTCTAATCTGAGTGAACGTAAACTCATTCCTCTATATTTTGAGCTTCCTAGGTCAACTGAAAACCTAAGCACAGCAGGCTCACCGAGGAATGACATTTTAGATTTAATGCCCAATTTTCTGCATTCCAGTCATTTAATCCATTTCATATGGCTTTTAAAGAATGTTATTCTGGACTCTACCAACATGAATATTGACTGTAGCAGTTGAATAAAAGTATTGAATAAAAGTATTCCTATGGACTGCAGAAATTTATCTTTGGATGTTAAAATAATGTTCTCTTTTTGTATGTGTGGACACCATGGTATTAAATAATGAATATAAATAGCTACTCTTGGTGAAGAATACAGAACTGTTTAACAAACAGTCTGAAAGTTTTCGCATATTATAATCTTATAAAAATGTATTGCAGAAAAAGAGAATAAGTACAAGGATAATGTACATGTCATTTGTGAGTGTATAAAACTTCTATTGTGAAATGACAATTGCTGATTTATGGTGTGTCATCTGCTATATACTTCATAATACATATGTTAGATCTAAATTCTCTTTTAAAATGCATATCATGGTAAACGTAAGTGAAGTTCAAAGGATTTTTAACTATTCTAAATTTCATAATAATGTATTTATTTATCCTCACTTATTCAGTAATATGTTTATTAAGTTTAGATGTATCAGTCTCCAATCTACAAAACTTCCACAGGGTTCCAGGTAGGCATATGCCATTGCAATTGCTTACAAATATCTTTACCCTGTAAATGGAATGTTTTGAAGAAGCCTGATTTGAAGGCAGTCCTGAACACTTTTTTTTTGTTTGTTTTTTTGTTTGTTTATTTGTTTTTACAAAGAAATAGAAGTAATGCTTCTGAAATGGGTGGATAGCTATTTCTTGAGACTGGTAGTCTGTTGAGTTATACAGTAAGGAAAGCATAGCAAAATGACAGAAAATATCACTGGCAGATTGTTCACAAAAGCAAAAACTAGTGACCCACCGAAAAGCTCTCAACCATGTCTTTCTGTTTTATTGCAGATGCGACAGTTGCAATTCATTTTGGTTCATGTTGAACATTTGAAATCTGGTTCTCTAGAGCTGAGAAAAAATATAAGGTTAATGTAATGGTTATTTATAACATGTCTTCTGCTATACATTTCATAATGCATATATTACATCTAAATTTTCTCTTTTAAAATATATGTCATGATGACATGTCAAGGTTTATGCAGCCAGCGATGTTTAATATCATGATCAATGATCTGCATGAGGGAATCCAGTGCAGCCTCGATAAGTTCATAGGCAACACTGAACTGAGTGTGAGTGTTGGTCTGCTGAAGGGCAGGAAGGCTCTGCAGAGGGGTCTGGGCTGGGTGGATTGATGGGCTGAGGACAATGGTTTGATTCAACAAGGCCAAGTGCCAGGTCCTGTGCTTGGGTCACAACAACCCCAGGCAGCACTGCAGAGAAAAGTGGCTGGAAAGCTGCCTGGTGGAAAAGGACCTGGGAGTGCTGGTCAACAGCAGCTGGACATGAGCCAGTGTGTGCCCAGGTGGCCAAGAAGGCCAATGGCATCCTGGCCTGAATCAGGAATAGTGTGACCAGCAGGACCAGGGCAGTGACTGTCCCATGTACTCAGCACTGGTGAGGGCACACCTTGAATCCTGTGTCCAGTTCTGAGCAACGGAGCTGATGAAGGGTCTGAAGAAAAAGTCTTGTGAGGAACAACTGAGGGAGCTGGGGTTGTTTATCCCAGAGAAGAGGATGTTCAGAGGAGACTTTATCCCTCTCTACAACTGCCTGAAAGGAGGGTGTAGCAAGATGTGGGTTGTCCCTTCTCCCAGGCAACCAGTGATAAGACAAGAAAATGGCCTCAAGCTGTGCCAGCGGAGGTTCAAGCTGAACATCAGGAAAAATTTCTTCACTGCAGGAGTAGTTAAGCACTGGAACAGGCTGCCCAGGGAAGTGGTGGAGTTAGTATCCCTGGAAGTGTTCAGGAAACGACTGGACATGGAACTTAGTGCTGTGATTTAGGCTGACACGATGGTTTTTGGTCAAAGGTTGGGCTTCGTGATCTTGGAGGTCTCTTACAGCCTTAATGATTACATGACTCTAAGTGTATTTTATAGTGAATTAAGAAAAGTATGCTTTTTTTTTTCCTAGGAAATGAATCATCTAAGTTTTTTAGAAAATATTTCAGAATGATTTTGCTATAAGTATTTTATATCTATTTCTGTCTATTTTATATATTTTTATGCTCAATAAAAAGTCTGTCTGTGGTTATTACCAAGAAGAAGAGCTCATAAAAGCCTGGACAAGAATCTTACTTTTTGATATATTTTTGTCAGTGCTTGAATATACTAGAAATTTGAGAACAAAAAAGGGTTACAAAATTGTAATTTCACAAAACACATTGTTTTTATGAGGCCAAATTCTCCAAGTGATTTTAGCAATTTCGGTCCAGATCAAATTTACAAGAAATAACAGAGCAATATTTGTCCCAAAAATTCTTTTGTTATCTATCTTATGTTAGTACAGTGAGTTGAAAACACATTTCTGAAATTTGACCACTATGTTAAAAAGTTTGGCTGAGACAGAAAATATACTATAAATCGTACCAGAATAGATACTTCGGAACATGAGAACAGAAAAAGAAAGCATGGATCATAATTGGAAAATAATTTTCAGAGCTGTGTCCAGTTACAGAGGGAGCGCAGAACAGCCCAGATGGCAAATACCAAGCTATTATCAAATTGTCATCATGCTTCAGCAGAATGTTTTGACCTTTCAGAAGACCAGAATACAATCTTTCACAACACAGAGCTAAGAGACATCATCCCTGTAGGTGAAGTATTTCCCACAACATGAGAGTGAGCTGTTAACAATAACAAAGCAACAGGAAAACCACTCTTGGAGTCCACAGATACAGGAAATCAGAGGGGTCAGAACATCAGTAATTGTGACCAATTAGTATTACCAGAACTAAGGACTCAGAAAGCTTCATGGTCCCAGATATTCAGGTTACCAGAAGACAAGAGATGCAACCAGACACAAAAGCTATTTTATCTCTGTATTTTGTGGAGCACAAAGTACAGTTCTCGTTCCAATTTCATTGAATGCTAAAAGCAAGACAGGGAAGCGAAACACAGTAACAAATAAAAAATTGAAAGGATAAAGTGAGTGAAAGGATAAAGTGAGTCAAGTGCTCAAATAAGTACCCCTTGATTAAAATGTATATTCATTCTTGCATTAAATATATTTTAAATAATCTCTGACACAAATGTTCTTTGAACATTTGTCTATCCAAACATATTAATTTCAATTGAATTATAGAATTTACTGAAGTTTGTTTAAAATTCTAAGAAGGTATTTCCACTCTGCAACATCAATGTAAATCTGGATTGATTGCCTGTGAAATCATTGTATACCTCTGGAGTGAACTGATGTATGAGATTGACATCACACTCAAAGAACTATATATATAATTTTTTCTGTTATGCCCTTCTTTCCACATAGACATGAATCCATTTAATTTGGAAATTTTTATGTTCTATTAAAAAGAATCAGTGCTTTTGAGTTGTGAGTAGGCTTAAAAAGGTAACAGCTTTGATTAGATCTCTTTTCTTTACCTTTTTTAATTTGCAAAAATGCCAATTTTGATGTCATTATCAAAGGAAGCAATTTTGCTCATTTGTTTACTAAATCATATTTGCACTGAGAAATGTATTACTCCATTAGTGAATTGCTTTGCAAATACTCATGTGCATTTATATAAAGAAAGTGACAGCTGTTCTCGATAATTTACCAATTTGCAGAATATTCCTTGACTCCTCAAAATGTATGTCATAGCTGAGTAAAATATTGCAAAGTATTTTTTCAGACACGACCTCCAGAGATGGTTTTCTTTGTATGACTTGTTAACTATTAGAGATCATAACAGAGGCAATATAAACCCAACATTTTTTCTTTTCTTTCTTTTCCTTGTGAGACATCACTAAAAATGTAGTAGACTCTAGGGACCCAGGATCTCAGATAAACATTTTTCTCAAGGTATCACAATCAAGTCAAAAATTCCCAGACAGTGACCATGTCACACACAATAGCAAAGATATTTATTTTAAAAGAGACTTTAAAAGGCTGAGAATTAGACTAAGCTGAGACAATAGGCAAGAATAGTTCTTGGCCTATTGCTTTGGTACAATACAAACTTGGTACTAGCCTTGTATCAATATTTATGTTTTAGCTGATAGGAAGTTTTGGATCAAAGTCTTATAGGACTATTAAAGGTTTATCTCATACTAACTTTAGTGAGACCAATTCTCTCAAATTGCCACATCTGACAAATTCTTTATACGGAACACAAAACATTCACAGGCTAAAGACTGAAATTAAACTGATGCAAAATTTGAATGAAATTTAGACTGAATGTCTTGCAGAAAGTAATTATCCTCTCAGAAGAGCAAACATGAGAGTGAAGTACATAAGAATAGAATTTGGTTCTGAACTTCCTTTTTTATGGTTTCTTGCTTCTTTAAAATGAGTGGCGGTCCTGGGCCAGTGAGTTTGCCTAACATATTTTTAAAAACGATGCTAGAAAGAAACATTTCAGTGGGGAAAAATTCCTATCAAAATCAAGATACAGAAGTCAAGTATTTTTCTATTTGACCACAATGACAACATGTAATGTTATTAATAATAAACCATAATCATCATCTACATTTTTTATATAAAAAGATTTTATTTCAGGATGTTATGTGCTATGGAATGGCAACAAATTATTCTATTTCATAGTGAGATAGTTAGGAAGACAATGTTTCCATATCATTCCTACCATATTGGATGTGAAAGACATGGGGAAGGAAGAAAAGTGGGACAAATGAGGAAGATGTAACAGTGATCTGGCTACTCTACACCATCATAACAGTTCAGAACATACCAATTATACACCAATACCTTTGTACTTATATAATCAAGATTATGTAGACCTTCAGCTAACTATGAAATATGGAATGTGTAGAGGTAAATTTGAATTTTATCTCCATTCTTGCAGTTAGTAGAAGAAAAATGTAATAAAGCAAAATAATGGTTTCTGCATCTCATTAACAAATCTTGTGTCCTTCAGGTTGTTTCACTCTTTCTTCATCTTTATGAATGTATTCTATTTTAGTACTGATGCTGTTTTATTTTCTGTATGTGCCAAGCCACTATACCGTAGAGCCTTGTCTCACACTTAATTAATAGTTCTGAAGTCTTATAAATTGAAATCATACAAGAAATGTAGAGAATGAAACCTCTGTAGTTTATTTACATCCATTTTTGCTAGTGCATTCTCATTCTAGAGAACCTTTCAGCTTCAAGAGAAATTAATAGTAGTACATTGCTATGGAAACCTTTTAGTCTTCCTATTTTCTTTCCTATTTCATCACCAGTTCTTATTTGTTTTCTATTTGTAAGTTCACATGCACGCCTTGCTTTTGCCTTAACTTCTGATTTTGACTTTGTTAGTACTGTAATAAATTTCTCCTAAAATAATTACTTTTTTGTTACATATTTTTTTTATTTTTACACCCAAATAAATTCAAAGGAGAAAAAAAATTATCTTTTTGGTCATAATAAGTTCTTTTCAAATGTGTGGGATGTATTTTCAATGTAAGATGAATTATTATATGTAATTATCAGACCACTAGGGGGAAAAAAAAGTAACATGTTCCATTTTACTTACATTTTTTAAGGAATGAAAACTTACCAGCAAACCATCTTTCAAGCTTTGTTCTTCCCCCAGGCTTGAAATGAATATAAATAGCTGTCATAAACTTTGCCAGCAAACCACTGAAGGAACACAAACTGTAAAAGGGAGGCTGTTTCACCGTGCTGCTGCTCCTGTTCCTTCACACGCAGCACAAGCTCCCCCTTCTCATGGTGTGGATGTGCACACACTTATACATCTGTAATGTTCACAGCTGCACTATAAAGCATCTTTGGTTACTGTAGATCATGAGGTATGTACAAGTTTCTGATTCATCTTGAAACCAATGTATATTTAAGTGTACATTTAAGCTTCAGAGGAGAGAATAGAAAAGGGGAAATTATGCAGGGAGTTGATAAGCATAGTCATAATTGCAGGAGGCTTAAGATGGTCTCAGATTGAGACCAATTAATGAGGGATTTTTTCTTTTGTTACCACAAACTATTTTTAAAAACCATATATATATTTAAATGAATATATATAAATTATTGTTGCATACAGAGGTGTGCTTAAATCATTCTTCTAATACATAAACTTATACTACATACAAATGCAAAATAGAAATCGAATCATTAGACACATATCTGTTGCAATATAAAAGCTATTCTATCAAACGTGAAAATTAAAAATAAATTCTGCACTATATTTATTATGAAATACATGACAAATATTTGAGAAAATTCTGTGCCATTCAAGATTCTATTAGCATTCCAAACTCTGGAGTGCTATGTAGTGATGTGCAGAAATAACTGAAGTAATCCATACAGCAGAAACAGTATAACTATTCTAATGCTGGCCTCTGCCTGCAGTGTTCCTGCCAAAATATGAAATGGAAAAGTCTGACATATTAACATTGTAAGCAGGTTCTTGGTACCCTTCTGGAATTAGTTCTCATCCTGTCAGTGCAGTATTCGCTAGCTCTACTTTAGATAAAATACAACAAATCATCCAAAATTTCAGTTTAAACTACTCTTGCTTCTATTGATCTTATTGGTTAAAGCCAAAAGGAAAGTCAGATAAACCACTATTGAAGAGATTTTCCCATGGCAATGCAAAGGAGAAGCAGGGACAAATGGATCTTTGCTAGTAGTATCTTCAAAACCTAGTTGTCTGCTAAGTGAATGCCTTTCCATATCTGTTGGTCTTTTCTACTGAGGCAACTTTGATTTTAGTACCTGAAACAGCACACAAGTGCACACCTGAGTTGGTTTTGAGAAAGCTGCCTCATGTAATAAATACTTTTGGAACTGTCCTGATCCTGCCATTTAATGGTGGGATCCATCAACGCTGGATCCACGGCTGTGTTAGCCAAACAGCGACCCCTGAAACCATCTGACTGTTCTTCATCCTCTTGCTACACACCTCTTTTGCATTTACCCTAAACTTACCTGTGTCCTGATAGACACTTGTTGTGGATGCCCTGTTGTTCTCCCACGTGTAGCTGGATTTCCTCTCTTTGTCTTAACCAAGTAGCACTGCTAATCAATGTCAAGTAATGCTCCTAACTCAGCGTCATGATCAGACCACAGTATCACAAAATTATTTTCCCAGGTAATCTGAGAAATCATTTTGAACACTCTTAAGCTTTGGCTTAACCTATGACTCTGAGGTATTTTTCTGTAGAGCAGTTTCAGCACAAAAGTGTTTCTGCAAATGTTGACACACGGAAGATTAAACACCCAGATTTATGTAATTGTAGGTTTGAGTAGCAGCTCAAGAGCAGCCTTGGAGACTTTGGGATTCAGAGAAAGTAAAGAGAGAGGTGCATATGTATCATTTGAGACCCTTATCAGAGAGTTTAAAATGCCAAGCTGAGAAAGTACTTTACAAAAATGGCATTTACAAGCCTGAAACTTGTAATTATATAATTAGCTCGCCTATGGACCACTCCATGTGAAAGAATTGGCCAGATAAAGCATATGTGTAAGGGTAAATAAGTTGTCTCCATTAGTAGAATAAAATTCTGCCAGTTCATAGGCAGAAACTGTTCAAGAAATAGAATCTCAATAAAATGTTTTCTTTTTAAATACCCACATTTTTTAAATTTCTGTAAAAAAGCAATTTTTACAGTCAAAATTTTCATTTCATAATAAGGTTCTAGATACAAATTCATATTTGAAATTGAATCTGAAGTGTTCATTTTTTAAATGTTGACATACTTTAACATTTGATCTGTTAATTTCATTGTTTTGTAAAAAAACAAAAGTCAACAAGTTTAAAAAGACAATCTTTATTTCTACAAGAAGATTATATAATAAATGTTAGATTCTTTTTCCTCAGAATAGATTTTTAGAGCACTTGGGTAACTGCTGTGAAGCAGTAAACAAGTGGCATTACTTTCATGTACTTTCTACCCATGGTAGTTTTTCATGAAGTTATAACATTACACCTTCGATAATGACATTTTGTTGCTTGGAATGTTAAGATGAGAAGAATTTTTGTGAACATAAGTCTAGCAGTCTCATCTTAGAGTTCTGAAATCATTACCTTTATTGCTGCCTAAAGACATAATGCATCACTTACAATAGAAGCCAGCAGTGGCATTTGTCTTCCATCACTTCCAGGCTTGGCTTCATTTTTTGTATTAATTTATGTACTAAATGTCTTGGACCTAAAAAAGATTAATGCATAATGGTAAAAAGGTGCAGCACATGCTATAAAATGGCATCCTTTCAGGGTATGTATTGTATGTTTAGGTATAAGAAATGCAATATGCTGTATTGTTATTTTCTTCACAGAGCAGTAGGTAGTATCTGAGACATCACATTCTTATATTGCTTTATTTATAGGGTTTCATACATGGCAATGAGTAGTAGAAATTAATGGGATCTTTTAAGTGATATAAGATCACCCTCCACAGGAAATACCATAGAATGCAGAATTCCTTGATACCCTGCAGGTTCTAGTAATTCCCCCATGTGCTGCTATAATTTTCCAAATATTTTACAGCATTCTTCCCCTGTGATACATCCTGTTAAGTCACTACATGTTTACCAATCTTGTGAAAGCCAACAACCCTTTCAAAAATAGAGAATTGAGACATAGGACATTTTCCGTATTTCACAATTTTTGGTCACAGCTTTCACCAATTCAGCCTTCAATGATATAAGTCTTA
This sequence comes from Daphoenositta chrysoptera, assembly GCA_013397915.1. Lineage (NCBI taxonomy): Eukaryota > Metazoa > Chordata > Aves > Passeriformes > Daphoenositta > Daphoenositta chrysoptera. Next base: position 64,126 of record VZRO01000202.1, on the reverse strand, counting down.
CAGATGATAACCTTGTTTGGAAAACTGCTGCTCTATTCGTTTTTCTTTCTCTTTTCCTCCTTTTTCTTTCTCTTTTCCTCCTTTTTCTTTCTCTTTTCCTTTCCTTTCCTTTCCTTTCCTTTCCTTTCCTTTCCTTTCCTTTCCTTTCCTTTCCTTTCCTTTCCTTTCCTTTCCTTTCCTTTCCTTTCCTTTCCTTTCCTTTCCTTTNTTTTCTTTTTTTCTTTTTTCTTTTCTTTTCGTTTCCTTTCCTTTCCTTTCCTTTCCTTTCCTTTCCTTTCCTTTCCTTTCCTTTCCTTTCCTTTCCTTTCCTTTCCTTTCCTTTCCTTTCCTTTCCTTTCCTTTCCTTTCCTTGTCTACCTGTTTTGTTTTTAAATTATTTAATTTAAAAATACATATTTTCTTAATTTATAATGGCAGTGATCTGCAATAGTTTGTCTTTTCTCTCACATAAACTTAAGTAGAAGGTAATTAGCAAACATGCATTACAATTCCTAAATAAATGTCCCAGGAATGAGGAATCTATGTCTTCAGAAAGAAATATCTGTAGTCTGGGTAGTAGTGAAGTTCTAATCCTCTCTCAATCCTTGGTATTTGGTTGCCCCGTGGAAGCAAACTGATGATGCCATAAAAGCCTTTGGGTTTGGTAAGATATGAAAGGTAGATAAAAGTAGAAATCAAAGGCATGAAGAGTGAAAAACACGTATATCTTTGTAGATATGATTTATATATCTTTGTAGATAAATCGTTCTAATCAGCAGGGGGGTAAGCAAAAACCCTCTATAGGTGCTATTCTCTACAGCGGAGATGTCACTCTACAGAAAACCAATTTAAAAGGCATAGTTATTGCAACTTTGCTTTAGTGATTTGCCAACACTTCTTTTTCTCTATTCTCTTACCTTGCTGAGCCCATCACTGTGCATGACTCTCTTTACCGTTCTCTAACCTAAACTTTCTCTTCACACCCATTGCTCCACCTCTCTAAGTCCCTGTTTAATGTTATCTCTCTCTTTTAATGTTTATATTTTTTTCTGCTCCACTTGAAGTTACTGTCCTCTTGAAAGTCTTTTCCCATACACTTGGAATTAATGAAAAAATTTTGGGCATTTTTACAGTTCATTTCTAGAACCCTCTTGCTGGACAATGGCTTGTAGCAATAGCAGTGTATGTGGTTCTCCCATGAATGAAAAAATGCAGCATCTTTCTCATGTGAGAAACACTGGTACTTAAAAGTATTCTGTTCCAGGCAGACTGTGATGCTTAGAAGTAGCTATTTGTAAACCCAGTTCCTCATCTTCAACAGGACCCATGATCAGCTTTAAGCTGATCTGCCTGGCAAAGACAAGGTATAACGCCTCCCATCAGGATCTCTATGTCTACTCCCTGTTCCATATCCTGCAGGCACAGTGAGCAGGACACTGATTCACACAGAAATTTACAGCCCAAATATCAGAGCAGTGGTTGTCAAACCTGGTTTGCTCAGGTGCAGGTACCCTGTAGACACTGAAATCCTGGGCAGGAGCTGGGGGCAGGAGCTTTGCAGAGGGTCCTGAGCCACTGCTGAGGTAGGAGGGTGCCTTGGGGTGACTTTATGAGGTCAAAACCAGCACCTAGGGCACCAGCCCCGCTTCCCCTCTCCTGGTGTCTCACAAAGTCCCTGCTGGCTCCAGAGTTCCTGTTGATCCTCAGCAGGCAGAGGAGGAGCAGCTCTCAATGGCTGCCAGAGCAAAAACAACGAGATGGATATTTGGCAGGTGTGAAAGGGGCAGCTATTACTGATTTTTGATGTGCCTTTTGGCACTAGCATTGTACACACCATGCCTTCAGACCTCTTTCAATACACATTTGAATTAATTTAATTTATTACAGAGTTAACATTTTATTTTTTCCTTTGAACTATCAGATCATTGATCATATCAATCCTGTACTTTATGCCCATAAACTGGTCTTATTGTTTGTCTGAATTTCATAGAGATGTGTGTATTTTAGAGGGGCAAAAGTATGTATGTCATATATAACAAAATAAATGCTTTCCTTAATCTGAAAACAGTATTTATAAAGTACATTAAATAAAACATCTTCTAGAACAATTTATGAATTTTATATTTTGAACATTGTTAACATTTTCAAAGGCTTTGGGGGTGAACTCCCACCTTAAGGTAAGTAAACATTCCAAAGTAAAACTATAAAAAGAAACTTTAAACCAATAAATTTTTTATACCAAAAATCTATTTCTATAGTTATTATAACTGTATATATTATATGTTGGGGGTTTATAATATTTTGTCTCTGGTAAAGTAAAAAAAGATTACAAAAACTTTAAGAAAACATTGAAATTCAAAATTATGTATGGGATGACTTGCAAAGAAAAAAGTGAAGACTAGAGATAGGTGACAACTGGAAGATGAAATTTATTTAACCTGTCAGTTCAGGTAAAGACTGCATTAGTGAATTTTACTGGCATATCTAGCAGTAAGAGGATAGGTGAAGGCAAAGAATAAACTGAAAGTTAGCTGACTAGATGATGCACTGAAATACCTACCTATGGCTCTCAAAAAATTTACTGTCAACCTGATCTTGACACTGCAAATACAAATATAAACATTATTTTCAGGAATAATAAGACTAACTCAAAAGATTCTGCAGTCATAAGAGCACAAATTACTGTTGTGTATGAAATAGATACGTTGGTAAGTAATCTAAGAGGGTTAATTATATTTTGGAATTTGCTTTTTCTATATTTATTTTAAATGGTGTTTTTCTTCTTATATTTCTAAAATGATCCTTCCCCTTTCAAATATGGATGATATTCAAGAAACCATTGACTTCTTCATTTCCCTTGTACCTAAACCTGCATTCCCTTTGATAATTTGCAGTCAAAACTCCTCCTATGCAATGTAATATGAACTACAACATTTCAGTAAAAAGCCTGTTAGAGACTTGAAGAGAAACAAACTTTCTGTAATAAAAAGGCTGCATATTTATCCTACTCTTTGTAAAAGCAGTTTAAATTCTATCCAGGGAAGAAGTGAAAATTATTTTGCAACTATGAGATGATACTTGCAGTATCTTGATTTCCAGACTAAAATTATACTCAGCAATCAGTAGGTGAAATTCATCCTGTTTATATTTTTGTGGTTTGGTGATATAATAACAGTTGAAGTGTAGAGGAGTCTTTGTTTTCAGCCCAAGAATTAATTTTACCCTATCTGAATCTTTTTTTGAAATCAAACTTTTCATACAGAGCTTTACAAAAAGATTGAAAACAATAACTAGCATATGTGTCTTCCTTTCTGAGGAGAAGCTGGATGAATACATCACAAAAACAACAGAAAACTCGATTCTAAATGTCTCCTGAAACTTGTTGTAAAGTTTCTTTTCAGTGTTTACCTCCTACTGAAGATAAGAAGACTGCTTTCTGAAAGATTTTCATCAGGATCCCATGTGATTCCTTTTCATTTCATCTCTACTGCTGCCTGTTCAATACATAAATGAATTTTCAATCAAATCTGAAATCATGCAAGTCCAGAAACAGAGAAGATAATCCAAATAATTCTTCTTCACTTTCATTATTTGTTTATCTATAACATCTTAACAGTATTAGTGTCACTGCCTAATGACTGTACTAACTATAAAGAAAAAATATAAAATTGTGCTGTATTAATAAAATAAAGAAAAATATAAATCTGCAATATAACATCAAGGGCAAATATGCCACAAGTCATAAACATTATTCAACTTTGACATGAAACCAAAAACTTTATTAATGTATGCTCCTTTATGGAATTTCACTCCTATAAAATGTAGCAACAATTTGCAGTAAAGTAGCAGTGATCTGTAATAGAAAGTGCACTGATGATGATTTAAACTCTGGTTGCAACTGCAGCCTACCACAAGAAAACACTTTAATGGGATTTTCTATTTCTCTGAGGACAAGCTTTTTTTTTCTTAGTAAAAGATTTTTATTTTTATTTCCATTTCACTCTTAGACAAAAAGTGTTCTGCTGGAGTATGTTTCCATTATGCTTCTTTCCACAAATTCCCAACATAACAATTTTAACTACCTGCCTTTATGTCAGATATGTGAGGTGCAGTTTCTACACAACAATGTGAGGATGACAGGAAGGGTTTCATGCTCAATTCCAGACAGCAATGAGACAGACTGTCTAGGATGTGATGTCAGAAAGACTGTTCACTTAGCTCAAAATAAGACAAGTGCTTCATATTTCTGCTTTTCAGGTTTTTCAAGTAGTGTCAATCCCAATCTATTTGTAGTTCCCATTCATGAAGCAGCTTGAAAAGCCAAAAGTGTGTCCTGATTCAGAGCATGACCTTGGTTTATTTAAAAATTCAGAGAGAGCAATCTTAATAAAATCTGGACCCATGCTTGGAAAAATCTCCTGTATGTTGCAGTTAGCAAAATCTAACAGAGCTTTGGATAGTAAATGTGCAAATAAAAGGGGAAAAAAATACAGTTATATTATCACCATAAATGTGCAACAGATTCAATCATTTGAGATGCAAATTTCCAACTTCTGTGCTCTGGGAACAACTTGGACTCCATAAAGAATTGCTATCTCCTGTTCCAACTGAATGTATTTCCAGCTTAGGGTTCAATTACAACCATCATCTTGAAAATGGAGTGATCCCTGTAGAAACTTAAAATGATAGATACTGGAGTACATTAGGTCGTAAAGGGACTTTCTTGGTCATGGAGATCATTCCCTTGCTAGTGCTAGAGAAGATAACCACATTACATAACCCATTGATCAAGTTCCACTTTGAAAGCTGTTACTTTTATGGGGTTTGTTGTTTCCTCTTGCCTCTCCTCCTCCTCTTGTGAGTCATCCTTCTTCCCTATACCCTGAAACCCAAATTCTCCAAAAGGAAATCAATTGTGTTTTCCTCTTGAGCATTTCAAACACAAAATATGTAACAAATTATCACTTACTATACTCCTAGTTTCCTTAAGTAATTGTTTTAATTAGAAAAAAAAAAGAGGAAAAACAAGAATGGAAATAAAATGAGGAAAAATATTTCTGTTTAATTCTGTTTTCTGTGTCCTATTGTTACAGTTTTCTAGCGTGAATTTCATGTCTGTTTCCAGTTCTTTCTCAGAGCTCTTTTTCTTTACTTCTTCCCGTTAAGACTTTTTCTTTAGTACGTTTATCTTTCAGCCATTAATAATTAGCACTATAAAGAATACTAAAATTGATTAAAATTGAAAATGGAAATTAAAGTAATATCTTATGGAGAGCATAAGATGGCATCTGGTTGACCTCATCACATCCAACACAGAAGTGATCACTTCCTCTATGCTTTTTTCCACTGCACAGAATTATTGCTGAAAGCTATCTGGCTTATAAACCTAGGTTAGGTGCTGAAGCTCAAATTTTCTCAAACTTTTACCTGCATGTCCAACAGTCACTCCTATTGTGAGAATATCTTGGTGTCTCTCTTTTCAGGCTGATATTTTCCAGGCATAGAAAAATATTATACTGCAACCAGTTTCAAATGCAGATTTCCATTTTTGGGTGAAATGCTGAGATTTTAAAATGTCATTTTTTCTTACACTAAGATAAGATGTCCAAATCCCCTTCAAATGAATATCACCTATACAGTGATCCCATTATAAAGAAACATATACATAATTATACATAAGGATAAATGTGTATAAGCATAATAGATATAACCAATATTTGACATTTTTAGCTTTTCTATTTTCTTTGAAATATAATATCATTATGAAGTATAAAACCAAGCTTCAGTTTTTAAATATCTGACATAATAACATAATTTCCTATGAAAATCTAATTTCACTGAAATGTAATTTTTCACTGGAAATTTTTTACTTAGTTTTAAGCTTGAATTGCAAAATTCTCAAGTGCCTGGTGGGTACTAAAATAGTAATTTGTCTACACATGCTACGATACTACTATTGTTGTTGACAGATTCACATGTATTTAAATCTGCAATATCCATCATGGCTTTAGACCTCAATAGTTACACCTTCAATACACACTTGGCATCAGTCTAACCAGAATATTATGTGGTAAAAACATTCAAATTTCCTCAATCAATTCATGTGAAAAAATTCAAAATACAAGCATGGTTACATTATGTACAAGCTATTTTTGAAATTTATCCCAAGAATTTTTAATATACAGGGCATATTGCAATAAAAGAATGCCACTTTTTGGTAAGTATTTTAAAACCAAAGTATTTATATAATCTGATTGATTAACAGTCCACGGGCATTGTTTTTGCAAGAATAGTAAACTATAAAACCCTAAATAATTTTCATGTCTGGCTGAATTATATGTCTGTCCCTATATGAAATTGGTCTAGCAGAATAATCCACCAAAACTATCAGTGATTTTCCTGCATTAATTCAGTTTTGCAAGTTCATTCCACTGTTTTTTAGAAATGGTTAATTTCAAGTGTTCTTCAAGTTAAATTTTTGTGGCACATATGGAGAATCGCTGATTTTATGAATATTTGTTCTGCAAATGCCAAACTCATTATGTTTGCTTTTATGGTTTTCTTCCTCTGATATTGTCTTCTAAATGTCTAAATATAGCATGCAAAAACAGGCTTTATTATACTAGCCTTCTCAAAAATTCTAACTGCAAAAAGAAAACCTTGCTATATAGCATAACTTTACTTGTAAAACACATCTTTTTAGTCCCTATCTAGCTATAGTCCTCTCCATTATTTTTGTGTGCATTTTAGAGAATTCTAGCAAATCAAAAAAAATTGAAGCAATTTCTTATCCCTTTATTTCAATGGATGGCAAACAGTGCATATACATGCATACCCAGACAAATAAATTATTTTGAAATTTGTTACACACATATTTGCGTTGATGTTTCATGGAGAGTCTAGTGGTAGACCTAAGCACCTTTCTCCCTGTGGTGGATATCACCTCCAAAAGAGAAAAAGGCAAATAGGATAATCTTGGGCCTCAATATCTTCTAATTATGCAAGACCTGTTGTCTGGAATTAGACTTCTTTCAAATAACCCATCCATACTGCAAAACAAAAATAAAAACATAAGTCTGTTGCAGCCATATGCTTTAGTGTAACAGTGTATGCAACAATTCAAGAAATGGGGAGATAGAAAGGTAAATAAAATAATGTTACAAGCTACCACAGAAATAAATTGTCAGAAAAGCAGAAGGGTCCTCATTCTTTTGATATGTCAGGCTCAAGATATGAGGCCAAATGTAGGTTACTGTCTTCAGTACAGAGATTAATTTAACACAACATAATGATGTGGTCATGCTTGTTCTCAATATTAATGAACCTTAGCCACTCAGTTTATTTTCCTACTCAGATAAGAAGGGTATCTGAGTGATTAAGCTGCCCTATGTATTGATTTGGTTTTTCCAGGAACAGTAGGATAACACACGAGTAAGATCCTGAGTTATGTGCTATACCTTTAGCTCTGGGGGACTACAGCATGCTGTGAACTTCAAACTAGTCAAGAAAAAACATAAATTAATTGTATTTGAAAGAAGAACCTCAGAGAGACACATTCCTTTTTCTGTATACTTTAATAAGTCAACAAAGCAAGTTTTAAATGGATTGGACTGTCAAGAGTCAGGTTGAACTCTGAGTGAGACCAAAAATTTACACAGAAGAAAAAAAATCCACTGCATTAGCTTGGATGCAGTACAGATGAAAGATGTTAATCATCTGTGGCCTTTTTAAGTTTGGTTGAAAAGCTGAACAAAAGTAATGAAGAATCGCAGTCTGCGTATAAAGTGTGTGTAAATAAAGAAATCTCAATGAAATCAAGTAAGCTGCCTAATAAGAGTGGCAATCTAATTTGTAGATTTTATACATATTTTTTGTTTAAACAATCTTTAGGTATAGCCACATCATAGTAGTAAGGATGTGAAAGATGGATCAAGGGATGTCCTCTTTGATCACTCTGAAGGCTAAGACTGTGAGAGATTCCCCCAGGCCACAGGGTGCATAAAAGCTGATCTCCACATTGCCCAAAGCTGGACTGCACTAGACTGGGCAGGCTATCTCCAAATTGTGTGTGACTTGACCAAGGTCCCTTCCAAACTCCTTGTGGTGTTCCTCTGAGTATAAAAACTTCTTTTTACTGTACTTATCTTTCCTGTAATGTCAGGAGTAATCAATAGAAAGTTATCACTTGAGGGAATGGAGGACACAACTTTCATGCAATAAGCACAAGACCTCTATGGTATGTGCATGAAGAATTATGGGGAGTTAAAAAACCCAGATGTTTATGATTAATCCATAGGGCCTACCAAGAAGGATCCCTGGAGAGAACACCCACCTGAAGAAAGACTTGCTTGAGTGCAAGCTAGTTGATTTGCTCTGAAAGGAAGCTTGGAACTGATGTGATAAACTTGTGTTGAGTAGGAGCAGGGAAGTAGCTGGATCAAGTCTGATGGCTGAATTACTTGATGATGAAGAAATAGCCAGAATCTCCCACTCACCTGAGAAGTAGAGTTCCATTATTTTATGATGGGAAGTGAATTATCTTGAGATGCAACATGTGTGCATTTACACTGGTGATTCCGTGCTTTGGAATGGCTCTTTTCAGCTGTAGATTTTGGCTGTGTCTGTGCCTGGATTAACTGTTTGCTGTGCACTGTAGGACATTGCTGTGCACTTTTTAAGGTTTCCCTCATGGCTAAGACAAGAGGGATATTGTGCCTTACTACACCATCCAGAAATCACCACTTGCAGTGTAGAAAAATGACCTTCCAACACTTTGCTCTCTACATGTGTGGAGGATTTTAGCATGACAGCAAAATAACCTGGGATAGCTGTACAGAAATCTAATTAACATTGCCAGTAGGTACAGCTGCACAACATGACCCTATAACCATAATGGAAAGGCAAAACTTACTTTCTTCTTCTTTGTATAGCAACACCCAGTAGTGTAGGTGCACCCTATGTGGGTACATTGTAAGTTTTAACCGTTTTTTGAAGGACATCATGGCTTTGAGAATACAGTGAGGAACAATATAGACATTTCGCTTTCACTCCTAGATCTATACAGGACTATAGGACCACCAAAACTTTTTGCCTTGTAGAAAATGCCTGTATAAAAAAATCAAACTGTGCTGTACATAATCTGAAATTTCCCCATACACAAGTAAATTTTAAACAAAATTTATGTATTTTGGTTTAATTACTAATAAGCAATAGTTTTAGCAAAATAAAGAACAAAGGCATTCTCTACAGAAAGATACCCATTCATAAATATTTAATAAACCCCACATTTTCACATTCTGGAAGACAATCTACTGGTTGCTGCACTAGTTTTCCCCATGCCCTGAATCTGAGGCAGTATTGGGAAGCCTAATTCTATCAAGGACTTGGCAAATTTAGTAATCTGGCTTTACAGAACACAGGCTGGACAGCCTCAGTCTAGGGCTGTCAGGGCTTCAAGCCATATTGCCATACTCCTGTCTGACAAATAATCGTATCCTTTTTATTCTCTTTTTCTTTCTTTAGCAAACAGATGGTGTTGGTGCCTGACTGTGTCCTAAAATAGTTTCTAACTTTGCAACCAATTCTAGGTTTTTTTCACACTCAAATGCATTTCATTTTAGCCCTTTGCTCTCTATTTCAGCACTTATTCAATGTTGACCTAATGGTGAGCTTGCAGCACATTCCTCTTTGCATTTCTATTTTCTTTTTTTTTTTTTTGCTTAGGTACATGTAGCCTAAAAAATCCTAAATGAATAGAGACCTACAAATTGAGTGACAAAAAATGTCAGCTAGATATTATATTCCTGTATGAAATAAAAAAGGAACCTATAATAAACTTGCTACAGCAGCAGAGAGTCTGATGTTCAGTCATGAGCCCCTGCACTATATTGCCCCACATAAAAACATGAGATAACAACAAAACAGAAGCACTTTAGCCATTGTGATATTCAATGAATGTGCTAACTTCTTTTGTGGAATTGCAATGTTCTTCAATGTGTTACCTTTATCAGACCGAGACCTGCATAAAAATGAAATGTCAGACTCCAATGCACTTCTAGTCAGTCATACAGTTTATCTTCTTGTCCCCTGATAGAGTTCACAAATTTAATAACTGTCCTTTATCCTTGTCTCAATTCTGTTTCAGCTTTCTATTTGACTTTCCTTCTGTCCTGACTTGCTGGAAATGCTTCATCTTCCTATAGCAATCACAGTAGAGAGAACAGAAAAGCATACCAATTGCCATTATGAAGTGTGTGAGTGGTAATCAAACCACTTTGATGGTCAGAGAAAAATACATTCGTTGCTATCCTACCACATACAGTTTAACCTATTTAGACATTACCTGCCTAAAGTAACTGGATAGTTTAAACTGAGAAGTTTATTAAGAATCTTATTGACGGTGCTTCACATCTTGTGTGGAAAAAAATATAATTTATCCTTAATCAGAAACAATAGGATTACTTGGAAGAAACTGCTGATAACATTATCAAAATTATTTTTCATCTGAGTAGAAATTTTAATGATGAATTTTTGCCTTTTGGTTTCTGTGACTATAGTTAAGAATGACTTTTCAGGTCTCCATATGTTCTGTAAATGACAACTATACCGGTTTCTACTTCTTCCAGGACATTCACAAATGAGAATAAACTGAACTTACATTTTCTCTGAATTAAAAGTACTAAAGGAAAATTGCTAAACTGACCTGCTACGTCAGCTACGTGCTTCTGTGGAGATACATGCAACCACTAAAACCTTGACTCTTTAAAATGCTGAGCAAGGTTCATATGTGCAACAGCAGCCAGCTCCTTTACAGCTATGAACTCCCAACTCAATTTTCTTCCTCCTAGCTGCTACAGTGCAGTGTTTTGGAATCAGTATGAGAATAATGTTGATAACAGACTGTGTTAGCTGTCGCCAAGTAGTGCTTACCCTGCCTAAGTCAAGGACTTTTCAGGTTCTCTGCCAGTGATTCGGATCACAAGAAGCTGGGACAGAATGTGGCAGGACAGGTGACCCAAACTGACCAAGAGGATATTGCATATCACCAAACATCATATCCAGTACATAAACTGGGGGGAAGTTGGAGTCATCCATCACTGAGAACAAGTCGGGGATCAGTCATGGGGTGGTGAACAATTGTTTTGTGTATCACTGGTTTTTTACCCTTAAACTTAATTTCTCTCCCTCTTTTTGTTATTGCCCTTTTCATTACTCTTATCCATATTAATTATAATTATTAAAATAGCATTTTACTTAATTTCAATTGTAGAACTGTTCTTATCTTAATCCATGGATTTTTCCAATTCTCCTCTCCATACCACCTGATGGGAGGGGGGAATAAGAAAGTGCGGACATGGGGTTAAATCATCACAGTACTCATTTTTGCAGGTCTTGAAAATAGAGACATCTTGCATCTCCATGCATTTAGGAAGAGGGGTACTTGACAAAAGAACAGAAGTATAGGAGATGCTGAACTACTATCTGGCTAAAAAATCCTGAAATGTAAAGAAAAAGGAAAAAAAAAATAGATACAGGCAGGTTGAACTCTAAGGAGATGAGTGAAATTAATCAAGGGACATAGTACTGCCTTAAGCCCAAGGAAAACTGTTGAAAATCAGAATACCAGCTAGAGTGAGGTAAGGGACATTGAGGCTGTTGCAAAGGGTTACCATCTTTTTGTAGGTGAAGTGGAGAGCAATATCTGATTATCTAAATAGCAGCACCCCTTACTGTCAAAGTAGGCATTGTTTTAAATTTCTGGTCCAGAAAAAGTTGCTGTAGAGATTTGTCAGCAGTTGCTAAGTTTTGAAATTCTGGGATTAAATATTCTTGACAGACACCTTTTATTTATTTTCAAGTTGTAATAACTTAGATGGCTGTAACAATATAATTAAATCAATTTTTGAGAAAATTATTTGTATTGAGGAATAGTCTACTCAATATAGTACATTCTGCATATTAAAATTGACCAGAATTTCACAAGAATTTCTTTCCCAAAATCCAATTGACTTTTTATTATTCTTGAAGTTAATTTTCCATCCTAATAAACATTACTTTGTAAGAGGTTGACTGTCATTAGGAATACTTCTGTAACATTTCCTATTCCTAGCACGGGTTCACAGAAAGCAGGTTCATGCTGTTATTCTAGGTAGCTATTGAAATACAAAGACTGGATACATTTGGTGTAACATCACTGCTTAAACAGATTGGATTTTGTGTTTATTTTAGCTGTCATTAGAGACCTAACATAAAAAGAGGGACATCACATTATTCTAAAATTAGTCATAATTAAATAATTTCCTGTACAGATAACGCAAATTATATGGAACAATTATTTTGAGGAAAGAAAAAGATGAACCTGAAGTAGCCTACTGCAGGAAAAAGGTAGATTTCTAGTTAAGGTGGTCCATATAATTTTCTGAAGACTTCTCTTTGAGTCATATCTCTCTTAGAAGATTCCTGTGTGTCCTTAGGCAAGTTGTTTAATTTCTCTGTGCTTCTTTTCTCATGTAAAATGTTTTCTTTCTCACAGCATCCTTTTTCATCACCATGAAAGTGATGGAAATCATCCTAACTGTGCACACTCCCAACAACGTGCCAACATGTCTGGCTAAAATAATAGCATTTAACTGAGGGGGGAAACAGAAGACGCAGTACTTCTGGCATTTCCACTGCTAGTAAATATGTTATCACTTTCCTTAATAATTACTTCAGGTTGCACACTGTTGACATTTACAACAAGAAACAAAACAGCAGTCAAAAGCAAATACCATGAAAGGTGCAAACCTAAAATGATAGGATACCTTGGATCAGAGTATTTACTGAAAATATTGATTCATTTCTTGGAATATTCACTGTGTAAAAGATTTATATAATTATCTCATTAGCGTAGCAATCTGGTTTTCTTATTAATAAAGGAAAATAACTTATGAAAATTACTGGATCAATTTATTTTCTTCTGGTTTATAATTTGTTGTAAAACCTGTGAAATATCAATGAAGCTTTTCTTCAGTAGATCTTAATGACATCTCGATTGGGACCGTATGGCACATTAGTGAAAAGATAAATGTCCTTAAAATGAAGATAGGTAAGGTAGCTGTAGTCAATGTCATAAATATATTTTAGCTATAGTCAGTGTCATAAGTTGTTTTCCTACATCAGTAGAAGTTTGTTGAGTTAGAAAAACATTTACATGATAAAGGTTTGTACCCAGGTTTGCGCATACATTTGGGTTTTGCATATGTTACATCTTCCTCTGCCAGTGCCACCAAGAAACAGCAAGCGCATTGTTACTGCTCAGGAGGGAACCTTCTCGCTGGTGGTTTGTGTGCCCGTAACCTCAGTGGACCCTGGAACCCACCAAGATTCTCCTTGTGCTGCCACATGCTCAATGCAGATGGCATCTTCAGAGAGTATGTTGGCAGACACACGCGAGCCCATATTTACCATGTGCAAACAACGTTTTTTAGGAGTTTGTAAGTCAGCCAAAGGCAGGTGTCTTTCACACAGATAACAAAACAGTTCTCTGACCTCATGATGATATTCTCCATTTCTCCAGCTCCCCAATTGCAAGTCTTTGCTTAAAGTATGAAAAGGTTTCTTCACCCAAATGATATTATGTGTTTCATAAAGATAGGTTTTTTTCTATTTCCAAAGAATAGCTGGTCTGTTTTAGTTGATTTAAGTTATGTTCGTTACTCAGCCAAAAACATCACTTTCAATTCAACAAACACCATAGGGAGAGTAACCACACTGTAAATTTAACTTGCAAATTTAAATTCAAATGTAAATTTTTAAGAACTTGCAAACAGCTTCAGCAGAGATTGTCCCTAATACATTCTAGTTCTTTCACAATAACTTTCCAAAAGCTTCAAAAGTGCCAATTGAATGCTGTCCGCAATTTATGCAGATTGAGGATCTGGCTCAATGCACTTTAAATTGAGGCATGAAAAAATTTCAAAGCAATATGTAATGTTTCCATAAAATGAATACCTGTTATCAATACCTACTGATCCTATTTTGTTTTATGATCCCTTTTTCAAAACCAGCACATCTGTATGTTGTTTATAAAGTATATTACATATATATTTTTTTCAAACAAACATTTTACAGGCAAGTGAATAAACTTACACTCATAAATCTCAGTTATACCTGTGCCAGTAACTGTTTCTAACAAACATCTTCATGAAGGCTTTTTATTTAGATAAATCACCAGTGAAGAGTAAACAAACATTCTAACAAACATTAAACAGCATCATAACTCCAGACTGACTTTTCTGTTACTTAGCTGTTGCATCCATGGGTTTTGATTATCTCAGTTTAGAACTCTTTAATCTATTGTGAATACTTTTTCTTCTGAGAAAAAAAAAACCCACAAGTTCAGTATGTCCTTCAGTCCTTACTAAAATTGTGAAAGCATTGGCTAAGAGAGGACTCAAATGCAATATTGTGATTAAATGCATTTTTCTTCCCTTTCTCTCTGCTTCTCAAAACGTTGGAATATGTGCTTGGGAAAAAAAAAATCATTTTATTATATTGATCAATATGCTGAAAATTTGAGAATCTAATATTGTTGCTTCAATATATGAATTTCTACTTTACTTTGAGCATATGCTATATATTCTATTCACATCTTGTCGTAACAGCTTCTCATAATTTCTATGTCAAACACGCATGAATATTATTTTCATGTATGAAAGTACGAAGCTAAAATGTGTATATTTTTAATCAGATAAAGTTAATCATGTTTATATACATATTTCATTGAAAACATGGGCCCAGCGATGTCAAATTCTAAAATTTTCACCAACATGATCAGTGATTCCAACTTTTCAGTTGGAAACAGTACAGATAAAGAAATTTATTTTCAAACATTTTCCTTGATTTTCTGTGTCAGCTGGCACAAGTTAGCTAATGGGATGTTTCCTTTCAGAGATATCAAAATGGAAAGTTGAAATGGAAAGCAAAATGTCTTTTCACTGGAAATAAACAGAAAATAATCCTTATTTGGTAAACTTGGGTTTGAGTAAGTAACATTTATAAGTGGAATGATATTCAATCCAAACAGCCCACAAAACGCGTTACAATTTCAGTTAGTTTTCAAACACTTATACTCCAAGCTAGGTATCTATGCCATTATATATACCTTACTGCTCTCAAGATATGCAGACTGTAGAACCATATGGAGATTCCTTCCTAAAGGATAGGAGATTCCTTCCTAAAACCAGCAATGGAATGAACATTGGCGTGGTTGTCCCACAGATGAAGCACGGGATCTCACGGAGCATTGCAGCCTCCTCTGCTGGGCAGCTACACCAGCAGCCACGACCAGAGCAGAGGCAGTATCCAGCCATCCAGGACCCCTTCCTGTCTTCCCTCTCTTCTTTTATGATCCAAGACATGTCCTGTCTAATAAATCTAATAGCTAGTTCTCTGGTTTCTCTGGCTTCCCTTCCTGGATGAGTACAACACCCAAATAACTTATTTTTCATCTAAACTGAAGTACATTTCTCAACAGATTAATATTTTTACACAGATGAGAAAATTGCAAACTACAGCTGAAATAGTCATTACTGTGTCTCAGAATGGTCACAGTAGCTAAAGATGGAAAACACTTATCACATCAGCTGTTTCACTTTCCTGCATTATAGTAACTTCTTAGAGAAAATACATCAAGCACAGATACTTTTCATTTCCTAGGTGTTACCCAAAGATGTAAAAGAAATAAAGTGGAAAAAAAGCTACTGGAAGGGAAGCTTTTTATGGTTCGTGGTTCTGACAGCAGTGAATGTCAGATGGGCAGTCTTGCTGCAGGTTAGAACCTGCAAAGCTTTCTCCTTAGTTGAAAAGCAGGAGCACTCTCTTTCAATGTAGTCAGCCTAACTGGAACATTTCCCCATAATTACATAATAAATTTCTCTCAGCCGTGCAAGTCTTTTAAAAAAGTGCATGATGGTATCAAGCCACAAATTACTGGATAGGCTTTTTAAAATAATTACATTCCTGCAGGATAAAAGAAGCTCCACAATGCAGGTCAAGCTAGATGATATTAAATTCCTCTACAGATGCCACTGAAGAAGAGTATAGCCAGACTTAAATAGAACAACATTCAGAGAGCAGAAATGAAATATAAGTCCATTTCATAAACATTACATTAAAATGAACCAGACTGCATGGAGGAAGCTGCAGAGATGCTGATATAGCCCATCATCATCAACGTAAAACAACTAGCTAATACCATAAAATTGAAAGAGTAATGTTTCATTTAAAATGCTATGAAAGAACCATTTCAGTGTGGCAGTCATGATGGCACATATTCAAGTACACAGCAGATTTTTTTTTGACATGTGCAAAGCCTGAGAGCCTGGCTTTGTGTGGTAACGACTGCATCCATATTTGATAGGATAAAAACAATCAATTTGCTTCAAATATGTTGATGCCAGGTAATTAACTAGATCCAATAATTCATTGACAGAGGCAGATGTGATGATTATGCTTTTATGTCAAGTTTTACACAGCTATGTCCCACACCAGGACAGAGAAAAAGATTGTGAACAGTTGGGTTGAAATGGCCACACTGTTTTCAAATAAATAAATAATCACAAGATGTAACTATGTTTGCTGTGTATTACATGGAAAAAGGAGCATCTTTAGTAGCTCTGTACCTTGTAGAGTAGAGGATGCCAGTGACACAGTTATTTAAAGGAGGTGTAAGTTTTGCTCTTAGAAACTAACAAACGTAGAAGGTGTGACAAAGCTGACAAAAACCAATAATTAAATAATAAATGTTGTGGTTTTAATTACTGCAAAATTTCATTTTATTTTATTTCTAGGGCTCAGCTTTAAAGCTCTGCACATCTCTCTTATTGGAAGACAAGGAAAGAAATAGCAACAGTAAATAAATAGGTTGAAATTAAGCACACAGTGTTATGAGTGCTTGCACAAAGGTTACCCTGGTAACCTGTTGACAGATTGTTGGCCATCATGAAAGTTTCCTCCCAGTAAGTCATTCCAGAGCTTTACATGCTAGGCCAAAGAATATTGACTGATTATTCAAATGTCTGGCATTTCTGGGCAAGAAAACTGACATTCTCAGTATATATTATGTGTCCTTAATATCTGGTTTAGATAAACAAGTTTTTCTTATCGTCAAAATCCCCAAACATACAGCTTTGAAGTAGCTCATCAAAGGATGCTTTTCTTCAACTTAGTGGTGATATCTACAACTTAAAATAACCTTTTTCTTCTCAACAGCATATTCACTTGAAAGCTAACAGTCCTCAATGAGAAATGAATATGAATATATAATGAAATTTTACATGATAGTTAAAATAAACTGTACAGTAGTAGTTTTAAAATTATACCATGCATTCCAAAGTAGGTCTAGCTATTCAGTTTAATAGACTTTAAAGGTAGAAAACACCATTAAATCCCTCTCACTACATTACATTTTATGCAATTATGTCTACAGTGAACTCAATGACAAAATCTTCATTACTTTTTGAATAAACTATACATGCTAGGAACACAACCAGGTTTAACCAGGAATTTAGCAAGAGAGGAAGAAGCTGACACTTCTCTTGGTAGCTTGCTCCAGTGGTTTTTCATTCTCCTTTTAAAATAAAACATACTGGTCTGCCTAATATGCTTTTAACTTCTCTGGCTTCAACTTCCAGTTACTGGTTCTTAGTTTACATTTCTCTACAAGGTTTAATAGCTGTTTACAAGGAAGTCACTCATATGACTGCTTGTACTGCAATTAACTGCTTATTGCAATTAAGTCACTTTGCAATCTTCTTTTTGTTTGAGAAGCTTTTGCACTCATTTCCTCCCTTTTTTTTTGTTTTTTTTTTTAATGTCCTTCAAGGATCGTGTACATCAAAACTTTTTGAACTATTCAAATGTGTCATATGCCAAGGCAAAAATGTTGGTCTGCTTCCTCCGACTCACTGCTCCCCCTTTTTCAGTTTCTTTGGCTTATCAAAATTCGTGTCAAAATTTCAGAACAGCTTTGAAATTTAGTCTTCTTGAAAAAGAGTACAGCGTCAAGGATGGTTGAAACTCTGATTCAAAACAAATGAAGGCTGAATGTTATAACAGAAATTTAAAAATCCATGTTACATAATATTTTAACAGTAATATGTACTCTGTATGCTGTAGCAAAGTTGTCCTTAGCCAGTCTGGAAAGTTTTTTGCTAGTAGCCACAAGACCAGCACTAGCTATGCAGAACACTGCACAGTTATACACAAAGAAAACTTGTGACGGAGAAGATGGCAATAAACTTCATCTTTTAAGACAAGGGCCGTAGGATACGTGCTAGGAAAGGCTCCCAGTGGTTCCCTGTGCTTTTGATCAGACCTTTTATACACACACAGAACAAAGACAACCTCTGTTTTGGGGATCTTCAATAAAATTCTAAAAGTCTTCAGTAGTTGGGTGGAACTCATTTATCTCTCTCAGTGGGATAAATGAATGCTGCAATTAAAAAGGAAAAAGATCACTTGTGGCTGTTTCCAACATCACAAGAAAGGATTAACTTCATATAGTCATTCTTCTGATGTAAGCTTTTTAATTAAAAGATGCTGCTTTTTTAACAGCATTGTCTTGCTTGAAAAATTAATATTTTCTTCTCGAACTTAATCCTACTAAAACAGTAGACTCCTTGAAAGTTAGATGTGATACACACATAGGAAACAGCTACACTTGCAAATCAATACAATGTATACAGGTAATGAGATGCTCCTGTACAAGAAAAAATTATGACAAAATTGCTTTTGGAATTATCTGTATGGAAAGGAGCAAAGCAGTGCAGCAGTTTTACTAATGTCAGCATATATACTTGCTCAGTTCGTGAGAGATTACACCGTTTTGCACAAGCCATTATCAAAGGTGCACTTTATTGTATGATGATTGGTGAGCACTCATACAGAAACATCTTCTTTTATCTTATCACCTCTATTGGGTCATGTTTAGACTTCTCTGTAAATGATTCACATACAATGACATGGAAATGCTTTGCCACTTTTGTGCATGAATCTCATCAATAGCTGATGAAACACCAATGGACTCTGTTAAATGGACTGTGCCTGCTTCTTTGATTTCAATATGAAAAAGACCACACGTAAATAGCAGAAAGTATAATCAAAATGTTTGTTATGTTGTTCTCATTCTACTTAGAACCTGATGGGATGGCAAACACAATCCTTGAGTAGTTTGTTTCGTCTAGGTTAGCAGATCAGGTCCTCAGAAGCTTACAAAAGGGACAGGGCCTGTTGTCTATTCACACTGTGGTCAACTGTGGCAATGAGCAGGCAGCTTCAGATTGCATCTCTTTAAACAGAACTGTTCACTAAAATTGTCTGTATTTGAAAACCCTTGCAAGATCAGCAGCAAGGGTCAGGACAAAATCAAGGAGAATGGATTGCCTTTTTAACAACTTTCCCTCACTAGGATCTTGAGTAGAGCTGATTGATGCATCATAAATAATGGGACTAAAGTGAGAATTCAGTTGATTTCAACTTGGCATTAGACCTAGTCAGAAAGGAGGAAACACTCAGGTTTTATTAATTAGCAACACTATTCTACTGCTTGTCTCATTTTCTGAAGAGGACCTAAACTAGGAACAAAATCACTACTGAAATATATAGTATTACTAAGTAGATTGGTTTTAGACACTTAGAATTGCATATTATTACATATATTTTGTCTCTCTCTTTTTCAGTCAAAGCAGTATCACCCATTGGCATGTTCACATGCCGACTACAGTTGAAATGTTTATTTCATCTGATGAGAGAAAGCAAAAGAGAAGACGGGGAAGAAATTTTATTTTTTTTTTAGAAACTAATGTCCAACTATCCTTGACAGTTATTTAAATATTCATAACATGTTCTGTGGCAAGGTATTCAGAAAATGTGGTGACCTAGTGTCAGACATTCTTTTAGCATGAGTAATCCATTTGCTTCTCTCAGCTTCTAAAATTAAGAACATACCTTATCATACCCCTCCTTAACCTTTTCTTTAGACTAAACAATTCCTATTCTTTCATGTTTCTTCATAGTTTTTTCAATCTTTCTTCTCTGGACTCTCATAATAGTTTCCTAATACCTGTATGTTTCAATAACACCCCAGAATCTGTTCCGATTAATGTAGAAGGTATCTAAGATTAATGGGAAATTTCTACAGAAGAGGCTCGGTCTACTGTGTGCACATCTATGGCATTATGTTAATCCAAGAATCACCTAGATTATCACTTAACTCAATTTGATTTATTTTTATAAGATTTAATGAATGTTTGAATATCTATCTATATTAATTTAGCAATTCCCAAAAAAATTGTAATTCTTAGAATATAAAAAGTGCTTTCAAATATTAAAAAAAAAAAAGAATTTTAAATAAACACAGTTACACAATAACTAATTTTACTTGACATTATTATTTCACAGTTACTAAATCCCTATTATGAAGAGCAGAAAAACAAGGAAGATGAGAAGGGGAAGGAGGAGAAAAAAGAAGTATTCTTATTGGTTTTGGTATTTGCAAGTCTATTTTGCTACTATTCTGCATGTACACATCATTCAGTAGTGATTTTTTGTTTGACTCACAGCTCAATGTGGTAGCTTATGTATAAATTATGCATAGCCATCCCATGAATGTAGCATCCACAGGAGAGGACTGCTGACACATATTTAGGCTATAATGATCTCCTCTGTGAATGACTCAATTTTACAATCATAAAAAAAATTTTGGGGTTTTTTTGTTGGGTTTTGGGGGTTTTCTGGTACTAAAACAGCGTTATAGCCTTCATCCTTCATTCCAGATATATTTATCCTACCTTCTGAAAATATAAACCTTGGCACAGTGGTAAACTAAACAATACATTCCTACTTCACCTATTTTCTTTCACAACTTTTCGAGTACATACAATTGCTCTTATTACATGCTCTTTCATGCATTTTTCCATTTAGATGTGTTTCTACACACATAATAATATAATTTTAGAAGATATTTCAATTTGAAAGTTGACTTTTTTATCTCTAGCTGTTTTCAGTTGCACTGAATGCAGTAATTTCAAGTAAATACCACTAAGTTAAAATAACCAATACATTTATATATTAGTTGCACTATGTTGTGCTCTATAAACAGCAAAGAAGAAAGATTTTTTATTCGGCCATCAGCCCAGCTATGAGGTCAGCACTGATGTCTTTTCCCTCCTTAAAAGCACCATGATTGCACAAAGTAGGCTCACTTGTTGGAGAGCTAGGTGACGTTTTATATTTGGACACTGTCTAAAGCATTATTTGCATGGCTGGTTAGTTATTTTCTCCTCTTGGCTTCAATCTTTCAGACTGAGAAGGATTAAGAAGACCATTATAGGTGCTTGTAAAGCTGGATTTGTGTTGCTGCAGAAGATGTAGCAGTGGATGGCAGGCAGCCAGGCAGCAACATGAAAGTGGATGTGTGGGACGTGATGCACAGCAGTACTTGAAAAAATACAGAGCTGTAGTTGTACTCCCTACTGCTGCTGCTGAGAGCCACTCTGCTGTGACTTACAGCATTTCCACCGTTGGGGAGAATAGAAGTTGTTTCAATGCTATTATGAAGTAGACGTAAAAAGACTAACTGGAAGTTTGTTCATCTTTGAAGTCCTCTTCATGTGTTGGTTCTAGCACAATAACTGCTGTTTACATATATAGAAACATAACTCAAAAGGTAACCCCCAAATTTTCACTACCATATAAAAAAAAAAAAAAAAAAAAAAAAAAAATTAATTAAAAAAAAAAAGAAAACAGAAAACAAACTAAGATCTCAGATTGTCAGAGTGTCAGGGGTCAATATTTTTGAAGCAGGTGATTTGTCTTATGATCTGTTCTTCATAGTTTTTAAACTGCATATCTGCTGCTACAGCAACAATTTTTCATGGTGGTGTTGCATCAAAATGGAATAGGTATTCATATATGTGTCATTTTTAAGTCTTTAGGTGATATTCTTCTTCAATTTATTTGCTTCTGATCACACTGAGATACACTCTTTCCTCTTTCTGAATACTAAGTAGAAAATTACAAGTTGTTTTGCATTTACATAAGTATTGATAGAACCATAGCTCCAGAAGTCTCTGATCAGTTTGAGTAACATACGTGACATGGATGTACCTTCATAAAATTTTAGGCGTAGAATATTATCGTGCAAGACTTAAAACATCAAAACAAACAGAACTACTGTATAAAAAGATTACATATTAGAAGTTTGTAAGGAAGAAATTAAAAGCACAAAATCCAAATGCAGTCTTTCTGCAGTCTTTCTCTACTATATTTCCATCCAAATCCTTATTCTGATCTCTACTTTCTCTCAAAAACTGATAAAAACAATTTTATCCAAGATTTACAGAAGGAAGGAGTTCAGGTATCTATTTCAAAAACACATTTTACATTGAATGAACTCGGGTCATTTGTTCACATTCACTTCCTAGTTTGTCCAATTATTAATGATGATGCCAATTAACTTCAGAATTACTTTAACTGCAAAGATATGAAACCTGAAGACTGAAGTATATATTTATAAAATAGAAGATGTCCGTACTTCTAGGATAATGAGAACATTTTGTATGATATTCCTATGCACTGAACCATTTCTACATCATATTTTTCTTGTTTCCTATGAAAAGTCTAGAACTGATAAGTTTTCAACACAGAAAGAAATTTAAGATCCTGGACTTTGTTGGTAGCAAGATAAATGCTTCTCCTAGATGACCTCAAATGTCTGACTTACCAGCAGACTGCTCAGCCTGTTTGCATCTGAAAACAGAGGTTAGTTGCTTTTTCTTGACCCTAATTAGCAGAAGATTTTGTTCCTTGAGCAGCACTACAGTTTGTGCTAATAGTGAATACGACAGTGGTTACCTCTGCAGTGCATGAGTCCTTTTGTGGTTCTAGCAATAAGTGTCTCAATAAGCTTTAAATGTGAATTCAGTGCCAAAAGAATTATCCCTTTCGTTATTCTTTATCCCATATCTTTTGGCATGCAGATGAAAAAATTACTTAGGAATTACTGTCAATAATAATTAATGTAAGAATATTAAGTATGAGGCAAATGTCTAATGTCGGGCATTGGAGTGCAAAGGTTGGGACTTTTTATCTAAACACTTCTGGCAATATTTTGAAAAAAAAGTATACAATTAGCTTGGAAGAAATTGCGTTTTGAGCATATGTGCTCTAAGATATGTGACCACTTTAAAAAATTCCCTTCTTAATCCTTGATTCTGTATCTTTTATCTAGCACTATTGTTCTTTGCTAGAGAGAATGCTATGTGTGTCTTCTACTATAGCAAAGGCTGGTGCCATGACATTTTTAGCTTTGTCCTTCCTTTAATTATGTTTCATGCTCACCCTCTTGTGTGGAACCAGTACCAGAAAACACAGCTTTGATAGCAGTGTTTACATGAATGTTTGATAAGCATCTGTCAGCCCTTAGCACTCTACAAGACTGTGTAACACAAAAGACAGCCAGAAAACCCTGTAGCTTTTGCCACCTGAAAGCATAATCTGTGTGTTTTCTGAATTTCAAATGAGGGTAGAAATTGTTCTTTTGTAACTCCAAATATAATTTATGTCGTATTTATTATAAAGATATATTAATCAGAAAAGGCTGTTGGTACTTTTCATTAAATGAAGCTTTCAGGAGCAAGGTCAAGATGTCTTTTAACACATACTTATCTTACTAAATTGTCTTTGATACTTCTGAATAAAAAAAGAAGACATATAAAACTGTATAATTGACTGAATTATTGCCTACATCAAGATGAATAGTGTGCAATTAATTGCAAACATTTTGAAACTTTTTAATTATTTTTTTCACTTCAATTCAAATCTTTTGATTTGTTTTTTGCAGAGTTTTCAAGAATCATCGAATGGCTTGGTTGGAAGAAGAAGAGCTTTGTTTTCACTTGGATTGAAAGAGCTGATTTCTGGTCAACATGCAGGATTATTCCTCCCGGGTCTATCAGTAACAAGTTGTATGTAATCTTGAATTAGATGTGTGTATTTTTACAGTCTTTTACTCGAGTTTTGCATATCAAAACCATTTAGATATAATTTAATTTTGAATCTAGAAGATGTGCAACTATATCATTTTTTCAGAGACCTATGAAACATAATGGAACATAATATGCACTGTTGTTCACAAACCGCTCCATAAATGTGCATTCTAATTTGGAAATGACATGAAACCATCCAGCAGATGAAGATCACATCTGTTTATTATGAAGTATACCATCTATATACATGTGCAGGCCTTAGTAAAGTACTTAATAAAGGTCCAAAACAGACAAAATCACTACAAAAATAATTAATTTATACCTAGGAAGGCAAAATAAACAAGTGCTTGGGTGTTAAACTGCCCAAGGCAGAAAATGTCTTATTTGATACTGCTAGAATCTGGGACTAGTTTTGCAACCTCTTTAAAAGCCCAAACAACCGATGCCTCAAGTGTGCACGTCACTTGTATAGTAGCTGTCATTCTTCCTCACTTACCATGGGTGAACCTCTGGTCCAATGTCAGCAAGGAATAACAAGCTCAGCTTTCCAAGGTCTTTATTACAGCTCTTCATTCTTCTCTGGCCTTTCTTTTTCTTCCCTTGATTGCTTGAGCCAGTGCTGCATTCCCTTTGACTTTTCAGTTAATCCTGCTTCCTTTAGATGTATGAATCACCATAAATTCATAGAATGTTTTCAGTTGGAAGGGACCTTAAAGATCATCTAATTTCAAACTCTCTGCCATGATCAGGGACACCTTTCACCAGACCAGGTTGCTCAGAGCCCCATTCAACCTGGTCTTGAACACTTCCAGGCATGGGGCATGCACAAATTCTCTGGGTGACTTGTTCCAGTTCCTCACCACCCTCACAGTAAAGAATTTCTTCCTAATATCTTCTATAAATATACCCACTTTCAGTTTAAAGCCTTTATTCCTTGTCCTGTCACTACAGGCCCTTGTAAAAAGCCCCTCTCCAGCTCTCTTGTAGCCACCTTTAGGCTACAAAATAAGTGATAAGGTCCTCTTCAAGCGTTTTCCTCTCCACGCTGAACAACCACGAATCTCTGTCTGATCTTCATAGAAAAGGAGCTCCAGCCCTCAGATCATCTTTGTGACCCTCATCTGCACTCACTCCAACATGTCCCCATCAAGTCCAGAGCTGGACACAGCACTCCAGGTGGGGTCCCATGACAGCAGAGCAGGACAGTCACCTCTCTTGACCTGCTGGCCACACGGCTTTTGGTGTAGCCCAGGATAAAACCAGCCTTTGGGCTGACAGTGCACATGTGTGGGACATGCCAAGGTACTCATCCAACATCCCAGGTCCTAGCTGCAAGGCTTCTCTCAATCCATTCTCTACCCAGCCTGTATTTGTGTGTGGGATTGCCCCAAGGTGCAGGTGCTTGCCAGTGTCCTTTTTGTTCATGAGGTTCACACAAGTCCTGTCAAATCTGCCAGGGTCCCTCCAGATGGCAGCCCTTCCCTCTAATGTGTTGACCACACCACACAGCTTGGTATCAGCAGCAAACTTGCTGAGGGTGCACTCAGTCCCACTGTCCATTTTGCCAACAGTGAAGATGTTAAACAGCGCTGGTCCCAGTACCAGAACTCCTTGAGGAACACCATCACTGGTGTCCACTCCGACATCAAGCAGTTGACAGCATCTCTTTGTGTGAAGCCATCCAGCCTATTACTTATTCACTTGGTGGTCTGTGTCTCTCCAGTTTAGAGACAAAGTTGCTGTGTGAGACAGTGTCAAGTGAAGACTGAGTATTCATGAGGAATAAGATGTCTTTTGTGTCTTGATATCAGGCACATTGACAGTTCTTAGCAAATACCTAATACTTCTATTTTGAGCAAATTGATACAATACCTTTATTTATGAGCAATGCTTAAAAACAGGGAGGAAAAAAGTTGACAAAGTAGACACATTTTAGTTCTATAATCGGTATACATCATTTATGTAGCCCTATGCTCTTGATACACTTGTTTAAACAAACTTGTAGCTGTTCCTTGTTTATTCTGTAGGAAAACCGGAAATTGAGTTTTATGAGATCATGCACATAAAGAACATTTCATTTGTTGATTTATCCTCCATACAGATGTTCTACAATATAGACATAATGAACTCAGTATCATCTGTGGTGTAACTCCATTTATTTCAACCTGGCAAACAGAAAACACAGTAGTTTTATGGTTTGGAATCATACTGAGGAAAAGTTAGCACATTTAGGCACACTGAATAAATCTGAATTATTTCACATAGTCTGAGTGAACATTCAGACCATACTGCCGGAGAAAATGAGTTTCCATTTAAATCAGATTAAGATTACCTTGTACCATGAGAGATTCTTCTGTGCTTTTGGCAATTCATTCTCTCATCTCTCAGTTTTCAAGGACTAATACAGAAGGATAGGTTAATTTTTTTTTTTATATTTGCATTTTTCAGGATGTAACATTGAGTCTGACTTTGTTTATACTTTGTTGAATGCAAATAGAATTCCTTACATTGCCAAGTATTAAGACAAGAGGTGTGAGAAAGCACCTCCTTTCTCCCACATAAAAGGCAAGGGAAGGTCAGCTGAGATTCATACAAGCCAACAAAGGGGATGGAAGAACCTTTCTTAGCATGAAAAGGCAAGCAAAGCAGCATTTGCAGGAGCATACATATCTAACTCCAGACTGCAGAAAATTTGCTGCAGCTCTAGTAGATGCAAACTACACCTATTTATAAGCCCTTCTTCCTTCAGAAATGAAAGACAACAGCAGTCTGTATGTTTTATTGAATAAATTCTAGGAAATTCTTATGTCTTTTTTTATCAAATAAGAGCAAACTAAGTTAGCATCTTCACCAAGCATCAATTTGCTCATTCATATCATCCCATCTCTATGTGCTGTATGCAAGATTGTCATAAACATGCAAAAATGGATGGAAATCCAAGTGTGAATTAAAGAAGAAACTTCTGAAATACAAAAGGGAGAGAGAATGAAAAAACAACATAATATTAACAAACATTTGAAAATTCCACTCAGTGTTTGGGGTGCCATTGATTAGTCTTCCTAGCAAGCAGTCCCTTAGTGTTCCCACTTTTAAGCCAACTGGCATTTTCCTTCAAACCAGGGCTTTGTATGTTCAATTCTGTTCTCAATTACATTGGCACATATTAGGAGTAACTCTGCTATCTTCAAAGGAATTAGTCTATTCACACCAGTGTAACTGAGATTAAAATATGCCCCTCAGAATTCTATTTAAAAAGGTTTAAAGGTTATGGCGATTTCTATATACTGTGTGAATCAATCCCAGAGAAAACATGCTTAAAAGACAGGGTTCATTCCTTATAGTATTAGAAACAGTTCTTTGTTGTCTTTAGAACCTATTTAAAGTTGATCACAGATTTTTAAATTGGCACATGTGCTTGTCAAAATATGCTGCTCTAAAATTAATTTTCTTTGAGGAATGTTTCCCTGAATATTGCAATCAATTAAAAACATGCTAATTTACACTCCCCAAGGCTAGATATCTATATTTAATATTTTCAATACTTTCTAACACTACCAGCAATTTTCCTCTACACATTGGAGTAAATACAGGGAATCATGGGAACCTATTTCAACTATTTGGTAATGCTTTTTCTTAAACAAACAATGAGAAAATTGCTAATTAATATTTTCCATTTTTGTGCACAAGCTGTGAAATTGCACAGCTAGCTGAAACTAATGAATCACAGAAACTCTCAATCTTGAGGGGAGCGAAATATACTAAAATTTCATACTTATAAGTCTCTACTACATAATTTTCACAAACAATGAACTCATCACAGTCACAAACATCCAGATATGCACTCATAATATAAGATGCAGGTGCAAAAATGGAAGTGTAAAATTAGCTTGAAAATGGAGCCTTTCAGGAAAGTTTTTTAACATTTGAACTTGCAACTGTAGGATACCTATTAATGGCATAGCAATTTAAACAAACACACATAGGACCTTGTTTTAAATTTCTTGTCACCTTGCCAGGCTTATTTAAATAGAAATTTCTCTCTTGAGTAACTTGATAAAGGGTGGATTTGGGTAACACTGTTTATAGTCTAATTCCTACTAGACTGTTGTAAAGCTGAACATACTTACACAGGGCTAAGAAAGACTTTCTTTGCGATTCCCATTTATTTCTGGCAATGCATGATGTTACTACATTTATGTTAGAATCATGAAGGGAACATGCTGGACCTTTGAAACATAATCATCTGTTAAAAAATCTCTGGTGCAGTTCTGGCTCTGGGTCAACAATGACTCTCTCAGAAAATTACCATGCACAGTTGGGAGTTACAATAGACCAAGAACTAGTCCTATTAGGAGGTTTGGATGATGTCACCCTTGTTGGAGGGGGAAAGAGTGCAGCAGTGTGCATGTGAGATGCTCTGTTCCAGCTGGCCTCGGTGATGAGAATGGTCCTGGGAATGTTTAATTTATGAGTGTATAATCTATGGTGCCAAGAGTGGGAATTGAAAACAGCTGTCCTGTGCTCTCAGTGCCCGAACTGCCAACCATGGGTGGCACAGAGAGGCAAGACATTGCCAAAGAACCAGGCAGGAAAGGCTAGGACAGATGTTTTGTTCCTGTGCTTGCCTGAGGAGGGAAAGAGTGGGATGGCTGAGGTTTGTAATCTTGTTTGGGTGAAGAGTGGAACCAATGGTTAAGACAGTAAGCAATCTTTGATGCGTAGTAAACCAAGGCTTTAATCTGTATTCTGCCTGATGCAGGCCAGCTAATACAGATACCTAATGACTACGCCAAGAGTTTCCCTGCAAATTGCTTTTAGCTTTTCTTGTTGATGTTGTTTCACTTTTTCAAGACAAAATTTTTAACTGGGACAGGAGAAAGAAGGGCCTGGAGTCAAGACCAGATGGTGCCAACAGTAGACTGCTGAGCACTCTGCTGTTCTTCTGCTAGGTTTTATTATGACCTAGCAAAAGAGGTACAGTCTAGTCTTAAATAAGGCTTAATTTCATACAGTTTCTGTATTTTCTGTACAATAAATAGCACATCCTTCCTTACATATAATTTAGGGGACAAAACTATATGAGAATGATTTGTATATAAGATTCTATTAATTATTCAGTATTAATATTTTTTGTTTTCTCATTTGTACTCTTAAAAGTGCAAATATGTTTCATGTTTTCCATACAAAGGACTTTATTTAGCTTTTTCTTACATGCAAATGGTAGTATCTTTACCTGTGAGAATATATATTTTTTCCTACAGTTAGAAATATTAACACCATTCTTCTTGACTTCAGCTTCTGCAAGGTAAGCAAGAGATAGTTCTCATGTTATACAAGATGTGAATCTCAGCAGTTTTGGAAATCTGTTCCTGATTTTTGGAGGCCAATAAAAAGAGGAGGAGTCATCAATATATACAACTCATGAGCATTAACCCACGTGTCTATTCTATCTGCAAATCCATCAGGTCTAAATTCAATTTAAAATAACATGTAAAGATTCTAAGAAACAAAACTGATGCTTTCTTTTTTTCTTCAATTTTTCTTTATTTTATGGCTGCACCAGATGGCTCCAACAAAACCTAAGTGTTATCCATTTTCACTGATTATTTATTGATGTGAAATTACTCACATTCATAACAATTACAATGTTAACCCTACTGTAACAGGAAACACCTGTCTCACAATTCATTTTTGTCTCTCTGCCTCCTGACTTGCAAGACACACATTTTTGTCAATCTCTTCCTATGCCAGGATTACTTACTATTAAAAGTCAACAAAATCATTGAGGTTGAGCCTGGCAGAGGCTGAACTCAGAACTCACACTGCAATTGATTGCTTTTGTAGGTGAAGTAGTTCTTACCAGTGTTTTATCTTAAGCTAATGAGTGAACACATCTCCCGGAGAAACAATTCCATGCACTGAAAAATAATTCTTTCTGATCTTTCAATCAAAAATCCTGAGAAAACACACTCATTTGCAAACCCTTTTTAAAACTCACCAACACTGTGAAATAAGCATGTAGTGTTGTCTTCGCTTTCAAATACTAAAGTATTGATGTTATTTGGTGTAAGAAAAATTATTTTCCCAGAGAGATATACAGAAGATGACAGACTGGGGAATCACATCTTACAATTGCAGTATATAGAACTGTGGCTGGAATAAAAATTGAAAAAGTTAAAATCTGTTAAGGTGAAACTGAAACAGAAATTTGGGACTAAGGATATGAGTGACTCAACAAAAAAAAAGATAAAATTACAAATTTTGCATCAACTTTGTTTGTTTGGCTTGAAAAATGAAATTTTTCCCTTTTTTTGCCCCCTGCCCTCTTTTTTTGCATTCTCTTGAGAAAAATCTCAAGTGCTATATAAAAATTAAAAGTTGCACAGATTTAAAAATGCTAGAATAAATTTTAATATCATGTATTCTGAGAAATAAAACCCATCTTTTTACAAATACTTACCAATTTTTGGATTTTTACTTTCTGGCCAACTTCATATAAATTTGAGTTAATTGAGAGTTAGTGTCCTACCTAGAAGCACAATTTTCCCACAGTTCTTGCAATTTTTCCTCTGGAGATAAAGTTTCTAACTCTATTTTATGGTTCTAACGCTTATTCCATATTTGAGCTGCTGAACTGCAACAGTAGAAACACAAGTGTTTGAAAAAAAGAATAAAAAGAACATTTAGGTTCAGAAGATACAAGAATCAGCTTCTGTGTCCAAACTGAAACACATGAAATGCTTAGCGGAGCTATTAAAACATGAGAATTCAGATCTGTAGATATTTTAACAGTCTAGGAAGGATAAATATAATTTTAAAGATGAATGGTTTAGACCTCGTGCTTTCACTAACTCACTATGTCATTACTTTTTTTTCTTTTTTTTGTCCTACTTTTTCAGGTATTTTACAGTTCAGTCTTTCTCTTCAAAACTCCTAATTTGTTTGCCTCTGCTTTATCTGGAACGCTGGCAGAAGTGCTTCCTGAACACGCTTCTGAGTTACAAACTACCAAGAATTTCATACAGAATGAAAACACAGTACGTTTTTTTCATACTTTGATACATTTAGCAAGTAATAATCTTTGTGTAAAATCTGGGATAAATCTCTCCCAGAGCCTAACTTTGAAAATGGCCTTTCATGGAGACTTAGGAAGCATGAGCAAGAAGGTGGGCAGGGGTGAGCTGTCTTTGGTATGCGTCCCAGCTTTCAGAAAGGCCCTCCAAGATCTTGATGCCTCTCTCACACAGACTACAACACACGAGCACTTCTCTAGCTTTCATCATATCTCCAAACACTGAAATTTTCACAATTTCTCTATTGTTGATAACAAATATCAAAACTGTTCTGAAATAAAAAATTTCATTTATGGATTTTTCTTTTTTTTTTTTTACCAGAAGAGTAGCCTTTCAAATGAGTGGTAAAGCTCAAAAGTGGCAGAAGATTCAAGGGTTTGTTTTTTTTCATAAGGCCTACAATCTTATTTTTAACTTTTTTATGTATTTCTTTTAAACTTTCTCATGGTGATGTGCTGAAGCAGAGTAGGTGTTAGGTTTTAGTCTGAAAGTTGATGTATGAATAAATAACTGAATGAATTCTGTTCAGTGCTGCATTCTCTACGGATTTCTCAGAGGTCTTTAAAGCTCCAGGTTACTATACTGCAAATCTGTATTCCTGAACTCACTCCCTTCTGGCAATACATGTCTTTATGACATTCAGGGAGAATGTCCTTGCATCATGAGTCCACAAACTGGCTGATGAGAACAGAGACAAGACATGCAGGTGGTGCAGGACTGCACAAGTGCACTGAGAGGAAAGGGATGTGTCTCCCTGCCCTGTTTCATACAATCCTTCAGTTCTACAAGATTTAAAAATCCAGTCAAATCTCTAAAGGGATTTGCTATTTTAAGTGATACTGATTATTTACCTATATGGACCAGTAGACAGGCAGTAAATATTATTTAAGGTATTGTAGCAGCAGATGTACTTTCAAGAATGACTCCTACTTTGTGTGAAGTTGTCTTCTTTTGGCCAGTCTACACCTGTAAAAATAGCTCAAGTGTACTCTCATAGTGACTGAAGTCAGCTCATTAAAAAAGTGAAAAGCACACTTTCCTGTGCAAAGTCATGACATTCAAGCCTTTGGCAATTCATATCTCAGCTGTTTTCCACTGTGCAACTGATCAGAAGCAACACAAAGTAGGAAATCAGGATGCAGATCCTGGAGAAAGTGTGATATATAAAAAACCCCATAGTCCTATCTTCTTCTTTCTCTCAAGCACATTCTTATCAGTAATATAATCAGAATGCAGGTTCATTACAAAGCAATATATAAATGAAAGTACTCACACACTCCATTAAAAATGCTTTCTCATATGTCCTCAGTGTGACAAAACCCCTCAACATCACTGTGCAGTTCTCACACCTTAAGAATACACAGGATTACATCTGCAAGCCGTGCAACTAGGAAATTAATCCAGATTGCTACTGAAACTGATTCTTGACCACAGAGGTTAATGCTGAGATACAGAAAAAAATTGTGCAAAAAGGTTATAAAATGGCCATCACTTAGACCTTGAAATAAGTGCTACTAACCGTCAATGAGGCTGAAAAACGTTTCAAACAATTGCATCATCATGTTTTTAAATG
Source organism: Daphoenositta chrysoptera (assembly GCA_013397915.1). Lineage (NCBI taxonomy): Eukaryota > Metazoa > Chordata > Aves > Passeriformes > Daphoenositta > Daphoenositta chrysoptera. Next base: position 31,472 of record VZRO01000202.1, on the reverse strand, counting down.
AGACTCGCTTTACCATATTGAAAATCAGATTTTTCAGGCAGAAGCAGAAATGTTTTACTAACTTCGGTGAACCTTCTGAACTGGAAACATGAATTCTATATGACTGAATTTAAATGGATGAAATGACACTTTCAATACCAAAACTAGAATTATGCTCAACTTCAAAAGGGATTTCTATCTCTAAAGTTCTGTGTGAACCATATTCAGCATTTGGCTTTGCTTCAAAGGTCCACACATTCCTTTGAGATGTTTTACTTGACTATGATGTAGTCAACCAATTCAAATTGGTTTTATTTTATTGAATCCTGATTTTAGAGGAGTGGAAATTATTTGGTTAAATAAAGCAGCTTAGATTCACTCTGTAGGCACTGCTTAGGCTGCAGAAAAGGTAGATTTCAGTAACATTCCATATAAAATTGTGGCAATACCATAGATGATCCATTATATCTATTTTCACATGTATTTTGATTATGAATCAGTTAATTTTATTCCCTTATTTTTCAGATTCATAGTGTTTGGGCCATAAAGATTAGTCATGTCCTAGGAACATTGCGAAACTACATGGGAACAGACACCAGCTTAGATATCTGATGTCAGAGCAGTACCTGGCAATATTTATGAGTTCAGACAGATTATTTGTGTTCAGGGGACAAAATTCATCATTAGAAGCACCTGGAGATCATTTCAGTTGAGCTATTGGACACCACTCAACATCAAGGTCAAAGGACAATTGCAGTGGCAGACCCTGGGTGAGGGCGACTTTCAGCCCTCCGTTACATTCACACTTCACTACATTCAGTGTCCATTGTTTGGCGGCACAATAATCTTGTTTTTCCAGGAGCCATAGGAATTTCTAATTCATCTGGCTCACCCCTTCTCCCATTCCCCAGTTGTGGGTGACAGAAGAGACAGAGATTTCCTTAGAACTACAAGGCTTTAAAATAAAATTGAAACACAACCCATATGTCATGTTGTAAAAAATGCAAAATATGCTGGATCTGTAAAAGCGGCACACCAGGCCATATGCTTCAGACAGAACAGCTTGCAAACGTCTAGGCCTCTACACTGATTTCAGGAACTGAAAACAGTGGCTAGTCTTCTCCACTTTTCCACTTGTTAAATTTGTTTTGCTAAAGTCAGGTTTACATCCAAAGCCAAGAAAAAAAAAATTTAAAAATCAGTCTTTATCAAAAGCTTGAAGTTGATGACTGACTACTTATTTTCTGCACTGCTTTGATCAGTCTTGCTGTAATCAAGTGAAGTGGAAAAACTGTAAGGTAGTTTTTCAAACCCAGATATTCAGTCTACAATGAGAAATAAAGACCCAGTTTTCAACACAAGGAGAGTTTGTCATACTGAAGGTGGTGTGCTCTGTGCAAAAAATGACACTCTACCTACTTTTCCCATCATTTCGAACACTTTCCTGTCATTTCCTACAAGACTGAGCAACACTAATTTTTCTACTCAGACCCAATTCCCACAAAATTATCTTTCACACAGCAAAACCTACATGAACACTGTATTAAAGGTCTGTTTCAATCTGCATTTGCCAGGAAATTCTAGAGTCATTAACCTTCCTTATTGTGCACAGTATCATGGAGGTCTTGGAACAGCAGGATGCTTCACATACAGTATCCTGTGTGGTATAAGAGCTAAAATGTATGCAATTAAGCAGGTTAATAGTCAGCAATAACCTCTCTGTTTTGATGATGAAATGTCACCAGAAGAGTTGAAAACTTTTTTATATATGAGCAGTGCAAATGTTTGCATATTTTTGGACTTTCTGCAAAAGCAGACTTTTGAAGAAATGTGAAAATTCAGAACATATTTAACCTTGTTATAGTCAATTCTTACTGAAAAGAAAAAATAATTTAAATAGTAAGTTTTTCACTTGCTCGTTTCCCAGACACTTCATAAAATCAAGTGATCATTTTCAACAGTATGCAAGCCAACTTTCCAAATGCTATGTGAATTTTGCAGAATCGTTTCCCTCAGTTAAAAAGTGTTAAGTCAAGATATATTTTCTACAGGACAGCAGACTGGATGGCATTACAGTGTCTTCTGGCTTTAAAACCTTACAAATCTGCTATTACTGAAGTGAAATCCTAAACTCTCAGCTTATGCTTGCAAACTTCATTTTGCACAGCATCCGTATCCAATACTGAATGAAGGTTGCTTCTTTCTGTAAAGAGCAGGGCAAAAGTGGTTTTGTTTGGTGTGGCATTTTTTCTTAAACTCAAGGCTTGACCAGATGCCCTCTTTCCATTGCAGCTCTGTCAGTGAAAGATTTCTCAGTGCTTGTCACACTGCCAACTGGGAGGTTTTCATCGCCTCCCATCTACCTAGTGAACTGTTTAGCAAGTGCTCAATTATATTTTTCTGTCACAATGAATAGCAAACCCCTGCTCATCAGGCTGTGCAATTTGAGACTGAGGTAGGTCAAAGGGTGCCCGTACAAGTCACCCGGCAGATCTGAGGGAAAACTGTGGTGTGTGGGTGGAGATGTGCAGCCGCAGGCTGGCTGGCTGAGTCAGGAAATTCCTCCTGCAGACCTAGTGCATCTTTTCAGCAGGGTATATGATCATTTTTTCCCTCTGTAAAACCCATATGGTGCTTCCATATTGCCATGAAAGTTCGAAAGGAAGTATTCAGAGTGAATCTAGTCTTAACTATCAGGGAGTAAGCATGCAAATCACTAGACAATGTCTTGAAGAGGATCTCCATGTCCCCAGACTCTGCTGTGCAAGAACAGTGAGCCTTAAACATTTTTTACCTATAGCTTTGAAATAATGTCATTAAACAAAGTAACAATCCATACAGTCATGACAATCCTGTCAGGAGATTTATGAAAATATCTTTTCTCTTTGCATAATGGTGGTATAATAATATCTTGTTTACATAGATATGTATTTAATTAGTAGGTCTCTAGAGCTTTTGTTTTCCCTGGGAATGGACAGATACATAAAAATGTGGATTTTTGTGCCAAATAGCAAATAGTAGATTTATTTTCACCTCTTAAATGAGATAAATCAGATTTTTTTAAGTTACTTGTACTTAAGCAGATAGCTGTTTGAAAAAAATTAATAAAATAAAATTATAAATGGTAATGCAGCTAGTTTTTTTGATTTTCAAAGAAGAAAAAGATCTCATGTTTTCCTTGTAGTTGCAGGCAGAAATCGTTTGTCAAATCTATCTAAAAGACACTAAATCTAGCATCATTGGTTATTAAGTCTAGAATTTCTTATAATAATAATAATAATAATAATAATAAATTGCCATTCTATAGGAATATCCCACTCTGTATGCTAAAAGTTCTTAGATTGGGGCAACAGATACAGTGTACAGTTTTCTTATGTGCCTATGTTTCCTAATGCTGTCAGAGATTTGTGTGTCACCATTAAGACATAGGTTTGGGTTTTGTCATGGTTACTTTAGATTTGACAAGATTAAAGAAAAGTTCTTATTTTTTTTAATTTTAATTTTCTTAAAATATGTTAATACTTGCAGATGCCTGTGCTGTTTTATCACTCAAAAATACTGACGTATTAGTTTTGGCAAGTATATTTCATGCACCATTCATTCATTATCTTCAATTGTTACAAAGGTTATACTGCTTAACCATTTTTCTATATACATATGAACATCCAGTTTCCTTTCGTATTTTACTTCTTCAAAGTTTTTCTGAGAAAACAGATTTAAAAAATTCTATATCCTTGTAGTTATGCTGAAAGCAGCATTTCAATTTTGTCCCCAGGCAGGGGTACTCCTTAACATAGCACCCAGGTATTTCTGTATTTTCTTAAATGCTCTGAAAACTGACTTGTTTTTATTATATTGCTAGTTACTACTTTGTCATTCTCCTTTAATTTTGGCACAAGTTTATTTTAACAGTCTATGAAGTTTTGTTTTCCAAAAGTTTTATTTTTGGAAGGGAGATGAAATTAAATTCGAGTGTTACAAAAATTAAAAAAAAAAGAAAAACACATAATGAGAATATTAGTACACAGAGCTAATTAAGGTTCAAGAACACAACCTAAACCATGCACTGCAATAATGCTGAATTCAGCTATCCCTCTTATGTCCAGGAAAAAAACTGGATGTAATTTGTGTTTGCTGAACTGAATATGCCAGTTAGAATGAAGTTTAGGAGGAGTTCTGTTCTTGCTGCAGATGCTGAGTCATTTATAGCATTGGATTAAATTTGTCTAGCTGCAGTGGTTACCATCCTCATTTCTCCATCCCTCTGCTCTGCCATAAATTTACACTCCCACAGCAGGGCTGTCTGAGCAGGCTGTGAAAGGCATGGCTGCTGATGAACCATCGTAGTTTACAGACTGTTATGCTAACATAAACCACCACTAACTTTAATATACTTTACATTAATATGCCTGGCAGGAGATAGGAAGGCAGACTGCAGAAATGGAAACTGTTTCAGCTGTCTCAAATTAATTCATTCTCTATATATGAGTCAAAGACTTTAATGTCTACAAACTATTCAGGCAGAAGCTGTGGAAAGATAATGTCCCCCTCTTTGCCTTAGATAGACTCATGGAAAGATACAGAGAAATAAGTTAACGTTTCTTAAAATATATGTATAAGGAAAGTCTTATCAAACTTTCACATATTTTTGAGAGGAAAGATCATAATATTGTAAGAAAGTTCATAGGAAATTAATTTTTTTCTCTATCCAATTATGAAAGTATACCAAGTGTTTCAAATAGTCTTTCATAGCCACATTAAACATGTTGGGGTTTTAAGATTATTTTTCCCTTTGTGATTAGTCAGAAGATTTTTTTATCTCCCTTCAAATTCGATCTTATGACTGTCATCTCCTTTGCCATCACGAGATACAATTACTGCTGGATAACACTAAAAGTACTTGACACCAAAATAGAGTTTAAGACTAGTCAAGAGAGAAATCTATTTTAATAAATTTTTCCTGTCTATTTCCTTGTATAATGTTCAGAGAGTGCCAACATAATTCTGCAAGGCTTTTAAAACTTATATTTGGGCATTCGGAACCTAAGAAGTTATGAAACCACTCCACTCATACTTTCCGCTTTTCTTTCTTGATCCTGGACAGACTGCAGAGAATTTTGTAGCAGGCATTGCAACTTCGTTGATGCTGGAAAAAAACTAAAGCATCAGTCTACAACTGTTTTAGCTGTACAACTAATAAATGTAACCAAAGGCATTCTCCTTCCTCTTGTTTATATTTCCATGGATTTTAAAGAGTGAATGAAACTGTGTAATGGAAGAACGTGTGGACTGGAAATTGGGGTGGGCACTTCTAAAGACACATTTGTACTTTGCCTATTTATGACTTGTTTTTGGGGGTTTTGTGTTGGTGGTTGTGCTAGTTTTGAATTTTTATTTGTTCATAAAGGGCTTTCAACAGAGGAGTAAAACACTGAACAAACTGTCTCATGTCTGAGCTCTACCAAGCATACTCCAGGTAATGAGGAATTATAAGCACTACACTCATTCCTCCACTGTTCATGAAAAGCAGTAGAACAGGAAGTTTTTTCTTTCAAATAAGATCTCCTACACAGGCTGAAATTGAAAATAACATTTACATCGAGTCCAAAAAGTCTAAATAAAGCAATCATTTGCTCAAAATCGATGTCATAAAAATTAGTTGTGAAACTGTTCATTTTTATTAACTGCAGTGACAGAACTAAAGTTGTGAGCTCATTGTTAAAACCACACAGAGTTCAGTGAAGACATGGCAGGGGACTACTTTCATTTTTACCATGTCAAACCTGAAGCAATTTATAACTTCTGTATCTCATTCAGCTGGGAAGTTTAAGGACTAAAACTTTTCAGAGTTCTTCCATGCTCCTTAGAGGTTTCTAAGGTATATACTAAAGTATGAAGTCAGCAGGATGGGAACAGCACAAGTGGCTTTGCTGAAGCACAGCGAAACCAGCCCTCATGCATTTACCAAGAGACACAGAGACCCTAAACCAGCTCTTAACTCATATCCTGATCTAACATAATTCACAGCAAAATTTCTTTGAAGATTATGCAAGCAGACTGTACATCTGTGAAACGTCTTCATCTAGTACAGAAATGGCAGGGTAAGGTGTCCTGATGTTTCTTCTGAATGGATGTTCCAGACAAAACTGTTGCCAGGACACACACAGATTTAAGAGCAATGAAGGGACAATAACAGAGTCTTTAGGAAAATATTATACATGTACAGATCTTTTGTATACCGGGTTCATGTGACCCAGCTCAAGACATCTGTCACTGTAGTGAGATACAACTGTTTTCAATTTAAAACAACATCAGAAACTGAAAAGAGGGAAACAAAAATTATGACAAAATTTTTCTTCCTGCAAAAGGTACTTTTTCATATTAACTTTTTGTCACAGAGAAAACCAAATGATGAAAATTTATTTGCTCAAACTACTCATTTAGCCTCTAAACCAATAAACTGAAAGATAATATTGTATATAAAGTGGGAAATACCTATCAGAAAACAGGACTGAAATATATTTGGCTATATCAAATGTTGTAATGAAAATACAATGTTGAAAATTTAAAAAAACACATTCATTTAAAATTGTTATTAAAAAGCAGAAAAAGAAATTCCTCAGTGTTAGGTAAAATAGATGCATACAGAATGCTCATCCAAATCTCAATGAAGCACTTTGAAAACTTTCTCTTTCAAATTCATTCATGAAAAGGAAGGACAAAGAGAAAATTGATTCATTTAAAAAGTATGTATTGTTCATTAAAATAGGTGGTAGAAAGCAGGAGGCAGTATACATTTATAAAATTCACATTTATTCATAATTATTATAATAAAGACAAATATTTAGCTGCAATACTCTGAATGGAGTTATGCATTGCAAGAAGACACCAAGGATTCTCTTTTCAGATGGATATATTTTTGAAATACCTGACATTTTTACAATCCATTTAATCCCCAAGACAAAGAAGGCCATTACGAACCTTCCAGTTCAAGGCTCGCTCTTTAGTAAAATTTATCAGTACTTCACTCATACAAGACTCGCAGCAGACTCTGTCATAAGGAAAAACTCCTTTCAAAACTTTCTTGATATTGTTGGGAGAATTGTAACAAGTAGTCCCAAGAGAGTTCAAGATCTTTCTCCAGTCAAGTGCTGCAAAGAGTTTTACCAAATAAAGCTGTACTTAAATGATTGTTTGTAAATGGTGTCTCAAATTTTCACAATATATAGGAAATAAAGTAGACATAGCATAGAAAGGAAGAGATAGAACTTTAAGGCCTTTTTCATTTATTCACAACAGATGAAATTTATTTTGGAAAAAAAGATACTTCGTTTATTCTGGTACCCTAGAAATCTAAATACATGGAGGTAAACCAAGACAGAAGAGACTTGTCAGATAGAAATCTGTCTAAAAAGTCAGTGTTTTGCAACCATTATTTTCGTACTGACTCCAAAATACAGCACTAAACCAGCTACTTCGAAGAAATTAGCTCTATTCCAGCCAAAAGCAGGACAATGCTTTATATACAGAGATGTGATGTTAATTTCATTGTACTAATTATGCCATATAATGTATTCAAAAACCATATAGCAGTCTGGGTCAGAGTCTCTACTAAACTTGTATTTCAATGGATATCATCCGTTTAAATTTTGATGTTTCATAGTGGAGGTTCTGGGCTGTATAGAAAGAAAACTACAGGGCAAATTTTCTTTTAGTGCATTTTCACTCAGCTAATTCACAAGTTTGATTTGGTTTGGTTTAGTTTTAAGGGAAGATGAAAATATGGCTTTCATTTCCTCCTGGAGACTTTGGACTGGTTCTAAGATGAAAGAACATCAGGGCGATAGCAAAACGTTGAAAAGAAGTTCCATTTTAGCTGTTTCTAGCCAAATTTCACCTTCTCTTTTCCCTGTGATGTAGAAATGAATCAGATGTAATGGCAAAACTGTTCCAGAGGTACACAATAGTGTCTTTTCTAGTGGAAGCCACATAACCTGTATGATTCCTGGGACAGCAATTATATGAAGAGAGGTTAGAAACACAATTCAGAGTTGTCTTACTTCTCTTGGGATCACATTTATAAGCAGTTTTTCTCCTTTCTTTTCCCTGAAAGAAGAAAATAAGATGCCTTTTTTTTTTTTTCTGGAAAGTTATTGGCCCATGTTGTTCTATTTCACTTGGCTCAGTCTTTGAGCCAGGAAGAGGGAGTCACTGCATTGATGAGACTGTCTGCCATGTAGATCCATATGCCCTTGGAGAGGCAACAGAAAATCCTGTGTGTGTCTGTGATGCACTCCAGCTTGTTCCTTGTTCTTACAGAGTTAGCATTTTCAGGGCCTGGAGACCGAGGCTTTCTTCCTGTTAAGATTTGGATTACCCCATGGTTAATCGTGAGGATATAACTCTGCCTAAGAACAGGCTTCCTTCCTTGGTATATTCATCTATTGCAAATTTTATCATCTTTCTTTGTAATCAGCAACAAAGTGCTGCTTTCAAGTAGTAGAACAAAGGTGTTTGTCTTGAAGCTATCCATGAAAGGCTATTTATCTTGAGATACTTATTGAAGCTCAAGTATTCTACAAATCATGTGGGCAGAGGTTAAGTTATCCATATTTAGAGAGTTATATATTTTTAAGTGAATACCAAATCACATTTCTGAAGTAAGAGTACTCAAAGCTCCATTTAGATTAAGCTATCTTTTGCCATTAATGCTATCTGTTTCAAATTCCTGGATTGTCACATTATGAAAGAATGTAAAATCCAGGGGGATGATTCTCTAAGCATTCTACATAAAAATTTTAATTTATGTTGGATTTTATGTTGTCAGTTGGTGTGTTGAGTCTCTTAAGATATTAAATATGTAAAGTACATGACCATAAAAACAGCAAATAAGAGCTTAAGGTGGATACCCTGTGTTTCATAACCATACCCAAAATTTAGAATGCGTCATACTAAAATTTTCATATGATAAAAATCTCATAGACTTAAACACCCCAAAATGTTTAAAATTGCCTCAAACATCCTATTCACATTCCTGGTGGATATAAATATTAATTTTGAACAAGAGTAGAAAAGAAGTCTCTTCAAATATGCAAATTTTCTCTGTGGGTATATTGGTTTTGTGAAGATATGGAAAAACGTTGGCACCAATGTCATTTGTGTCTTACCCTGCTTCTCAGTAGTCATTAGCTGATTGTCAATCCATTGATTAATATTTTATCAGTTCAGTGGTTCAGGTGATTTTTTAAATGGTTTAATCATAAATTCATCCAGCCCATGCTTCCTCAGCTTAAGAGGGAATAGAAATGAGGCCCTGTCAAAAAGCCTTATAAAAGGACCTTTCAAGGAACATTATAATGACTGTTTTCCACTTTTTTTCAAAACCAGTGATTTCAACATTGAGGACAATCAGTTTGGTCTAACTGTGATGAATTCATATCTTTCTGATACTTTTTTTGTCTGTAGCGATATGTTTGGAAGTGGTAGAAACACGTATTCTACAATTTTTCTTGAGACTGAAGCCCTGGAATTCAGGATCTTCCATTTCCCATTCAAAGAGGATAAGCATAATGTTATCTTTGTCTGCTGAATGCTAGCCAGCCAGTTTGGCTGGCTGGCCCTTCTAAGAGTTATGAAATACTCAGTGAAGCACAGAACCCTCCTGGGTTGACTTGGTAGATGCCTGGATGGTCGAAACCTCCTGTGCAGATGGGGCACAAATGGACAGCAGAGGTCCTCTGGCTGCCAGCCTTCATCCTTTGCATCCTGCTGAGAAGGTGGTTGGCAACAAGCACCTCAACAATGCCGGTGTTCTTGCCCCTCCTAGAAGTAATCCACTTTTAACAGCTGTGACTTTGGCTTTATACTGGAACTCTGTGCAGTCAAAAAGGTGGAAGATAAATACCTCTTAAGCAGTGAAACCAGATTTGTTTGGTCCCTTCGTTTCCTCATTCATTAACATTGCATACAGAATTGTCTACACAAGTCAGCATTATGAATTGGATTACAGTAACATTAGATACCTTACCATGACATTTTAAGGTCAGTATTTTGTAACGTTTGTTTTGTGAAAGCTGTTTGAAAGATAAATAAATGCCTAGAACAACAGAAAAAAAAAAAAAACCAAATGGCTTTTGATCACTTTCATTAGCTTAGGGGGCTCCAGGTAAGACAGAACAGAAGGTAGGTTAAAAATTGAAAGATGGAACTCTATTGGAGGAAATTAGTTGACTGTCATGTCAGTTCACTAAGAAAAATTAGAAAAAACATTTTTTTTTCCCCTAAGGGTAACATGAAATGCAATGGTTCAGAGAAAGAGATAATGGAATTTTTAAACATTTCCATAACACCATATTTAGAGAGGGGTGGCATTTTCCAGTTTATATATTACAGTCTTTTTTTCTCTGTTAGGATGGAGATAACTGCAGACAACTCTTCACTGAAATATGGAATGGTTTTCTAAGTTATATGGCAAAGCAACATCAAGAAATGTTTCCTAGATGTTTTTGATGCTATTATCAGAAATTATATACATCCATGTAAACATATGCAGTTTTTTTAACCAAGCATTTAAGTAGAGGTAATATTGGTGTCAACTTTGCAGTCAACAACTGCAAACAAATAGATGAGAGCTGCATGCAATCTATTTGCATGGAATCATAGATTCACACAATAATTTAGGTGGGGAGGGACCTCAGGTTTTCTCCTTCAGCCTACAACTTGGAGCAGGTGTGAAATAGATCAGATTTTTTAATGTCTTAACAACAGGATAATTGTTCCAATCACTGACTTCTCTCTTTGTATTTTCTTCCCCTGGTATCTAATTAGAAGTTTACTGTCATATATCCCAAACTTTATTAGTATAGATTTATGTTCTTCTGACTGAAGGAGGCAAAACTCTTGCCACAATATTACCATTGCAGCCTGGATGACTGAGTCATCTTTATACTGCTACATTTTGCCTCCTAGATTCACGGATGTCAGAATCACAGGGGAAAAAATTAAAAATGCAGACATTTCGAGAGGTTAATGCACATATACAAATGATGTGAGTCTTCTCTGCTTGTCATCCAGTTGAGCTCAAAGAGCATGTTAAAGTAATATAGCATAGCTAACCCTATACATATTGCTTGGGGACAATGGGAAGGCTTTTCACTTCATTGTCTCACCAGCTGCAGACAAAGCCTTGTCATTTCTGTCTGTCACGCATTTTCTTTGCCATTTTTGAAATCACACTTCTGTTTCATCTCCATCTGGGGCAGAAGCAGGGGTGCTGTAATACTGCAAGAAAAAATGCTTTTTTAGTATTTTTAGCTTGATTGGATGATGAGAGATCTGAAAATGCTATGACACAAACTGGTCTTTTGATGGTTATAGAGAAAGTTTGCAGGTGCAATAGGCTGACCAACTGCACAGCAAAAAGCAGCTTAGGATGACAAGTACTACATTAGCACAGCTCATATGGGAAATGACATTTTTCTAACAGAGAGAGATATGCCCTGCATGCTGCAGCCAAATAGGGATTCTTCAGATCTGTTCTTTGGCTTTTTGAATATGTATTCAATTTTATACATGTCATTAGCACGTTTTGTGGAAAAACAGGAGAAATGGTAAATCAAATTATGCCCCAAAATACAAATGTAGATCAAGAGTTTGGCTTTGTATATGAAATTCAGAAGTTAAACTTACACAAAATGAATGGGAGAGGATTACTCAGTGTTATGCTGAATTAAATTGTTCTTAGATCAGGCTAATAGTAATATTAAGGTATTATTTTATTTTTATGAAGTATTAAGCATCAATCCTATAATATTATCAACCATCTGAACTTTTGATAATTTGCCAAACTTACGCTTAGGAACATACATTTTCTTTTCCCCTCATCCCTTCCAATTCATCATAGAATTGGAGGCAGTAAAAGAATTTCTGCTATTTTTAACACGGACATGGTTATTTATCAGGAAGGTCAGGAACTGAACTATATTCATCCCAAGATATAGATTCTGATTGTACTAGAAATGAATAAACTTTCAGTTGTGTAGATATTTTCTGGGTTCCTGCAATGAATCTGCTGGACTTCCTATTGTCTATCTAAGATCTACTGCAAGTGTCTTGAATCAATTTTTTGTTGAACCCTCTCTTGCTCTGCTAGAGAAAAGTGACTGCACTTTGAAAATCAAACAAACATGTCTTTTAAAATGTAAGATACAATTTTATTATTTTAATAAAAAATTAATACTACTGTCTCAGAAAAGTAGTAATTGGACAATGGAGTAATAACATGGAGAACTGAAATACAACAAAAACTTTGCTCTGAAATATTTTCAAATATTTCTGAAACCTCTTCCTTTAACTCATTTATAGAAAGTACTCCAATTAAAATTTAACCTCACAGTGCTGTCTTCACTCATGTGTTGCTAAGGAGTCTTACAGAAGCTTATCTCAATTTTTCTGTGAGTTCTAATACTCTAATAATTTCAACTGGATCTCATGACAAAACTCTAAACAGAATTCTTTCTATATTGTTCCTAACAGAAGGAAACAATAATTAATATTTTCAAAATATTAAAGATATTCAAAAATCCCATGGACATGGTCCTGGACAGCCTGCTCTAGCTAAAACAACTTGATCAGGTGCATTGAATAAGATGAACTCCAATGGTCTCTTCCAATTTACATCCTTCTATGATTGTCTGACACTTTCAAGGATAAAATTTCTGAATAGTACTCCCTATTTTCTTCTGTTCTAGGATTTAGAGCTGCTGTCTAGTACATGGTTTGTGTCTAAAATGACAATGTTCTAAAACCATTTCAACCTTCCCTATCATGGATGCACATATTTTTGTAAGGTGTCAAACCAAAGATTTCAAAATATTTTTCTTTTTCCTATCTCCCATGTCTTTTAAATCCCTAAAGATTTCAACAGTAGTTTTTACTACTACTATTTATAACAATTTAGTTACCATGACTTTCATTCTCTACAGACAAGAATTTGACAACCCACATCTCACATTTTGATGGAGTACTTGTGAACCTGGCAGTGCTAAACATAAGGGTATCAGAATATGGACATCTAGGAATCAATTCAATACCAACTATGAGAACAGAATAATATTAAATATTACTATGTTCTAAATTAAATGTAAGCAAAAAAACCTTTGATGTAAAACTTTCTACCTTCAGATCACAAAAGGCTTTATTAAAAGAATTTTATCATAGCTTTATTTTACAAATGAAAAAGCTGATAAACAGAAAATCATAGACTTGTTTGAGAGTATGTCCAAATTTACTGTTTTCTGGAAAGAAACAAAACACATTTCCAAGAATTGTACTCCTTTGAAGATTTTGCTTATGTGAGAGTAAGGTTCTTTTACTCCTGAATATACAGATACTTAAAAGAGAAATGTCAAAGTGAGACAGAATAGTAATAATAGCATTCAAATGAATTCCATCAAAGTGATAGAGAAAAGGTACAAATGTTTCGATTTCACAATTTAATCTTAGTCTGCATCTTTATAATAAAAGGGAAGACTTCTTTTATCAAGAAAAAGAAAATTGACTTGAACAGAAAAGTATTAAATGCAATGTTTACTTTATTTGAAAAACGTACAGCTATGGAGTTACATTTAAGTATTGTCACTGTTCTTTCTAAGATAAATACCTGCCCAGTTTATCTTACAAGAGACAGGAGGAGAAATTTTACTAACCCAACAGTTAACTTACAAAAACCATTTCCTGAGATAGTGAATAGAATCTGCTCCTCTGGGCAGTCTAAATCTATTGATGAGATCAATGACTCAAGGAGCAGAAGTGTTTTGGCTCTGTTTCATACTGGACAGGAATGTAACTATTGCTTTTCTTCTTCTGTAGTCATCAAGATACAGTTGACACAGGAAAAATTGAAACCTATTGTTGCACTGCACTAAGTGCTAACAAATATGCTTATTGCTATACTTTTAATTCTTTTTAATAAAACTATTTCTGAACATCTTTGGGAATGAGATGTCTCTTGAAAGCTAAATTGTAAGAGTACTTCACAGATACGCATTATTTTGTTTAATTTTAATAAACCTAACATCTACTGCTGCTTACCTTTATTTCCTCATGTCACGTTAAATCTTTTCTTCGTCATTAATACAATTTGAATGTTAAATGAAAAAACAGTGCTTTGGATTAACATTTCTCAAAGACAGAGTTTGAATGATATGTACTTATACTTCATTAAGAAGAGAAATCTTATACGCAAACGCGAAAAAAAGAAATGTTTAAACAAAGAAAAAAAAAGGCAAAAAAACCCAAAACACCCAAATATTCAGAAATGCCATTGAGTTCTAATTTGGTGAAAGATTCACCATAATTCTAAATGAGTCTATTTTCCATAAACTCAAGATGATGTGCGCATCTTTAAATAGATATATTTATATAGTAGTGTAAGTCTTGGCAAAGGCTACTTGGCTCTAATATTGACAGCTTTCCACTAAACAATGAAATGAAGACACAATTTTATCTTTAAATTATCCTTAAGATAATTTTAAGATAAATTTTATCCTTAAGAAGGTCATGTCTGTTATTTTTATACAACAGTATACAAATACATAAATTATAATCATAATATGTTCAAGAACAGCTCATAGCTAGCTGCTCTATAATTAGCTGGCTCTTTATTTTTACTGATTCTGGACTGTATCTTTAAGGTTTTTGTAAATAAAACCTCTTTCATGATAGATCGCAGTACACAAAAACCTTGCTACTTTATAATATCTTCATTTTAAAATAGGTATTTGAAAGTGACTGCATTGATGAACAATAATGGGGTTGTCTAAAATATCAAAATAAATATTTATCACTTTGGAAAATACATAGTGAGAACTACAGGAAAGTAAAGACTGCAGCCCTTAAGGTTCAACAAACACAATTACTTATATTCATAAAACTGATAGAATTATCTACAATCCATTCAAAAAAGCAAATAATCAATGAAAATTATTTATAATTTACTCTTACCTTCAGTACTTTTAAAATATCATAACTCTCCATTTTTGCTAATTTCATCTCAGAAAAATCTTCTTGATAAATAAATCCCATTAAGCAATTCCGCATAATTTTAAAATATCAAGGAGCCTTTTCCTACAGGTTTAAAAGGTTGGAAGAAAACAAAATTTCTTGGTATTTATCAGTTTTTTTAGAAACTATGGTGAACTACTTCATGGTTTTATGACAATTTTGCTCAACTCTGCTGTGTTTACATTTGGAGAATGATGCCATACAACTGTCATGTTTATGTAAGACATATGGTTGTCTTTTCATGCACTCAAATCTAAAGCAGTGATCATCTTTGTCAGAGAGGAAAGATAGGTAAAAGTCAGGCACTATTATTTCCAGATCTAGTCCTTGCATCTCAATCTATTAAAAAAAAACTAAAACCACAAATTTGACCTGTAATATATTAGGTAATAGATTTAATGAAATTTAGCATAGTTTTAATCAGCCTGGGACTGAATCGAGCTTCTTTTGCTGTCTTGTTCTCAGGCTATATAACAGTTATGTGGCTGCTGAATTTCTGCAGTGACCACCACATTTATGATCATAGCCACTAAAAAGTGAATGTAAAAATGAGAAATAAAATATATGAAAGTTGAAAAAATAGGTCAGTGAAAAATTTCTCAATGCCATAAAACAAAGGCTAGTCAGAGAAACAGAGACAGGATCTGAATTCTGGAGAGAGAAAAGTATATACTTAAAATCTTTAAATCATTATGTGACTTAAATTTTCTCTCTAACAGGTCCAGACAGTCAAAACACATTGCAAGCTTCATAATAAAATAACATGTGAGAAGATATGCTACCTTTAAAAGCATAATCAAGAATAAATGACATATGTATGCTGTAAACAGCATTGCGGCAGATGGACGACAGTTCAACTGCATACTTACTAAAAACTACAAGAAAATTCTAGAGTGTCTCTCATCTCATATTTTTAAATTGCTTCACTACAGGTTTTTTCATATGCCAAGTCTTTTATCTTGCATGCTCAGTTGGTAATAATACAGCACTATATTCTTTTAGCAGTGTACCAGCGGTTGACATCCTAAATATGGACAGCAGAACTCAACTTGTTTACCTTTTTCCCAAGACAAATGAAATCCAACAGTAAGTGGCAAATAATGCGAACTATTATTTTATTTTTCTGCAGGATTTTGTGGTCTAGTATATTGGTAGCTTTGCACAGAAAAGACAAAACCATTAGCTATTACTAATTAAGCCCTAAACAATCAGACCTCGATGGTCTGAATCATTGAATTCTAGTCATTGATTTAGTTGTTGCTCTTATGTCAATAGTCATCTCTGTGCACTATGGATAGATTTCTTTACCAGCTAGGTTTATTTTAAACTCGGCTTTGTTTGTTATGGAAACCTTTAGCTGTTGAAAAATAAGAAAAAAAAATGTTCAGCAATGTTTGTGATTTTATTAAGAACTGCAACTACTGGTTGCTTATAGATTAGTTGGTTTATATTTTGTGATGCTTATATATGCCATGTAAAATATATTCTCACACTTCCTCAAGTGACAAATGGCTCAGAGTGTGGTTCATTACATTTTCAGTTCAGACTAGTTTTAGGGTTTGCATTGGTAAACTATGATGAATTCAGAGCAGAAATTAAACAAACTTAGAGAAATAACAAATGCTCTGCTGATAAACTAGTTCATAAATAAGGTTAGGACAGAAGAGAAAATTTATAGAGGGCAAGTGAATTAGTGTAAAGTTCTGAGAAAGAATAAGATGCCATAACAGTCCAATTTGGTTAACTTTATAAGAGAGTTTGGGTTGGAGACTAGATGAGAGATTATAAACATGTGGGTCAGATTCCTTTGCTAGGAACATAATATAGAGCTTTCTAAAACTGCAGGTTTGAGTCATTCATTCGCTTCAAAACTTGTTGACTACTAGACTGAATGTTTTGACAATTACACCCAGCTTCCAGTGAGTTGTCAAGCTAGACCTGTCTTGTCACATCGTTACTAAGGTCCCACCAAAGAGTCCTAGCACGTATGTCTGTTGTCATTTTCCTGAGGTATAGCAGTAGACCAGCAGGGTAGAATGAATGGGAGCAGAAATGACTGCAGAGAAAACACTGATTGAGCAGGGGAGGCCAATATATATTTTGCCCAAGAAATATGTGAGACAACCACTAGCAGTCTAATGTTCACAAATTGAACAGGTGCTTGCAACCACTTGAAATGTTTTTCTTCGTTCTCTTGGAAATCATTCACTAATGCAGACAGTTTTCTTGAACTATGCAGGAGGGTGTCTACATCCTGCAGACTATAAACTAACCATAAAGTCAAAGATTGATTAGTCAGTGTATTCAAGCAGAAAATGCGAAAACTTCACTTGGCAACAGAACTCAGCTGTGATTGTGGAGGCCTTGGCAGGTTTGAGCAGAGGTCTTTTTCAGTTATTCTGCCTTTAGAGGGACTCTTGTCATCACATGCCAGATGGTCACAGGCATTGAGAGTCTGTGTATGACCACTCTTGCCCAAAAGCATTTAGAGTGGGGTTATTTTTGGTGTATTGAGACAAGTTGTAACTTTGAAGAGATGCTTTTCTGCACTTATTTCATCAGGCATTCCCATTCCAACTGAAACGACACCATATTTGAAAACTAGATAAGGGTAATTTAGAATGGTCTGGAATTTCTTTCTCTCAGCTTTTTGGAGCCTTCATTCTTTTATATCTTCTGATAAAAACTGTCAACTCCTTGGTGGCATACATTGCAGGAGGATTTTAGAGGCAGGTGAGTGGTATGATAAGAGAGAACTTAACGTTTTTGCTGTTCCTTCTGCTTGAAGAAAATTCTTAATTTCAAGAAGACCCTTTTTGTGCACTGTTTAGATGCCCACCAAATCTGTCATGTTAGGAATTGTCTTTGAAGGAAAGGTACAGTAAAGAAGACAGCTGAGGCCTTCTAAAGCCAGCTTTTTCTTTAGGTACTCTATCAGTCAGCTATTGTGTGGTGTAGGCTGATAGGGCCTTAAAAGACCAGTCACAGACAGCAGATGTGTATCTTCATCAACTATATATATTTATTTGGGAACAATTCTAATATTCTATTTTACAAGTGTCAGCAAGTTAATTTGTTTCAGCATCTTAAAGATTCACTGTTCTTGTTGTTGACTTTTGTAATCTGGGAGGCAAAAAATAGCTGCTGAATCCTACTAACTCAACCCAGTGTTTGTGGAACGTCAGTATTGCAATATTTACTGACGTGGATATCATCAACAGCCTTTCCATGATGCAAGTGTCTGAGGCAGATAAATATACATTGAGGAGGTGTTTTAGAGACTTTTGAGATGAGCCACATAGACAGTAGCTGTATCTAATGAGCAAGAATTCTTCATTCTGACCTTAGGAATGGTGTTAGCCATTAGTAATAGGTTTTGCAATACATGTTGGTACCCAGACTATTTAGCCTATTCTCTCTCACTTGAAAACTGGAAAGCAAGATCTGATTTTGTTTGAGAATGGACAGCCTGCAGACTAAAATTAAACCATATTACATCTCGCTCTCTTTCCTGCTGGGAGGAATTAGTCATGAATGGCAAATTAAATGTAGATTAGTGTTTCTTAGCAGACAAGTGAGTCTTTTTATTTTGCACAGTAACAAAGTCCAGCCTTACATTTGCCTCAAATAACTGGTCGGCAGTAATATAATCAGATTAAATTTGTATGTTTAATTGTACATATTATTGTTGTGCCTGCTGCTGTTGTTGTCTGAGAGACCAAATCACTAGTCCAGGGAACACTGGAAGACTATCAGCCTCCTAGGGCATAAACTCTCCTCTAACTTTTCCCAGCTGTTTCAGAAAAAAAGTTGCAAAAGAACAATTGTGGGAAAACCTGTGGCAAAAGGAAGGCAGCTTGTTCCTCTTTCATCTCTTTAGTTGACTTTTATCCTGAAGCAAGCACTTTTACATCATGTCTATAAATCTTTGTCTTCGACGCAAGAATAAACATTACAACTAATCATTAACGTAGTTCACCCCTTCTTGAAATTCTATCCTGCTATCACTGATAGCCCCTAAAGGAAATAAGAACTCAATTACCAATGCAATTGCTATCAATCAGGCCCCTCAGAATAAGCTGAAGTTCAGACTCCAACAATTTCACAATGGACATATTATTGTTCTGTAACAGTAGGGTGAAATCGGTTTTATAGGTCCAGTTGGGGATTGACAACTAACTATTGGAGCGGTTTTATGGGAAATTCCAACTTCCAAATTAATCCATCTCTACCTGCTACAATATTAAGGATTATTAATTTTTCACAAATCTTTGAGCTACTAGTAAAAGGAAGCTGAAGCACACGTTTCTGTAGTTGTTCTTTTGGTAATGGTAGCAACACTGCACATTCGCCACTGATGTGGAGAATATATTAAGTGTTAGCAGAAAGCAATAGCACTCAGACAGGTGTAAGGTAGGGCTGGACATAAACACAGCTTGGTAATGGCTGCCTATTGCTAGGACCAGAGTGTCTTCCTGGGCTTTGTGAGCCAAGTTTTACTTACTACTCTAGTGTCTGAGGGAAACTAATTGGGGGACCACAACGCAGAACTCTGATGAGAAGCCTTGGGCTTTGACTCAATCTCTTAATCTGTTAACTCATTTTTCACAGAATTACATAACAGGTTAGGGACCTCTGGAAATCATTGCTTTGTCCAGTCATCTTGCTCAGTGGAGGGCCAACTAGAGCAGATTGCTCAGGATCATATCCAGTTAGGTTTCAAAAGTCTCCAGGAATACAGACTCACCAACCTTTCTCAGCAACCTACCGCAGAGTTTAATCACCTTCGTACTTGCTTGTATGTCAACTTCTGTGTTGTGCTGTAGAGCCCAGCAGCGAATACAGCCCTCCAGGTGTGGTCTCACCAATTCTGAGCAGGGGACAATAAACTTCCCTGCTAGGTGCAGGTAGCAATGCTCTTCCTAATGTAATCCAGGATACCACTGGACTTCTTTGTGCAATAATATCCTCAGCTCCTTTTCTGCAAAGTCGATTTCCAGACTCTAAAATCTTTCTATTGGCCAATTTGCTGGCCTTTCAAGGTCTCTCTGAACAGCAGCACCCCCATCTGGTGTTTCGGTGCTCTCAGTTTTGCATCACCTGCAAGGCTGCAGAGGGTGTGTTCTGTTCCACCATCCATGTTATTAATGGAGTTGTTAAAGGATACTGACACCAGGATAAAACCTTGAGGTAAACCATTCTTGAATGACTTTTCGCTGGACTTTGTGATGCAGTCATTTAGGCCTGGCAGTTCAGCTGTTTTTCGACCCACTTCATTTTTCATTTGCCTAAGCCGTTCTTCATCAGTTTGTCAATGAGGCTGTTATGAGAGTGTTGAAAACTCTGCTAAAGTTAAGATAAACCTCTGCTGCTCTTCTCTTGTCCACTGACAAGTTATCTCATCACGGCATATCAGGCAGGTCAAGGATGATGATTCCTTGTAAATCGATGCTGCCTACTCCTAATCATGTTCCTGTTCTTCATCTATTTGCAAACGGCTTTCAGAAGGATTTGCTCCACCACCTTTCCAGGGATCAAGGTTAGGTTGACTGGTCTTTAGCTCTGGTTCCCTCTTCTTTCACAGTCCCCAGGAACCTCTACCTTCTGACAGAACCTTTTCATGATAATCAAGAATCACCTGGCAATGACATCAGCAAGTTCACTCAAAACTCATTCATGCATCCCATCATTTCCCACAGACTTATGTTCAGTTGCTTTAAATGTTCACTCATCTGATGTTCCTCTACATAGCATAAGCCTTCCTTGCACAAGACTTTCCCAGAAATCGGGGATTCCTCAAGGCAACTCTTACAATTAAATATATATATGAAGAAGGCATCTTCCATATCACATCTCACCAGATCATTTGACTAATTCAGCAGTGGACCCACTTTTTCCTTAATCTTTGTTTAACTGCTGAATTACCTATGTAAACCCTTCTTGCTGTCCTTCACATTGTTTTCAAGCCTTGACTCGAGGTGGGCTTTTACTTTCCCAGCCCCGTCGCTGCACACTTGGGAAATATTTCCATATTCCTGACTCTGTTTCCACCGATCGTATCCATTTTCATGTATCCTAATTTTGTCAGCAGCTCCATCCATCCAGGCATCCTCTCATCTTTCTTGACTTTCTGATCTTTGGAAAGGACCATTCTTCAGTTTGGGGGAGATGAGTATTGAAAAAATCAAGCAGTTATTCTAAACCTCTCTTCTCTGCAAAACTGCCTGCCGTGGCATTCTTCAAAGCAGGTCTCTGAATAGGCCAAATTCTGCTGTCCTGAATTCCAGGATTATGATCCTACTATTTGCCTGGTTCCCTCATCTCAGGATCCTGAATTTTAGCATTGCATGCTGTACTGGATCTGGCTTGGATAGTTGTCTTCAGAGCAGCCTCATTGGTTCTAAGTCCCTCCAAAATATCCGGGTAGCTTTAGTCCTCTATGAGGATCAGGGCCCATGACCAAGAGGCTTCTATCCAATTATGACTGCAGGTTTTCCCTGTTAATTTGGAATATTGACTGGAATTCAAGGAACTTGCAAATATTTGTTGTTTAATGAGATACGTCTTTGAAGTGTATTAGTATAAAATTAGAAATATGCATGCATGAAACCCGTAACTACTTGAAGAATAGTGACCCATTTCACTGGCAAGTTACATATATAACAAAAAATAACATATAAACAAGTTGATGTTTGCAGGAATGCTGTTATAATTGTAGACATCAGCTTTTCCTTTCTGATGATAATGTTTCTGTAGGTACCCAAAAGAAGCTTTTCCTCCTAACATAAGAAGAGAACAAGACAGAAAATGCTTCTCTTATTTTTCTTTTTCCCCGTTGCTTTTTAAACACAAGATTCCATGATTGGCTGGAACTCTATCAAAATCTTATTGAGATTGCAGGAGACATCTCTACCAAAGTTAATATTTCCCTCAGAATATAATACCAGAGAGCCTCAGGCAATGCTGTGTAACCCCCTGAAGCTTCTTGTTACCAGGCTGTGTATTATGCAGGCTTACATTTTCATAGTTCAGTTAACAAGTCAAAGAGACATTGGTACCTTGCATCTAGTTTTGCACCCCATTAGACTAGCTTTAAGTGTTTCATTTTAGATTTTAAGCTCTTTGTATGCAATTCTATTTGCAAGTATTTGGCCCCCAGGTTTCTCCTTGAATCTGTCCTCCACTGTCTCTTTCTGCTCTTGTTGCCAGTGACATTTTCTACACCATAGCTCCCAGCTATCCCTCAACCACAAAGGTAGTTGAAGCAGCTTCCAAAAATACCAGCTCCCAGGAGCAGCCCTTCTGTGCTTAGAGTACAAAACAAGTCTCCGCTCTGTGTAATAAATGAATTCATGATTCTCAATTCCCAGCTGACATTAATAGCAGCAAGGAGCAAGTGAGTTAATGTTAATTTCTGCAGGTAATGCGTGAAAGCAGATAGGAAAAGCTTGAAAGGTCAACATCTGCTGTCATGTAAGAAAGTTGCAATATTTGATTGGCTAGTAAATGTCAACACCATGTTCAAAAATCTACATGCTATCCTTTCCAATTTAATCTTAGCTTGCAGCCCAACTAGAAATCATGCAGCATGTTTCAAAAACCCTTGAGTTAGAAAACGGAGTTGTGTGATTGCCTTCCCATGGCAATAAGGCACTTGTAAATTACAAACTTGTCATTTAATCAGCATAGTAGGTAGTACAACGCCTGTGACTTTTTATATCAATTTTCAGGGAATGTTGAAGAATCCATAATGATTATATACCATAAAGAACTGCAGTTCCAACTGTTGCCATGGTATTATGCACTCTGCTTTTTTAAAAGCAGTGACTAGAATGTAAAACAGATGATGAATCTAATTGATTGTCCCCTGCAACTCACAGAGATGCTTTATTTTTGTCTCTGCTTTGTTCTGTTTTGTCTCACAATATATCAGACACAGAACTGCATTGTTTAGTGCATTGAAAGCATTAATTTAGAGGAGAGCAGATGCACTTTCTAAAGCAGAAATATGATGACCAGCCCTAAGCAAACGAGAATGAAAATGCTATCTTCTTTGTCTAGATGGCAAATAGCAGTGGTTGATGGAAAACATATCCTCAGTTTATGTTTATGTAAAACCTTTTGTAAAGAATAAGGCAATATTGAACCAGAGGAAGCTAAAAATAGAGGGGAGGAGAGAATGCACGTGTCCACATACAGATAGCATGGGTGATTATGTACAGCTAAAGCAGTAAATGTGACTGCAAGCTCATGGCTCTATATGTATCTTAAATTACTGTGCTAGGTGTCATACTGTACTAGGGGTAAAGGTGCACAATAAGCATGATTTGGGTGCAGGAAGTTTCATGTTCTCTGAAGAAATGCCATGTCTTGTTATACCTGTCTTTCCTGGACTTTGATCTATATCACCTAACCCTGACATGTTTTACAGTTCTATGGCTTGCTCCAAATGTGCCACGACTTAACTTGCTCCATCCATTTGACACAGTGGGAAGAAGGAGAGCTAAAGACAAGCTATGTCCCACTCTCAGCAAACCAGAGAGAAATTGTGATGAGAGCCAATGGCAGAGGGAGTAGAAAAGAGAGGACTGGCAAATCTCATGAGTGTTTGGTGGTGCCATCTCCACAGTAGCTGTGTCTCCATGGGGGAAACTATACTTTCAAACTTCCAAGCAAGTTACATTAAGCTGGGGAATGGAGTGTACCGATGTAAGAGAGTTACAAAACAACTTCCAGAAGTTTCTGAGAGCTCTTGATAATTTTGTCAAAATAGCCTTGAAAAGAGACTATTGAAGTACCTGATGCAACACTGCAAAGGTCCTTTCATTTTTTGGTATCAACTTTGTGAGAGACCACCAGTAGATAGCTGTGCAAGAATCACTCCTGATAAGCCCAAGAGGCTTTTACTTTTGTGTTTTGACAGCATATAGTACATGCTAAAGTAAAGGAAATATGTCCTGGATTTCTATACATATTCACAGTGACCTACAGCTTGTCTATGTTTCACAAAGCAGAGATGCAATTGAGAATTAAATCATGCAGCAGTTATTATCAGTTCAAAGACCTGTATGAAAAAAAAGAAGATATCCTCAGACTTGGAGATAAAAATCTCAGAGGTTTAATTTTAAAGAAAACCTGCTACATATTTGTATTTTTCTTACCAAAAGCATATGGAAATAAAAAAACCAAGAAAATCACAGAAGTAACATTTGGGCATTCCAGAAAGCAAGAGTATAATTAAAGTTCCACCTTTTTATTCATTCCTTTGTTGCACACTGCTACTCCATGTGATATATGATGGTTTTCAAAAAGATATGAAAAGTCAAACAAGTTATCAAGGCTTTTAGAATTCTAGTACTAATACAGATGATTTCCAAAGTTTCCTATCTTTTTAAAAATAAATGCTTATAGAATGACAACCATTCCAGTACTATACAAGATTATTTATTGTGAGAATAAATCATGAAAACAAAGTGAGAATTACATATACATTTTTGTGGTCACATTCTCGAGGAAAACAAGCAGTCTTCCACATACCCCTGATGCCCCTTTTTGAGGTCATCCTGAAGCAAAGTATTCCCCGCCAGTTACAACTTTTTGCATATCTTATCATCAATATGTCATTGCTCCTGAAAGAACTATTCAGCTCCCATAAAATGGTTCTTCACTGAGAGTGCCCACCTAGGGCAATGCCAGTAAAGCTCTTGAAAGAATACAAAAGTTATGCTGCAACATGTCACTGACATATTGGTTTATGTGGAACCAGAATTTCCCTATGTCCTTTAGACCTATATATTTATTTTACTTTTCATTTATCTTAATAGCACCTCGTTTCCTATGGCCTTAGTGAAAAGCACCAAAAAGAGTAGGACTGAGGCTTTGGCACAAGCTTCTCTCTTATGCTGCCACTTATTTTGCCTCACATTGATCTACTAATACCTGCCAAGTCAATCATGCATGGTTAGTCTAATAGCTCCTCTCATCACTTGTCCACCTTATCTCAACCACAATCACTGAAGCAAAGAATCTTAATCTACCTTTTAAATATAATTAGAGGAGTAATTTGTATACAGATCCACTCATTATTGATTTTCTTTAAAACTCCCTCTCCCCCAAAGTTATGTGTAGTACAAATGGTGCATCTGCCCACAGCTACATTTAGATTGTTAACAATTCTTTTAAACATCTGTTATACTGCTACTGAACAGTTGTGGTTTCTTAAGAAGGCACAAGGGACTCGACCTGCAGCACCTCAATCTCGACTATTTTGGGGGGAAAAACACCTCTGGGAGCTATTTTTATATACGGTGCCATATTGACAAAAACTTATGCTCACCATTTTATCACTTCTTTCCCATTATGTTATTGATTAGTCTGTGCTGTTATTCACTACTGAAACACTATGTTACATTTTTGTTTCATTGCTTCCCAATCAGACGTTTTGAATATTAAAATGCCACAATTACAAAGCCCCTTAGTCAAAAAAGATACGTGTCTGAACAACAACTAGGATGAGAACTGCATATCAGAAAACTAATCTGGGCTAAGAGGCACTGGTAAAAATTTTTATTATAATATGTCACAAGAATCAAAAAATAACCAACCATATTTTTCTGTGGGTAATATCATATATTCAAAAGCAATAGGGTTTGCTGAAATGCCAATTAAACAAAAGAGTTTAAACTGAAATCAATCAGTCCAGAAGCTACTTTACTCTTAGAGAGATGAGGTTTGCTACTCCAAATTGTAAAGTGTGATGGAGAAAAACATGGCAGAATTTCTTTTCTCAATGCTCAAACAAATTCTCTGTAATATATATTTTGAAAAATAGTTAATAGCTCAATAGATTGTGCATTTTTTTTTCTTGCTTGCTATGTAAGTAAACAGTGCAGTGATTTCTTTATAAGAATCAGCATGGGCATCATTGTTGATTTGTAGGACAGATTTCTATAGGTAGTAATTGATCATTAGTTTTCACCACAAGTGATGCTGAAGCTCCTGTTCAATGTTGGCAAAAATGGAAAGAATACAGAGGGGGGACAATAATCCTTTCTGCATGTTATCCCTAGCCTAGCTACACTCTGATCTGAAGAAAACATTTAAATAAAACCTAACCAACTGGAAATTAATCTATCAGATACAAATGTTTAACACTTGGAAGCCTCTATTCTTATGTTTGGAGAGGGGAAGGAAACAGCCTAGTAGTCTTGATAAATGATGATGGGCAGACACCCGTTCTTGTCTTTCTTTCTTTCTTGTCTTTTCTGCAACATTAACTCTCTCAGCACTAAAATCACATTTTTTCCACCTGACAGAAATGCCAGGAATCAAGTGAATTGATTAGATGATTTAGGGCCTTCCCGAGGAATGTACCCAAAAAGTATGCCTAGAAAATTCCAGCTTCAGATCTTTCTCGTTTGACAAGGTTCCATGGGGATCAGTTCTCTTTCCTACTTGACATTTTTCTAAAAGTTTTAAAAGAACTACTGAGGTAAAATACTGAAAGACATAAATTCTGGTAAAATGCATATAAAACACATCTCCCTATATTTTCATCATGCATGACCGTATCACTACTACTATATGACTTAATGCCCAAATAAGATGAATTATGGTTGATTAAATCTTATCTATTGAAAGAAAAAATTGGTACAGGTTTAAAAGTTAGTATTACTGAATTTTCTGCCTAATTTACTGCTAGTGGTCATTAAAGAAGGTGCATCCTGTTCCAATAAAGTATTTCTTGACTCAAAATAGCTCTTTCTATATTAGTAGATTGTTGTAGGTTCTGGTAAATTAAAACTCAGACTTAAAACATCTGTTCCTTCAGCAACAAAATGCTGAAGCTGCACACCCAATCTTCTCTATTGCAGCATCTGAAGCAACGGACATTGATATGAGACCAGACAGATTATTCTGAGGGAGGATAATTATATTATCTATTATATATAGAAAAGATAATTATATATATATATATGTAAATAGATATAAAAATATATAAAATATATTATAATATTCTGAGGGAGCCTTTGGATGTATCAGGTTCATATTTTAGACTGTCAAGTTTGAATTTCACAGATGACTTTAAGACAGAACAAAGGGGAAAAATTTTAATGGCTTGGAAAACAAATCAAATTAAGCAAATATTAAAGGGACATTTTAATTGTGTAGCATATGTGTTATTTTTTTCATTCTCTTTAGTATTTTTGGGTCAAATGTGTAGCTTTTACTCATATTTTATTCTGTTGCCAATTCTTGCAATAAGTGTATAAAGACTGCTGAAATAAGTCTACAAGTGAGGTGAATTGGTGCAAGTTGTCTATAACTAAAGCTGCATGTAATTTTAATTCCTCCTTCATGAGCTCATATAGATTACCACTCAGAGAAGACTTAACAATATATTATTACTACACATAAATATGTGCAGTCATTCAAAACTAAAAATATGTAGTGAAATATTATGGAAAAAAATCATTAGAGCAATTGAGCAAAAATATCAAGCCATTTACAGCTATCTATCTTCAGTTCCCAAGCACTTGACCTTTTAGCTTTGTCTGCTAAATTAGAGATATTTGCACTAGCTGGGCATTAATATTTTTCACTCTGACTTTTGTCCTACCTAACTAGTGTGGATGTACTTTAAATATCTTATTCTTGTCTTTAACCCATATTTATTGGAAGCACAAGAATATCACATTTTAGCTATATATCTGTAATTGTCTTTCCATCTTTTTGATCTGTCTGTTAAGCACTGGGAGTCGAGTAACATTGCAGTACTTCTGTTCCATTTGCGAGACTAATTCCTGTTGTGAGATACTTATGCCATTATAGCACTTGTGAGGATTCCTGCAAGTGGAGGCAAAGAATTTCCAAGTGAAAGTTGATGACAGAATTTTTACTGGATTCCAGAAAAGAATTAACAGTGCAGCCATTTTCTGTTTCAAATTAATTGGAAAGAAAACTGGTCAGAGAGAAATAATGTCTTAGAAGCTTCTATGTGATTGTTTGCCATTCTACCAGCATGTTTCAACTTTAAGAAACCTGTTGCAGTCCATGTTTAACAGCAACCTTGGAGGCCAAGCCATCTTTTGTTCCAGAAGGAGTTACATGAAATCCTGCCGGAATATAATAATGTCTTCAAGGGAAGGACAGGATATAGCTACAAATTGATTAATTCTGCCAGTATCTTCCCTACAGAATTTTAAATTAAAATCTGTCTGAAACACTGTGTATATCAAAATTCTTTCTGTACCTGGTGGTTTTCACCATGTGTCCATGTGAAACCTCAATATGCCTCAAGCCATTTTATTCATATAAATAACTCATATTTGTATGGCACCTTTCAGCTGTGAAAGCAGAATGGCAATCTCTGGTGGATGAATGAGTTATGAAACTGCCAGTATAGAATTATAAATGAAAGCATGCATCATGCCTCTGTAAAAATAATACGTACATAAAAAATTCTTAATTAATCATGATGAATCGCCATGGATGTCATCCGTGGTAGGATAAAGGATTTTGAGTTATAGTTTATTTTTTCTATTTCCATAAGCAACTAGTTCTTTTTCTGGTTTGTTAAGAAAAGCTGACCAATATTTTTATTAGAAAACTAGCCACGTTCCTATTTTGTAATGTCCTCTATAGAAGTTGCTTAATTTAGTTGTAGAAAATTCATCTTAGAAAGTCTCAACATACGAAGAGCTCTTCTATTGTTTCTTAACTAAATTAAAAGACACATTCTAGTTTGTCTTTTTCTGCTGTACACAATGTATTTACAGAAAATAGTACAAATAAAGAGCTTCCCTCTGTCCAGTAAGTTGCTTAGTAATAGGAAAATTTTGTATACAGCTGTGTTTTAAGTTGAAAGGAAAAAAAAGGAAAACTTATTTCCCCTCCCCACTACCTTACTCTTTTGTCTTAATTGTTCTCACTATATAGAAGGGGATTTTGTTTGGCTTTTCTTTTATAAATCTTAAAGCCAAGAAGGTATTATAATTTCAAAATAAAGTATGCTTTCTTTTTAATTGTGTTACAGTACTTAAAACCAAGAGATTGTACTACAGCAAGTCTAAAAGTGAATCTGACTTTAACTAAAATGGGACTGACATTCAATTTTCTTTGCCTGAGATAAAAGAAGACCTGCATAAGGAAGAATGAGGAAATTGCATTTTCAGGTTCTGTTTGCTTGAATAGATGAAATAACTATTAGAGACAAAATAAGAAAGAAGTTTTTTTGTTTACAATGCAAAATTGATTTAACAGTGTCTCTTGAAGAAGCAGTTAAACTTGATGCAGTTCTTGAAATTAGCTATTGGGACCAAATGGTAAGTCTGTTTCTAGCTATGTGTAGTGAAATAGAGGAGGGCTACCAACTGAAGTAATAAAATCTACTTTTGTTAATATTTATTAAGTTCTTCTAGATCTCAGTGATGAACTACAGAAGTAAAAGTTCTTAAAAACGCACAATGTTGTATGTACCAGATTTCAGAAGAATTTTCTCCCAGTATAGACTGGGGCCTAATTATATGGCATTCCATATCATCTGTGAGGCTGCACTGAATTCAACCCACTTTTTAAAGCTAGTTGAACAAGCCTCCTCTCTCAACCCTATACTTTGTAGACAATAGGAATAGAAACATTTTACATGACCATGTTTATTTAATAAAAGTGGTGATTTTAGGGGGGAAAAGACCTACAAAAAATTGGAGACACCTTTCATTTGGAGCTTCTTTCTTTCTTAAATTCTTAGAATTGCACAAATATTTTTTCTCAACATAATACTTCACTAGCACATAAAAGAAAACTAAGGATTCTATTTTTGGTGGAACAGAAAAGATTATATAAAAATGTTTACATAATCCTACAATATCAGTGAGAGGCTATAAACACTTCTATTATCCTCTCACACTGTTGCCGCGTGGAATTTAATTGAAAGACATTAGAAACTGGCAAAACAAAAAAAAAAGCCTTCATTGATGAACAAACTTCTTTACATGAAGAATGTTATTTAATTGAAATACCAGAAAAACAGATGAACAAACAGTGACAGAAAAGTATAAAGGCAAAATCTTACTCACTAATAAAGCACCAGAGGCTATCAGTGGTTTCAGGCCATCCAGCCTCTGCAAAGTAGCAAACAAGGCAGTGTCATCGTCTGCTTCCTACCCTTGACAAGGCAGATTGGTAAAAAGTCCCTCAGCTCTGCCTCGTGTCTTGCTCTGGAGCAGGAGGAGGAATGCAGCTGTCATTAGTGTAGCATCCTTGTTCTCCTGTTCTCCTGGTGTCTTCCAACACCAATAAATGGGACTCTTTGTAATATATTTTTAGGTTGAGGGACAAGTGCTGGACACATTACATATTGCCATGCAAGAAGCAGGTCCTTCTTTCCCACT
The DNA here is from genome assembly GCA_013397915.1 of Daphoenositta chrysoptera. Classification (NCBI taxonomy): domain Eukaryota; kingdom Metazoa; phylum Chordata; class Aves; order Passeriformes; genus Daphoenositta; species Daphoenositta chrysoptera. The sequence goes on along the minus strand of VZRO01000202.1, from coordinate 1,038 downwards.
GGATAAAAAATTTCCTTCTTTTTCAGTGTTTTTTTTTTTTTTTTTCCAGTAGTATAACCATAGGGAAATTTTATATCTGTGCCCAGTCATTATATCAGCACAATAGCTTTTACTTTGTGTAGTACTTTTTAAAAAGAAAATATGCTGAGAACATTCCAATCTTCCACATAGTTTCCCAATATGGAAAAATATCTCATTTTTTTTTATTTTTTTCATTTCTTTCTCTTTTGTTTCCTAAGAAAATGCTGAAAATATTTATGCCAAATTTTAGATTTGTCTCATATTCTTCTGACTATTTTCAAGGCAAATACATGGTCTACGTGTAACTATTTGACTATGTGTGTTTTTTAAGAGGCTTGTTTTATTGCAGAAGTATTTTTTCAAACTAAAGGATTTAATTTTTTTTAAATATAAATAGAATAAAGAATTATAAGGTTTTTTGCTTTATATTTACACAAATGCTATAGAATAAAAGAAAATGGGTAAAAATATACACTAAATATATCCAGTTATATAGTCTTTTATACACTTTGGATCACTGAGGAGAAATCCTTCTTAAAGTACACCCAATTTCCTACATTTACATTAAAATAACTGATAATATTGGGTGTAAAAGGCTTTTCCATTTGATAGATTCAGAAAAGGGTACCTTGAGGAAAATGGTGTTGTGTTCTGAAGAGACCTTTGAAAGCCACATTGGGAGTGCTGAACTGCTGCTGTAGACATCTCGTATTTTGTGTTCCATGGAAGTGACAGGTACGAATTCCTGCCTCTACTATGTAGCTATAATTTCATCAGATGTAGATGCATACTGACTGCTCACTGTCTCTTGAAATCAAAGTACTTAGCAAGCTATTTATCATCCATTTAAGGAACCTCTAAAACTTCTGAAGCACAACAGTGCAGAATATTTCCTGTTCACAGCAAAGTAAATACTTTTGAAGACATACTGGCTAATAATTAATCTGATAGACCATTGACTTTGAGGAAATTCTAGACAATAGTTTGAGAGTACTGTAATCACAGAATCACAGAATC
>VZRO01000201.1:214797-244243 GCA_013397915.1 Daphoenositta chrysoptera | reverse complement strand
CCAGTTTGAATCATGTCCCCAGTACATGGTGCCACTGCCCTAACAATGAACCAGATTGCAAGTGTTAAGATGGCATCAGTTTTTATCAGCAGCTCAGTCTGAAATTAAAGCATGACCAGGCACTGGAACTTGATATATTCTGCATGCACAAAGTTGAAAATCTGCATGACCACAGTGCAGAAACATCATTAAGGTGAATTTTCATACTTGCCTGTTTACGAGATCTCATTGCTGCCTCTTCTAATGTTTCAGCAGCTTCAAATTTGCCCTGTCGTCTGTAAAGTGCCCCAAGGTTCTTTAAAGTAGTTGTTACTGTTGGACTATTGAAAGAAAAGAAAAATAACTATGTAATACATATATTCACACAGTGAACTCTTCTCGATTCACTAATAAAAGCTTAAATTAATATAGTATTTCTCATCTTTCTGTAATAATTTATTCTCTCTTGAAATACACTCTACTGTACTTCCCATACACACAATAACCTGCTGACCCCTTTCAAAGTATATCAATGTCTCACCCTGTGACCAGCCAACATCCCTGAAACTGCAATGCTATAACCTTGTGCCCCTCAGCTGCATCTAAAGGTGAAAATTTAGCTCTAGATGAGTGTATCCAACTGAGTAATTGTGAAGCTTCCAAAAATATGCTTATTCATGCATAGAGAGACCATTACTGTAGCATGTGTTAGTCACAAAAGTAATTAACAGTTTCTTTCATCAGCTTTTACTTAACACCTATTTGCAGTTTCTATGCATTCAAACCATACTTGGACAAAAGAAAAAATATTGCCCATTTCATTAACAAGTCTCACACTCCAACATGACATTTTTGTTTCAATGGCCCAAAATTAGCTCAGTCACGATATTGTTGAGTGAAGTTTTGCTCCAGTAACAATAGAGAAAAGATTTTCTCATGCATTAGAATGAACCAGTACATGAAAAACAAACCAACAATGTATTGCACACAGAACACAGGATGGAGAAAAAAAGAGATTTCAACAGTACAAAGGCTCTGATGCTTGTTAAACATGAGAATTCAAATACCCAATAAACAAAAAACCCTCACTATCAGTACTAGTTGCAGGTTTTTCCATACACTGTACCACCAACATATTAATGAAGTTGCAGTAATAACAAAATTAGAACAAACAAAAATATTTCACCAACTATAATCCAAGCTGAAATCCTTGTTTCTCTTACTTCACTTTAAAGTACACATTGTCATTCACACAACTAAATTCTCCAAGCATTAGAAACTCAAATAATGCCTAGCTGTGGCAGTTTAACTTTGATTTCTTGTACCAGCTAGGTAACTAAAGGTGCAGTTGCTTGCAGTGTCATTTTTGGCCCTCTCCAGAGGGCACACGTGCCAAGGAGTGGCACGGAAGGAAGGAAAGGTGACCTATGCTGCCACCCGAAGGACTGCCGAGAACACAACTGGTGCAATTTTGTGTCATCTACTGATCTAACCAGCCTAGATTAAAAGCAACTTCAGGACTTGAAAACTGCTGCTGTATTCCTGAAAACCAGTCTTGAGCCTGGAATTTTTATTACTCTAGTTTTTATAGTCCTAACCAAGGAGTTGCTTTGGTTTCGTTTTTAAAATTGCTTTAATCTGAGACACTGAGTATTGCTGAGTTGTTTGTCCTGTAAAGAAATTACTCACCTGTCAACTTTGCAAGCTTTGTACCAGCCACCATATTCTCCAAAAGATGTGCCATCTTTCTGCTTTCCCTAAAACAAAGGTATTGTTGAAAAAAAAGTATCTGATGTGCAACTTAAACAAGAAAAAGCTCCAAAAAAGATTTATAACAATACTTACTTTGCATTCTTCCCTCTCTTCTGCATGCATCCAGATGGGCTTATTTTCATCTGGTGAAACAAGAAAATACTTTATAGAAGAACAAAACTACAAGGTATTTATTGTTTGATTTTCACCACTCTGAAATGAAGTTGTGAACCAGGGAATTATACTATTACCACCACAAAAAAACCTTACTGTCCATACTACAAGCAGCAGATAAATAAGACATGCACCTCTTTTACAGTTTTACAATTCTGTCTCCTTTTCTTATCTGAACTTAGAAACACTTACTTCTGAGAAGCTTTGAAGTCAGTATACACTGCCACCCATTTGTCATGTGTCTAGTTCTGTGCTAGAAAACATGAATTTATTTCTTTTATCATAACAACTGCTTTGACATCTACTAAGTGGTTCATATGCTACTGTCATGGAATGAAAAAAAGAATGAAAATTCTTTACTGGGATTTTTAGTTTGTAAAATGCACCTGACTTCAATGTACAGTGTAACTCCCAATTTAAAGGTATTTTCCCCATTCTCTAAATGTGTTAATGGAGGGCTTGCATTAACAATGTCTTTATTTAGGTCACTAAAAATCCTGCATTGACTTTTTTCTGTGACTGGAAAGTGACGTACATTTTTGTGCCTCTATAAAAATACCAGAATTTACTTTAGTTGGGCTTAAGGTAAATTATGCCAGCAATAAAATCCATAAAACATAAACCCACTAAGTCTATTTCATGTTTTTGAATGAAATGTTTACTGCTGTATCTCAAAGCTTTCTTATGATGAATGTACTTCCAACACACCTATCAGCTCGCCTTTTAAGTCCACCTAAAGCAGAAAACAATTTTAATCAGGACACTATTGACTTTCTGAAAATTTTATTTCATAACTACAAGAATAAAACATAAATTCAAATCTAGGGACTCAGTTTCTTACCATCTACAGAGCCAAACTCCCGTTCATGAGCACGAGTAAGAATCTCTTTGTATAAAGTTTCCGCTTGCTTAAACTTGCCCTGTTTTAGATAGCAGGATGCCTAAAAACAAAATACCCCCCAAAAGATATCAGCATACTGGTTTATTTATCTTTATAAATAAGAAATACAATACATGGTGGATAAAAGTGCATTTCAATTAATGAGAAATCTCATCTCAGATCTACTTTGGGAAAGGCTTACCAGATTGTTCTTTGTTTTTGCAACATTTGGATCATCTGGTCCCAGCTTAGTTTGGTATATTTCAAGTGCTCTCTGATAGTAATATTCAACCTCCTCGTATTTACCCTGGTTCTGGCATAGCAAAGCCAAGTTATTTAATTGCTTGGCAACATCAGGGTGATCTTTCCCCAGGACCTGAAAATGAAATACACTGTATTAAAACATTCTGTAATCATCAAGTCAGGGTTTAGAAATAAATCATTTAGAAACATCCTTTTAGTTTTATTCCTCCTCAATTCAACACGTGGATGACAAAAGCAAAAGCTGCATGTGAAAGATATGAAAATGACTTAATTCTATTGCAAACTGAGAATGATGAAGAACAGTCCATCAGAGGAACAAAGTAAGTAGTAAAACAACATTATATGGAGAGTATTATATAAACCTGAAGATGCAGTCTCATAGACTAAAATAATTAACCACATAGAGAATAATCAACTTAAAAATTTTAACTAAGTTTCATTTTTTAATTCCAATGGTCTTGTCAAACAAAAGACTATTTAGCTATCACAGGGGAAGGAAAAAGGTAAAGGAGGTTACTCACAAAATACAGAACTTAGCAAATACCCAGAGTGCTCCAGCAATTCCGTAGCACTACTGGAATTTCCTACTGTTTTGAATTTCAGACACTCCTACCTACTAGGCATTGTTAACTCTGGGGTTTATCTGGCAGATCTACCCAACCAAAACATAAAAAAACCAAGTGTTTAACTTTGCCTTCTCCTTCAAAAAGCCCCTCCAGAGGTGCTGTATTTGTCCCTCATACCTTTTCTCTGATTTCCAGAGCTCTCTTACACAACGGTTCTGCTTCTTTGTACTTTCCCCGTTTACCATAAAGCACTGCAAGATTGTTAAGAGTTGCTGCCACCTGTCAACACCAGAGAAACATTAATTACACTGAAATCTGCTGATACAAATACTTGACAAATGAACACAACTGCAAGGCATTGATGTTTTCAAATTTTCCATGCACAGGGTAGACCTCTTGAGATTTGCAAGTGAAGAAATTATTATTATTAAATGCATACATACACAACAGAGGAGAGAAAAACCTAAATCATGAAATAATTTTGCTTCATTTGTGGAAATGTCACTTAATGCACACATCTTCCCATGTTCTTCTCTAACAAAGGTACCTCTCACATCTATACTTTGAGCTGCCCTGTGTCCCACAGGATACAAAAGTACCACGTGAATTTTACAAAAGCTTGATTTATGTTTCATTTACAAGCAGCAGTAAATCAAATCAGAAGTGCCCCTTCAATCTGAGTATAATACAGTGATTTGAGTAAGCAAAATAAAATCTTTCTCCACAAACTGATTTCCCATAGAAAATCCAGGCAATCCAAAATCAAGTACAGGTAAATTATTTATGGTGAAACAGCACTGAATATAATGTGGCCTCCTACCTGTACTGTTTAAAGACAAGCCAGGTCTTAAAACCTTTCCTGTTGAGTTTGATATTAGAATTAGTTGAAAAAAAGTTCAGTGAAAAACAAATTAAAATGACAATATTGCATGTAATACAAACCGCTGGATGATCTTTGCCCAAAGTCTTTTCACGGATGGCCAAGGCATCATTCAGGAGATTTGCTGCATCTTTGTATTTGTTCTGGTCTCTGAATTGTAAAGAGATATAATTAATACTGGGGATTCAGGAACGAAAAAGCATAAAAATTAAGCTGACTTCACTACTGACCTAAAGATGCTACTGCAAAAGAATAATAATCGAGAATATATTTATAAATTAGAAAGCAAAACCCTGAAGAGCCTCTAACTGTAAATAGTTTGCTAGTTGAGGACTGTACTGAGCATGTTCTATTCCTACACTAATGTCCAATTTCTACCTTTAGATTATCTTGAAGTGGGCAATCAAGACATGCCCATTCAGGAGACAAAAAAAAAAAGTATCAAAACCAGCTCCATTCCCAAAGCAAAGGCATAGGCTTTTGGGACAGCAACTTTTTTAAGTATAGGGAGACATACAAATATTTTAGGACTCTCTTGAGGGTTTTAATAATAATTTAAAAAGCAAAATACATTTAATGGAAAACAGAACAGTCAGAAAATTCTAGTTTGACCATTAAAAAGTTGTAGCCAAATACTAAGTATTTCTTTCACTGGTATTTGTGTCAGTATACAAACCTGTACACCAAAGCAAGTATGTTCAACATAGTGGCAACATCAGGATGGTCGTGACCTGAAGTCTTCTCCAGATCTTCAAGAGCTTGTTTACAGAGAGGTACAGCAACCTCATATCTACCTTGGGAAGCATACTGGATAACAAGATTATGTAGGGTCCGTAATCTTGCTGGAATTTCATAGCCACCTTGTTGGGCAGCAGCTGCTGCACTGCTATGCTGCTGTTGAACTGAAAGAAATCCACAAAATTTCAACTTGTATAAAAAATAAAACATTTCACCTGAGTGCTCAGTGGCTCAAAATGGAACTCACTGAATTTTATTTCTTCAACACACAGAATTTGCATTAGAACATACTTCACAGCAGTCAGGCTGTCTTGAACAGTGACAGTGGAAATATGACTATTTTATTCTTCATATCCTGTCCAGTATTGTATTACTATTATTTTTACAATTCTAGTAGCTCAAAGGGCTAAATGCAGTAAACTAATTAAGAAAGTAGGAAAATATTTCAGCTCAAACCATTACCATTCTTTAGATTGTATCAAAATTCTGCACTTACAAATATTGCTGTTTCCATATAGAAAGGAACACTAACATAGACAAGCTGAATACCTGCAGGAAAGCTTTTTCCTTTATTCTCCTTCTCTAAACATACAAATTTTTTTTGTTTCCCTTTGTTTGCTATACCAAGGAGCACTTAAGGTTAGCACATAAAGGATTGGAACACCTTGGATGCCAGAAATAACAGCAGCAAGACAAAAGGCCCTGAATCCAAGTCAACCTTGGAGTTTTACTCACTAACCCTCAGGCTTAGCCACTAACCTTTGGTTGTTGCAACCCTCAATATTCCACTCCCCCAAAAATTTACTACCCCTTTTCTCTTCACCTGATCAGTTTGAGAGATTTAGAAAATTCCCTTTAACTCATTTTCATTAAACCCTGGAGAACACAGAAGGTAAGGGCTCCAAGAGCCCAAGAGCCAAGAGCCCAACTTTAGTCTCTCCTTTCTATTACGCAAAAACCACTCTCACAGAAAGTGGGAGCATTTTTATGTCAGTGGAATCACCCAAGTCCAAGCCTACACCCACAGACACTGCCTGCCAAAGCACTGAAGCATTTCAGCATTTTTTTGGAAGGTCAGAGAAATCACTGCCATGTCAACTTTGTCTTTTGTAAAGCAAAATAAGGGAGCTCTGCTACTCAACCTTCCTACTGCAAAATTCTAGGGAAGCAAGGATGAGCTAGGAAGGAGTTCATGATCACCACTGACCTACTGTAAACTCTTCAAACCTTCCTTTCAGTGCTGGCTTTGGACAGCTTTCCTATGCTGTTAAGAACACAGTGTACCTCGTGTGCATGCCCCTAAAGGAAATTTGAAACTGCTGATTGCAAAGGTGGATCCCTTCACACATTTTCCCTGAAGTCATTTGTCCAGCAAGAACCATTCTGCTCCCAGCACACTGCACTGACTCTACAACATCAGCATGTTTTTTGTTTACACACATACAAAAAACACATTCCACTAGAAAAGCTTATTTATCTACCAACAGCTTTTTTCAATCACACTACCAAACCTCTACCTCAAGCTCCACTGCATATTCCTCAGTCCTTCTAACCTGGAGACAAACAATACCTCACAATTTGTATTAAAGCTACTGCAGACAGCCTTAGCAAAGGACAAAAGACTATATGAAAAAGATTTCATACTGAAACCTGCCACAAAAGTTTTAAATCAGTTCATTAACAAGGTCATTAACAGAATTCACCTTCTGGTCAGAATCTGCCTCAGTTACTTGCAACAAACCATTCTGAGGCCCACAAGAAGGATAACAGGGCAAATTCTGAATTTAAGTCAATCTGAAGAACTTCACAGCAGCTAGTACACTCTCTTTAAAAACCTAGGCCCCAGTTCTGCACATACCAATGCACAGAATGTGTATCAATGATTTGATTCCTTATTCTAGCAGAGGCATTCATCATTCCAGCTGGGACCCAGAGGACCATGGGTCCATTTTTGTAAAGAGTATCTTTCTATTCTGCACTGCAGCAGCACACCAACAGTGTAATCTAAAGCACACTTACTTCCTTGTCCTTGGTCATCTTCATCATTGGGAAATAGATCATCCAAAGGCTCTTTGGTGGAATCTGTATCTTTATCCTCCTACAGAACAACCCCAAAACCAACAAATTAAATCTAAAGCATAAGAGGACAGTCCAGTTAATAAGCAATGTTAAAGAAAAACTCCACATTCAGAACTCAGAGTTGAGAAGAATACCATTTCTCACTGAATTTTATAAAGGTCTTATATTTAAATATAAATACTTATATTTAAATATAAATACTTATATTTAAATATAAACACTCTGCCCCAAAACAATACAGGACACCTTCAGAAGGGCCAGGAATAGAAATGAGGTCCCCTAGATTTCAGTCTCAATTTAAGCACACAAGAATACATTTGCTGTTCTCACAGAGGCATTAGATCTGATGAAAGTACCCAGTGAAGAGTAAGCACTATTCAGTACAGAATTGTCCATGGTACTTTTTTTTAGTCATGAACAGAGTTATAGTGGGGCAAGGGAGAGGAATAAGGAGACCTCAATTTCTGAGTACTCAGCTTCTGTACAAATAGTAAGATTTTGCAATTATAATCTGTAAGGTTCAAAAATTAAAAAACAAAACTAAACAAAAAAAGAACACTCGAAAGGAAGTTCATTTCCAGCAGTCTCTATCTGGAGCCATATTAATTTCTGCACAATCCATCAGTGTATATTGATTTTAAGCATCCAAAAATTATTTCAAATGTAAAACAAAGAGACAGATCATCCCTCAGTCCTGTTTCCTAAATGTTGAGCCTGAACAATATATATAGTTGAAGTTCTCAGAAATAATGAGCTCAGTAAGGAGAAAACCCAGAGGCAGAACACATTTTTCTGGCTCTTCATCCAACACCTTTCTCCACAGATGAGAAAGAGCCAACTGCTGCTGCTGGCATTTAAATTCAATGATGGCAGAGCAGGGGCACTGCAAAACCAGCAAATTGATGGGACTAGATCTCAGATGAGAAGTTCATAATTTTAAGTGTTGATTCCAACCTCATACTGAGTCTATACAACTGACTATTTTGAAGGCTAGAAACAGAGACTGTCCATATGGTTAATAAAAGTATAAAGATGCTTAGCTTACTCAGACTCTATTTGTTAATTAAACTTCAAATAATGGAGCTTTTTAATCCATCTAAAGATTACAGTCTGACAATATAGCACATCCAAATCCCAATATTCCCTCCTCCTGCCCCTTTTCTGAACAGGCTTCACTGGCAAATTAATCTACAAATTCCAAGTCATGGAACAGCATTGAAAAATTCCGGGTGCAACTGACCAAAACAACTCTCACCACGTACAATATGCTAAAAAGGATTAGTCAAGCAGTCAGTTAAGCATGACTAAATCACATCCATTTTCAAGCATTAAAATTGCTGAAACAATTAGTTATGAAAAACTGCTCTTTCCAAGACACCACTGAGAAAGTCTGAACACACAAAATGAGATCCTTCTCTGCAGTGCCACCTAACCTAAGCAAACAAAATAAAATTATAAAAAGAAGGGAAAATAAATCAGAAGTCTTTTTAAGTAATAAGTTCCTTCTGTAAATTGAAGTTGCGCCCATTTTCTCTCTGAATCTAAGAATACATAACACAATGGGCTTGTAAACATGCAGATGATCACAATGTCTGGCAGATGGTCCTGAAAGGGGATTCAATAATATCCTATCCTTGTGTAAATTCTCACCAATACAAAAACTATACACTGATTTCACTAGACAAAAATTAAGTATTTTTACTGCAGTCAAAATAAGCCAAGTCCTCTAGGTACTTAAAATCTCTCACAGCTTAGATTTCTCACTTATTTTAACTGCTGAGTTTATAGAACTGAGTTTTTTCTTTGGTCCAGTTCTTCACACTTTTAAGCTTACATGATACTAAATGAGTATTTATCAATTTTTTTCCTCATGTATTTTATTATTTGCAGACAGTAAAATATATACTCTCTTAAAATAAGAATGAGCTCTCAGAATCATTCTGCAAATTATGTGACACTAGTACAAGGTAGCATTTTAAGGACAAATGTATGTTAGGGACAAATAAATGTCCCTAACATAAATAAATAATGTATCTCTTCTGTCTTGTTAAACAGGCAGATCACAACACATGTAAAAGAAGGGTGCTTTTACTGTTTTACTATACAGGCACTTACTGATGGTGAAATGTCATCGTCGTATTTTTTTAATTGATTCATGAATTCTAGGTGTTTCTTTTCTTCCTCCAGCTGAGCCACAGACTGCTCACTTTTCTGCAGTTTCTGCTGTGTATTGGCCAGCTCATCCCGGAGCCACTGATTCTCCTGGCATAGCCGGCGAACCTGAGCCCGCAGTTTCTGCTTCTCTGATTCCACTGCGTTTAAGTGATTTGACAAGGCCATCATTACCTGAAAAGCAGAATGTGTCACTTGAAAAACTTCCCTGAGAATGCAGTCCTGTGCACAACATACAAGGCTTTCATTTTGTAAACCTATGTCAGCTGTGAAATCTGGTAAACTTTCACATTTGTCTTCGTTTTCTGGTTCTCACTTTTCCTCTAAACCTCTCTACCATCCAGAATCACAGAATGGTTTGGGTTGGAAGGGGCCTCTAAGATCATCTCTTTCCAGCCCCACGGGCAGGGACACCTTCCACTAGACCAGGTTGCACAAAGCCCCATCCAACCTGGCCTTGAACACTTCCAAGGATGGGGCACCTCTTCCACTACCTCACCACCCTCATAGGGAAGAATTTCTTCCCAAATCCAATCTAAAACTACTCTTTTTCAGTTTGAAGCCATTCTGCTTTGTCCTATCACTACATGATCTTTGAATAGTCCCTCTCCAGCTCTCTTGTAACCCCTTTTAGCCCTGGAAGGGGCTCTAAGGTCTCCCTGGAGCCTTCTCTTCTCCACCTGTCTCAGCCCCTCTCCAGAGCAGAGGTGCTCCAGCCCCCTGATTTTCTCCACGTGCCTCCTCAGGACTTGCTCCAACAGGTCCATGTCCTTCCTTTGCTGGGTTCCCAACCTAGAGGAACTCTTTGCTAATGATTGTTCTCCATGACGTTATCAGAAGCTAAAATTGTTCCAGAATTCCCTGAAGATTAAATAGAGTCTTAAAATACATAAAAAATTTGAACCAGATTACTGAACTGGAAATCTTTGTTCCACTAACATAAAATGGAGCAGTAATACTTTTAACTTGCAGGATCACAAAAATAACTTAAGAACTAACGGAGAGTTCTAATTTAGCACCTTCCAGACAAAAAAAAAGGATTTGTATACATGCTTATAGTTTCTAAAGATGAACACCTCAGCATAATTATAATACTTCAAAGGGACACTTACATGACTGAGATGTGAATGTGCAACTGAACACACAATTTATAGATGCACTTTATATTATTAATCATAAGCTTGAATGTGCAGACATTCAAACACAGTCACATTAAGGACAAAAAATAGAACACCCATAAAAGCAGCTTGCTTGGACTGGGGGTATTTTTGCTGAGCAAAGTTAAATGAAAAAGGAGCTTATTAAGTGAAAGCCAAACACTACCAGCAGAAGATATTCTCCCTTCACTGTTTATGCAATCTCCCACTGACACATGTAGAACAGCTGGCAGCAGTCCCAGGAAGCACACCTTGCAAGAATGGACCACTGGTGAGAATACAAATCTTTTAGATCAGTTACACATCCCTGAGTTACTTGTACTTCATCTCCTCAATTTCATGCTTTTTTAAAAAACGAAGTTATCTTTAAGTGGTTTTAAACAGAGTATTTCATGTGAAACAGATGGTGTCCTTAGCTGAAATTTCAGGTGTCAAAATATTCATTAAGCCTTTAGAAACTAATTTTCCCTATGAAGGTAAAGAAAACTCCAGGTATAATTTCCTAATACCGGTCCAAATCTCCAGACTTCAGCATGTATCTATTTACATATTAAAAATTGTTTTAATATTTTAAATTACTTGGTCAATTCAAAGAGTGGCATTTGTATCATCAGAAAGCATACGTAGGAAAATTGTGATAATAGGGTCAATGTATTCAAACGCTGAACAAGCTACAATGGCAAACTAAAATCTTTTGTAGTCTCGCTCACTAGAATTAACTGAAAGAAAAGTCTGATCACTTCTTCAGCAAAGTTAATTTTTGTAGAAATAACACATCACCAGACCTACAAGCATGCCACAAAAACCATCTATTTCCATATCTTAAATTTAATTTTTTTTTTTTAATTACTACATTGTTACAACTCAGAGCATGCAGGAAGAGTAACCTTATCAGGTCTGAGAGCAGGAGTTTGAAGTGTAATTTGCTTCCTAACAAAGGCAGCAAATGCAGACTTCTTAGCTCTTCACCACCCCATTCAGAAAGTACCATGTGAGGCAAACAAGGCAGGAGCATCTGCAACTGAGGCTCCTCATAAAGCCAATAATCAGAACTAGCTTTTCAGAGTCCTAATACTACGCAGAAGTTACTTGCTCACTTGCACATCTTCTACAATCACCCATTAAGGGTAACTCAACTACTGCAACTTTATTCCATGTATCTTCTAGCCTTTTCCTCCTATACAAGGCATCAAAAAGTGTTGCACACACACTAAGGCCTGACAGTCTGTCCAGGGCTTCTACACTCCCCTGTCTGATAACCCACATTTCATTCTCCCAGTCCCAATTCACCATGATCCAGTGCACACAGCTTCCAGATCACCACACAATAACAGCTTGATCCACCAGAGAGTCTGAGCACAGTTACAGACCAACAGAAAGCCTATTAATGTAGAAATAACTCACTGCCATTTTCAACTCATTGGGAAATACTCTGCCATTTTACAGTGATGACTGTCACATCACATTGTTTCAGGTTTTTGACTTAGTACAAAATACCATAAAGTTGTAGTGTAAATCAGTCCTGACAACTCGATAAACATGCAACTTTTCACTTATCTTCTGCAGATGGTATCTTCATTGACTAAGAGTCCACAGAAATTAGCTGTGTCCTCTCTTTAATGCACCAGTGAAAGCTGTTCAGATTCTGTACTCACTTCCTAACCTTTAAAATGCTTTTAGTTTCAGTTTTCGTTTAGTAAAATGTTCAATAAACATTAGAGATTCTTAAGCTCCAAGAACATCATGAGCTACTACAAAAAATCTGAGTCAAGGGAAAAAAACCATGAATTTAAGGCTACAGCAGAGCTCAAAGGCTGGACCAAATTCATTTATATGTGTGTGTGAGACCTTCCCATGCAATCATTTAGAGTTAAAATGCCACTGCTCAGTTCTTGAGCTGCTCAAACATCACCTGCCTAATGTTGTGGAAAAGTCTAAACAGAAAATGTTACTGTCTCACTGATGTCAAGTGCAGCCCAGTTAAGAGCTCCAGTGCTTTAACACTGAATGCATAATTAGTTCTGTAACACAGCACAATGGACAGTAACTACCTCTACTAATTACAGTATCTTTTGTCCTTACTGTACAAGAAAAATGCAAATGTCCCAGCATATTACTAATATCTGGAGGGAAATGTCTGAAATGTTTTATTTTTACCACAACTTTACCTGTGCTTCACTAAGGCCAAGCTCCAGCATTTCCAGAGACTTTCGAATCATGTTTGATTTTTCTTCAACCAGATTAGTTTCATCATCTTTCTTCAAACATTTCAGTGTTTCAAGTAAGCTCTGTAAAATTGAATTGTGTTCATTCTTCAGTGCCTCTAGTCCATTAATCACTTGCTTAGTTTTGGCAATGATTTCATCTTGAGTAAGCTTCTCCAACTTCTCTTCCTTTAAATACACCATTGTGGACATGTTTTCATACATTCTGAAATGGAAGAGTATACTAGTTAATACAAAAGGAAAAATTAAATAAGCATGTAACTCTATAACTGAATTTTGTTTGAAAGTTTGAAATGTATATTCAGAATACAATTATATTTGTGCACAACTTTTACAATGTTTAATGATCTGAGTTTGAACAGTTTCAAGTTTTCCAGTTTCTATTTCCAGATTTAATATTAACACTCATTGATAAGCCAAAAAACATCATATAATGAAATACAGACTACAACGTGGCACTAGAATTTGTAGCAAGTGTGAAGAACAAGGTTGCATCTCCAGGATTCTGGTTTATGCAAAAGGAAAGTAGCTGGTGTATAAAATATATACTACAATAAATACAGCTATTTGCAGATGCCACTGATCTGCAACTCTTAAAAAACCCCACAAAATAGAGCTTTAAGAATTTGAAGAAATACCATCCAGCCTTCTAAAAGAGTTGATCAGTCAATCATGAGAAAAATTACCTTTTTCCTGTAAAAAGGAAACACCATCCTCATCCTTTCCCAAGGGCTACAAAAGCTCTTATCACTATGTATTTTGAACATCACAGCTGCTCCCTAGGACAACTTTAATTCATTATTTTAACTCTACAGTTAACACATAGACATTGAACTGCCTACAGGTCGAGATGCAGCTGTTTTGGTGAAGATGTAACACCTGTCTCACACTGGAAAAAATAGTTTGTATAGCACAACCCTTGCAGCGAGAAACATTTCACTGTGCTATTTTGTCAGTAGTTAAAGCGTTACATTAAGGAGAGTAAATTTCTGGATGTCTTTCATCACCTCTACCAAATGCAAATGAAGACCCAAAAAAGTTTAGAAACTCACGTACTCCAGTTATTGCACGTGCTGTTACTGACACAAACAAGTTTAACAGTGTAAACATGCAAAGAAAAGACACACAAATCATTTGACCCTTTTAAAATGTCACCAGAAAAATGTTCTATCATGAAAATAAAGACTTGAGGAATTACTCCTCTATAGCTCAGGTATTTAAATCTTTGAGGGCACCAAGAGTATAAATTAGAATAAAATAGGAAAGATCTTTCAAAAACAGTGAATTATCACAGCTATGTGAAGACACCTGGGTAAGCATCGATAAACTAACATTTATAATTAATTAAAATAGTATTAAAACTTTGTACTAGAGAAGCAAGTCTGATTTTAGAAGGAAGCAAAAGAAGTTAGAACCACTTAAATCTTGAATTAGAACTGCTGTAAGAACATGCATATATGCACACCATGACAACAGCCAAAGGATGTGTGCTGCTATGCTTTTGTGTTACATTAAAAATAAAAGGTTGCTCTTTCTTTCTATATGTACTCAAATTACTCTCTCTGTTATGATCTCGTGCAATGCAATAACCAAAAGGCATATCCACTTGTTACCAAAAAAAGCTGTATGACACTGATTTATTTTGTAATAATTGTCTGAAAACACAGATAATTTGGGGAAGCGTGAATTGGTTTTATCCACATTTAATATAATCACTGCATATTCACAAATAAATTAATAGGGAACATATAAATCTGCATAAAGCCACTAACCTAGCATGGCATAAGAAATTAACCCATGAAAACCTGATGAGGAGAATGTTATTTATACATTTCCCCTTTATAACCTGAGAACTATTACCCAGAATGCTTAAAAATACAGCTTTAAAGTACAGACTCTCTGAAGTGGTGTAGAAAAATGAACTGCAATTTAATCTGGGCCAAATTTGTAAATAAATGCTTCTAACACACAGTCATGTAAGAAATTGTTATGGATTATGCTAACTTCAGCACACAACTCAACCTAATTACCCTCGGCACACTTGCACAGCCTCAATTAACAATTTCCATCCTGAATGCAAACAACTGGATCTTTGATTATAAGGAAATAAAACCAGCAGAGACATCTAATCAAGTGACCATTTGTGTATCTTATGGGAACAGGGACAGCAGCAATTCCTCCTGTATGCCTCTGTATTCTGCCATTCTACAGCAAAGATGAAAAGCAGACGTTTGCATACATATATGTAATATACGTACAGATGATGGTTTTTAAAAAAAATTACACATTTGAAACACCTCAGTAGAAATAAAATTAATTCTAAGGGATAAATTAACACCCATAAATTAATAGATAAATTAGATTAACAGGCCCATAGCTCTGGCTGAATACAATGAAGCTGCAACTAAGGATGGCTAAGCCAGCACAGAGGCTTTTGAAGAGAGGAAAAGCAGGTTTAAACACGATGGGGCAAAAACACATTTAAAACCATCCCAGCAGCAGACCTGCTTTATGAATACATGTCTCCTGTCTCAATCCAGTGTGCCAGATTTTTTAGCTGCCTCATTCCAACCCAAATGTAGCTAAAAGCTTCCACTGCCTCTGCACTACCAGTGCAAGGAACCTACTGGAGCTGGAGCCAAGCCAAAATCTGCATCAAGACACAGACTGACCTGAAGGTCCTTGCAGCCTGGGAGAGGGATTCTCAGGTCTCCTCTAGTGAACACTTTTAGAATCCCAATTTCTCCCACTGACAGGAAAGGAATAAATCCTTTGGGATTTGCTGGTGTTCAGAGTTTCATAGATTGTGCTTGGAAGAATAATTTAGAAAACAGGATAACAAATATATAATTTGTCCTGCTATCAGATCTTACTCTTTGTAGGAGTAAAATTAATGAATAAATATCTATTAGCCTTTAAGAGTAGTGTGGAAGTGTGGTGCCATTTCCATGATTTTTTAAAAATGTATTTTAGAAAAGATCATTACCTGTTCATCACACAAGCCCATATTTGAATACATAATCATGTAATTGGGGATGGTTTTGTAAAGGGCAAGGACTTGGATTCAATGATCCCTGTAGGTCCCTTCCAGCTCAGCATATTCTGTGATTCTGTAATTAGATTTGAATACCCTGAGGCAGCAAACCCCACACAGGAAGCAAACAAATGAAGTTTGTATGCAGGATGTATACAGAGGAAAGGAGAAAAAACCTACCCAACCTTTCTATTGTCACTTTTCAAAAAATCTTAACTCTTCCTTCCTATACATTTTCCCTACAGAAAAAAGGGTGTAGGCAAAGGCTTCTTAAACTCCTTAACTTTTGTCCTGCACTCCATTGCACTGCAAATTTTACCTGTTGTAGAGCAGGAATTCTAGATTCAAATACTAGTTTTTAACTCAGTGTACAACTGAAAGCAAAACAAAGAATTAAGATGCACAAAGGTTTGTATGTTAAACAGAATTTTGGATGAGGAAAAAAAAATATGCAATGTAGACAGTTACAGGCTCACCAGCTGGCTTAAAAATGTACCTATTATATTAAGCATTTGTCTGTGTAGGTCTTGAATATTACCTTCCTTGTTTGTTTTTGACAATATAGACTATGCTAATGTACAAAAATCACTTAACACTTTCCAACTTTTAGAAAAATCAATTCACTGTCTTAAAACATACAAAAATTAGTTAACTTTGACAAATCAACCTAAAAAGCCCTGCAACATCTTCTACGACAGAGGTTTCCACAACATTTTAGGACATAAACTCAAAACAAAGAAATGGACTGAGAATAGCAAGAGTGTGAACCAAAAAAGCACAAAGAAAGCAAAGCCAAGCCTTTCAGTCATGTAACCACTGGGATAATCTCATCATATACAAACAACTTAAGTGGTTGTTATCTTTAATCACTTTAAGTATTTTGTTATTCATAAAACTTTCAAACCAACTACACTAGTAATGCTGACATCACAAATTTGTGCCTAAATTCTTCCACATACATACACCTATCACAGCCAACTAAGCTCTCCAACTCATATTTAAAGGTCTCTTAAAGAGCTTTTCCTACTCAGATGTTGTTAAAGAAGAGTCATTTTCCTGCAGATCACCTCAAAACATTCACGTGCCAAAACATATATGAATCATTTTTTGCATCGGAAAACTTATCAAGGAAGTATTTTATTCTAAAAAAACCCACGAGATTTTTTTCTTTGACTAAAGATTAGCATGGATCCTAAAAACAAATAAATAAAACTATTCTAATTTTTCTTCCTTGTTATGAATCCCTAAGGACTCCCCCTCTTTGTATTGATATTTTTATTATTTAGTGGGCTTCAAGTACTAAAAGCTTGGAAGATAAATTTTTAATGTATCTAGAATCTGATCATTATTGTTTCAAAATACAAATTTAAATAAATAAATTTTAAAAACCCCGAAGCCTAAACTGCTTTCTCAAGCCAAATTCTCCCTAAACTTTTTCTCTGAATATACAACTAACAGGCAGCAGAGCTGAAAATTAAGGAATAATGTGTTTGCATATAAAAAAGAGTAAAACATCTTCCCAACAGTAAAAGCTGCGACAAGACCGGCTCAACCCATATTTAGGGGCTCTGTCACTTAAATGCAATGCAAATTCCACAGAGTTATGGTGGAAAGTTATACTAATTTAAGCTTTTTGTATCTCTAATAGGGACCTATCAGTTCACTGTTTCCTAACAATAATCAGTCTATGCAGGGCTTTTAACCCTAATTTCACTCTTAGTTCCTCCTTAATTAAATGGCAAGGCTCAGCATCCTACATCTGCCATGTACTTGTTTCAATTTTGTATGAGCTGCAAATTACAAGTCATTAATTCCCTGCTCAGAGCAAGAACAGGTCTCATTACATCATGGAAGGCACCATCTTCAAATACTACGAGCTGCTTTAACTGCTAATCTTCATAATGTGGAAAACTGCCTTCTCAAACAATCCTCAAAACATCACAGGCTGTCCAAGCACAAAAAGAAACTCGGCAACAAAGACAAGAGATGAAAAACAACTGGGGAAGGACTGAGTCGTGTGTCAAACACTGCATTAGCCGCACCCCTCCCGCAGGCAGCTCAGCGACAGCAGAAATGACAAGGATGAATCACTCACGGATGCCTTTCATAAGCTGAGAAAGGTATTTGTAAAAGCACTCGGATAACAAACACTCTGGTTTGACTGTACTGCTCTTATGGTTATGGAAATCTCCACGTCTGAAAGAACAATGATCACCTGATGTCGTTTTTTTTTAATTTAAGATGTTAAATTTCTCTTTATCTGTGAGACTATTTCTGCTGTCACAAGTCATATTCCCATAAGGGACATTTATAATCTTTACCTTTTTGTTTGATTTGCCTTCTTTTTAGTTAAGATGATCCCTTTTACTCAGGAATTTTATTCCATTACATGATCTCTGAAAGTAGCTTTTCCCTCTTGACATATTCAGGACTGCAGCTTTCCTGCCAGTGCTAGTCATCACTCTTCTCATCATCTATATTTGAATCTGCACAGAATAGAAAATCTGGAGCTGCACCTGCAAACAGTGTCCTGGTGGAGGTCAGACTTAAGGCACGCTGGCTGACCCAGTTCTATAAACAGAACACTGCTGCACTTCTGCACTGCCTCGGGTTTCCAAATGCGTGAGCTCCCAAAGCACCTTCACCACGCAGCACTCGGCCACAGAGCTACCTTAAAAATAACTGGGTGAGGACAATTAGCAGCACATCCTGGAAGCTGTAAATCACTGACCAGAAGCAGGTAAGAGGATGGAGTTGCACATGACCTAACAACCAATATTAAGCTACAGGGAAACTCCCCCTCTCCAAGGGGAGTCACTTTTTCTACCAACTTCCAGCTAGTAAGCAGGTGAATTTAAGAAAAATCTTACTGTGCTCCTCCTGCCAGCCTTCAACTAGAAGTCAGTCCTGAATGGAGAAGTCTGCCCTACCACTTGGTTTAAAGTGAAGGTATGCTAGGTAAATACTGTAAAAATGACTCTGTAGTCCTTTAATGTCAAGGGCACATATCCCAAGAAAAGCTCAGAATCACATTTGTAATTTGGCCTACAGCCTTAACATCACAAAATGTCTGTGTTGGTAAGTAAACTGGACAAACACTCAACCTTTGCCAAGTTTTAGCATTTCCAAAGGCAAGCCCAGAGGTTTCTGAAGAAATGCACAATAAGCAACGAACAGATTGACTAAAAGGAGTAAAACACAAAAAAACCCCTTGAATACTGGCAGAAATTTCCACATTTCCAACAAGGCTGCTGCTTTTCCCTTATGACTGCCAGGAGCAGCCTACTCTCCACATGGCAGCAGTGGGAAGTGGCCTCACGTTCCAGCCCTGCACCACAGCAGCATCCATCTCTGAAAAACAGCGTGTCAGGCTCCAGGAAACCCCAATGGCTACCAATAAGGCCATGCACTGCATTAAACTATGTTTAAGTGAAGAGGATTATGTACTTGTTTAGCTGAAGAACACAGCCACTGCACATCTACCTTGATAAATCTCGGAATCTTTTAAAGTTCAGGCCTGCTATTAAAAAAATAAAAATCATACCTTTCAGGGGAAATCTTCAGATTCTTTGGAAGACGAAAAAATGATTAGGGAGAAACGCAGGCTAACAAACCATATTTGCTAAAAAAAGAGATGACAGCAAAAATAGCTCCTATAAAACCCTTAGCAAGGGTGATGCTGACAACTCTCTGAGAAAGCATAAGCTAAGATGATTTGCACTGCTGAGAAAGTACAAGCTATGAAGATTTGCTCTGCTGCAGAGTCCTTTGATTTAGATTTCTGTAGCATGCTACTTCAACACTAATGAACACTGTTTCTTAGCAATCATACCTGGATACTTAAAGGTAACAAACTTAACACTATTTTGAAATAAATACTTTTGTCCATTTCAAAGACAACTGGCAAAAATGTCTTGAGAGTTATTTCAACCCCCAGCCTTTCCCTCTTCTATAGGAAGCAAACTATTTGCATTAAAATTATTACTTCCTGCTGAAATAGTTAATTGAGTTAAAAATCTGTATACAGTATAAAAATATTCAGTGACATAAAAGCATTAACTACACGGATTACTCTTCCTCTTAAAGAAAAGATTATGGTGTCAATCCCT
The DNA here is from genome assembly GCA_013397915.1 of Daphoenositta chrysoptera. Lineage (NCBI taxonomy): Eukaryota > Metazoa > Chordata > Aves > Passeriformes > Daphoenositta > Daphoenositta chrysoptera. The sequence goes on along the minus strand of VZRO01000201.1, from coordinate 224,234 downwards.
TGACCGTGCTGCACTGAATAAACACTAGCTACTAGCTAGCATTTCAATTATCATGATACAGCAAATCTGTATCCTTTTAACTGCAGACAATCCAGATGACCTGCCCATCTAATTCCAAAATCTCTTTAAGACTCAAACAGATCTGGAATTCCCTAATATCGCAGGCCAAATCCCATCTTGCTCTTCCTGTTCACATACTGCAGCAGACAGAGACCCTCAGATGATGTGACTGCCCCCCTACACATTATTATGCCTATCCCAATTATCTGTGTGAAAGGAATCAAGCAAAAGTATCCTTTCTTGCATATCTCACCAACTGCATTTTACCTTTCCCAAGGCCTAAAAATATAGTGATCAAAACACAGAACAGCAACATGTCCTAAAATCACTGTAGATTCTCTGGGAAGTGTTAGATCCTACAACCAGTCTGGATGTATTGTAAGCATGTAAGAGAAAAATTAATTCTCTGTATACATTCCCAAGCCCTTCTAATACCTCAGATTTTAAATGAAACTGGGTGGATATTAAGATCCTTCTATGCATTTGTTATCACATCAAAGATTACTCTTTGTCAAAGCTGAAGCATGTGCAGAAGAAATCTGACAGGCGTGTGTGTGTCTAAGGCAGTCCCACAGACCCAGTAAGGAGTCCAGAGGAGCTACACTAAAAGCCAGACTTTCAAGAAGGTACAGCTTTTATAAATGCTTTGTTAATCGAGGCTGCTATCCTTTGTTACAATGCTGGTGCTACTTAACTTCCTTACTCAAAATCTGAAACAACCCTGTGGCAAGATCCAAACCCCATTCTTTTCCAGAGTAATAAAACTGAACACACCCCTCTTCTGCTGTTTGGCAGTGCTGGGCCAAATCTAATGCTGGTTTTTTAAATTTTAGTTATGTCCACAGAATCTCTGAAGGCAGACAGACTGCAAATCTCCGAGTCTCCTACCCCTTGCAGCAAGGGAGTTGTCTCCCTTCTGTACCACTGTTGTGTCAACAGAAACAGCGTCTGCTGGTCTCCTTCAGAGCAGGCACTTCCTTGGTTTCTGGGAGCACTAATAAACACTTCCAAGCAGACACCAAAGCAGAAAGGAGAGCTTTTTGCCTTTCCTGAAACACTGGCACAACACACCAGTTTGGGCCAAAGGGATCTGCCTTTTGCACACGACAACAAAGCCCACCTCACTGGGTCAATTCAACAAAATGATCACGACTCTATTAAGAGCAGTTACATAAAGACAGAATAAACTTACTTAAATGCAGCAGAAGGCAGAGGTGTAACGACTTAAAAAGTAGTTATAATTACCCTTAATTATTAAAAGGTCTTGTCACAAGAATCAAAGATACATCAGGAAAAATTTAGGCTAATTGTTCAAAAATTGTATTGTAGTTTAGTATTTTCTAGTTACAAAGACACGTTTCATAAATTATCTACTTTAAGTGGATTGAAAGGAAATTTTGACTGTATTTTTAAATAAATACTGTCAAGAAAGTTTGAGTAACAGATCCATCATCACTAACAAATTCCACAGTTTTTACCCTCAATATTCCAAGAACCTACATTGATTTCTGTGTGAAAATGGCACTTGGCTCTTCATGGTCTGGCCACCTTGTGCAACCATGTGTTCAAAGAATTTTGATATATGTCTTGATAAGGCTGGTTCTTGCTGGTGTGAGAGCCTTTGAGACTGGAACAGGGTTAGAGTACATAGAATAATAGAGGAAATACAGCAACATCAAATGCTACCTGTCTTGCAATGTGAAGCTGTCAATAGTGTAGACAAAACATTTTTTCAGCTTGGCTCTAGTTCTTTCATTTTGCATTGTTATTTTTGGACAAGAACTGCTTTATTGACTAATCAAAGTAAGCACCCATTTATGACATCTATTTATCTAATCTCTAAATAGCACTTAGGTAGGAGCACAGGAATGTTCCCATCAAATCAGTCTTCCAAAATACATTAAAAACTCTATCAGCTTCCACTTACCAACATCAGATCTATTATCTTAACCAAATCTCCTTTTTATAGCATACCCATAAACATCTAGAAAATGCATTCAGGAAGGGCAGAGAAGGCCACAGCCTGCCTCATACCATTGGACCTAGGTGGGAAGCTCTGCTGACAATTTACTGTGAGTACTGACTATACAGTGCTCTTACATGCTTGATGACATTGAAGAAAAGGGTTATTCGGATTGAAACAAGAAGAAAAAAAGAATTTCTTCTGCAGACATAAAAGGAACATCCACTAACATTGTTTCAGCACACAGCAGCCTTTAGGTTTAACAAATCCTTACATCTGGTTTTGAAGCTATTTAATAGTTTACATTAAGAAGGACAAACTGTGCAGAGTATTCCTTCAAGCTTTAGGGAAAATATCTTCCTCCTGCTTATCCGGTAATTAAAAAAAAAAAAAAAAACTGAAATGCAAAACCACTAACTAAATTCTTGCAAAATGTTTCACAATTAAACTGTTCAGGCATAATCCTTAATACTGAGAAAGAATTAATACTAACCCATTAAATATTACACCAAAATTGATACTTTCAATGGCAACTACCAGTTATGAGAATAATTTTTTCTTATACCTTACATATTCAAGTTTATAGAAAGCACAGCAAATGATGCAACCATCTAGCAAAACAACCACGTATCACTCACCATTTCTTACCTATGACTGCAGAAAGCTGATTTAGCTGCAAGGTTGGAAATAATTTCTTTGTTAAGTACTCCATAATCTGAGCCCTTATTCTGATGTTCTGAACTCTTCTGGGTCAGGAGGTGCTGAGCAGTACAGCAGGCCCTAACCCAACACTTCACAAAGGCACCTCAGTATTCTGTGCACTCACACCTGAGGACCAAACCATAGTTCCAGCCCCTTCTCCAGTGATCTTCCACATCCCTGATTTATCTTAGCTAGTGCTGGGCACAGGGAGTCCCTTTGTGACTCCCAAAATCCCCGCTGTGGTAACACCTCTCCCGTGACAGCTCCCACCACCCTGCAGCAGGACACCGCTCTTCTGGTGGACTGACACAGAACAAGAGCACATACTAACCAGAAAATAAACACAGAAGCTAAAAGTTTCATTTGAATATTCTTTTTTAAACCATCTTGCTTGGATAATCTGTTTTGAAAGCACCCCCCTCCCGAGGATGGCAGAACAGTGGCCTCTTAAAACAACCATGCCATTAAAAGCACCATATCATGTGCTTGCAAGCATTGCTCCATGTGCAGCCAGACTACAGGCTGCAAGACAAAAAAGGAAAAGGAAAAAAAAGAAGTCAGCAAGCATATTTTCAGGCTATTTGTTATCCTAACAAACAGGTGTGGATCAAGATTCAATGGCCACACAAAGTACAAGCAGTCACTGTAATTCAAACCCCACTGACTGCTGCTTTCAGAAATGGGCTGTGCATCTTTGCTCTCCACCTGCATTCAGCACAAATTCCAAACCTAAGGATTTTTTTCTTTAGGTAAACAGTGTATTCTACCAGCAATATTTTAAGTGTGTGCTAAAATCAACATGCAGGATATAATTTTTACTTAAAACTCCTGGGAGAGAAATTTATAGTAACTGGAAAAAAAGTGCTTAAAAGCAAAGTAATTAATTCATTAATCTGCCTTTATCTGTTTCCTAAACAATGGAAAGGAGATGTATTTAAGTAACAGCAAATTACTGTGACTGTGAGACAAAGACACCCGGTGGTGCCTTTTGTCTTTTCAAAAGGTACAGAGTGGATAACAAATTCTTTAAAAATTAGGACATCTGGCTATGACACCCATAATACCATAAGAAAACATTACATATCATCTCTGCACAATTTCTTAAGCCCTTAGGAGTGCCAACCAAGGACCAGTATCATGTGTTCCAGAATGCTCCCAGACCAGAATCTTACGAAGCAGTTTTATTACATCCTCTCTGTTAAACGTAATTCTGCCTTACCACAGCCACACTCCTCAGGTTCACACACCAAATCTTCCCAAAGTACATCATTCCTCAAAATTAACATGTCTTTCTGAGGATTCATTCCCTCATACCTCTAGTAAGACCTCTAGTAAGACCTCTAGGTCACTACCATGTAAGCTAACACACTGCCAAACATCATCATGACTTCTACACCCCTCCATGTTTCAGTACAGTAATCATTATACTGAATGCTACAACACTGAATTGGACTACTACATCCAGGGAAATGGTAAATAGAAACAATAGCACATTCTTTTATTTTCCACACATTATTGCCTTCTATGTTCAGAGGAATTTAGAGACAGAAATAGCCATTGAATCATCTGGTCTGGCTTCCTGCAAACACCAGACCATGAGCATTCCTTCACTCACCAAGGCTATGGCTACACACAGTAACCTGGAAATGCTCCACAACCCAGCCATACATTTCCTTCACATCCCTGTCCATAATAAACCAAAATAAAGATATGTGCCTTTTACTGGATTATTTTTCCATCAGAGGTGAGGGGACAGAAAAGAAAAAAAGGTTCAGGCTCATAAACATAACCAAAATACACCTATTTCCCTAGGATGCCTTTCAGCAAGCTGTGTTGATAGAAAAAGGACAGGGAACAAGCAGCAGGACTGTGGAACTACATAAACCAGCACTGAGATGGAAGAACAATTAATCTACATCCTTAGAGATCAATTATAGATTCCTATTCTGTCAACAGAAGCATTATAGGAGGTTGTAGTCCCCCTCCTAGCTCAGAACTATCACCTCCCCTATGTCCTCACAGATTGCCATCCCACTAGTTGTATTAATTAATTACACACTGCCACCCTGTACACTGTTGGGGAGAGATGAATCCCACTTCTTTAATCAACTCTTCTCCCTCTAAACACACACTAAATGTGATTGGGAGCTGGGGGGGAGCAGGGTGGAACATCCAGTTTAAGCACATGAACAAATGAAACATTAAAGGTGGGGGTACAGTAAAATCCACTCATGGCAAAGACAGGAGGGATGACAGAGAAACAGGAGCCTCCCTGAAATGGAAGCTGCTCAAGCCAGAAGAGAAAGACAGAACTGTGGCTTTCCCACACTGTTCAGGTTGACATTGTTTGATAAAGGAACATCCATAAAAGCACTTAATCTTAAACCAATATTCTATCCAGAAAAACAAACAAAAAAAGCAGCAGAACCACACCAACACACACCCTGCTCCTCCCTGCCAGTCCCTAATCTGTGTGACATGGTTTGCAAATCATTCAGCTACTGTCAGCTGGAAGGAGCAAACTCAAGATATAGTGCAGGAATAGTTACTGCAATCCCTTACAAAGCTTAAAACCACCACCCTCTGCACTGTGGAAAAACACACACACTCGAATCATAGCACACTGCCAGGTATCTTAATTTTTTGTTAAGATTAACTACTTAACTACTACATACAAACAGATAAGAATGAAGATAGTAATTTATCTGGCGGTTCTGAAAAATATCTGTATTGTCCTTTAAAAAGACTAACTTGTAGATATAATTTTCTAAGTAGTATCAAAAAGTTGGTTTATGTCAGACATTTCTTGAACTTCTGAACATTAATAAGTGCAATGTTAACTTTTCAAATGGTTTGCTGGGGTGCATCACGTATTAAATGTAACATAATTAGCCACCACCCCAACCCTACAGATATGTAAGGAAGCCAGTACTATCCACTAGATTGGTTACATCCTTTGTCCTAGTCACTTCAAAATTTAATAAAATCTGCTGTCTCTGACATAATCCCAGAAACAAAATCTAAACATGATGAATGGGGTTTATGGCAGGTATTTACAAAAGAATCAAAATATGAAACCGCTCACTTTTAAGTCTACCCACAAAAGATATTTTACTGCTTTTACCTGTAAGGAAGACTTGATATCGAGCAACCATGTACAAATTATGTCCCTTTAAGCAGACAAAAGAGGGAAAGCATATTGGAAATATAAGATGGCATGATCCCATGCTTCCTCATTTTGAGCCAGAAACATGTCCAACAATAATTATTTGACAAACTAAATTCATTTTAATTCTACATCATGCCAAATGCCTAAATACAGCTTCCAGAGTAAAGGTTGTTTCTGACTGCAGTTAAATAGCAGCATCCCTGGGAGGTAAGATGGATTCAAACAAACAAACAAACAAACAGTGATTAAATCAACACACAGATACTATTACTTGCATCTGTTTTCTTAGGTGACTGTTCAGCTGAATCTGAAGAAACTGTCAACTATCAGATACTGTCTTTATACATTTTAAAAAATTAGCATCTCTAATGCTAACTATGCCTTAGTGTTCATCCTTTGTTCACATTCCCAAATATATTATGGGTACTAGAAGCATACATACACCCTCAGTCCTCATGCTTGCCCTTTCAGTACAGCCTCTTATTATTAAGTATGTTAACTATCTAGCACAAAAAAGCCCCAAGTATAGTGTCATCTCATGCCTGATGACTACAAAACACCTCACATAAAACCCTCTGGAAGTAATTCCTGTATCACTGAAAGCATCTGCAATTCTGGCTCTAATCCTTGTAAAAAAGTGCTCAATTTAAATCCCAGAAGATGAGGGCAACAAATATCTCAGCAAATCTAAGTCAGAAAAAGTGCACCTTTTTCTGGTCAGTCATCTATTTAGTAATTTTTCAAAGGAACCACACTTTCTTCTACATCCTACTTTCAAAAAGGAAAACGTTTTACTAAATAAAATACTGGGAAGACTTTAATACCTCAAAAGCACCTGAAGCTGACTGACTCAGGATAACTACTACTAGTTCTATTTTGAAGTCAAATAGGATTCTTTTTAGAGTGAACAAGGTGTCTCTGACTGGTACTTGGTTACAACAAATATGTATTAGACATTACATTTGTCATGCTTTTGCTTGAAGGAAAATGAGGGTTAACATTGAAAAGAAATGTTTCTCTAAACTTTGGTCAACGTAAATACTGTGTTCTTGTCAAACAATTAGAAATACTCTGGAAACATGAAGTATTATGAAGGCTGAATTAAGAGAAAAGCCTGTGGCTACCCACTTTATTGCAGTGATGATGGAATTGGTCCATTTTTACAACATTTGTGTCATGATGAACAACACCCTGGAGGCACACTGACTACAAAGGATGTTTATTTAACTAGACCTAGCATGCTTGTCCCCATCACTGTCTGCTACTCTGCTCTACAACATTAAATTAAAAAGTACACCTTGCTTATTTATGAATTTTACCCAAATTTCTGTATTTTTCACTCCTCTTATAACAACTTTATTTTACAAGTATTTGTACACTGAATTGACTTTTAAAATAATCATGAGCTATGCATCTGGAAAGATGCTATTAATCCCAGAGTAAATCCAATTGCACGTCTGCCACAGAAGTCAAACAGAAGAAGGGATGAAAGAGTAACTGCACAAGCCCACATTTCAAGAGAAACAGAAGCTGCATTAAATGGACTCAGAACTGAATATGAGGCTACAATATTTCCCCAAGTTCCCAATTAAATAAGAGACATATGTAGGTATGTGTGTATAAACAAAAAGAGAGAGAAAGAGAAGTGTACTGTATGAGTAGCACGTGAGTGAGGGGTTTCTGACATTAGCATGGCAAGTTCTCCATGAACACAGGAAGCAGAAATTGTCCTTACATGCCTTAGATGTCTGTACAGTATATTTTGTTCTATGTCAAAAGCATTCAGATTGTATTCGGGACTCCTGCATATTTAATTGCAAATTATGACTGTGATTCCTCTTTTGTCATACACAGACATTTTAAAAGAATCCATTTCCATTCATCAGGCATTATTAACCATATCATAGGAATTCGACAAACAATTCATGAAGCTATTTCACAGGACCTTTAGGGATAACTTTATCCTCTTTTTTAATTATACACGGTAACAAGTAAAGGGAATCTATGCTCAAATTGCTGTTAGAATTTCTGATTACTGGAATTGTCCAGCTCCATCATCATCCTTCAGAAACATGAAGGTTGCCAAACTTTAACTGCAACATGATGCAGAAGTGATACTGCATTGATGAGCGAGTCAGGAACAGACAATTTAAATTCCCTGCATTTACCCACATGCTTCTGCATTATGTGAAATGCCTACCTAAATGGAACTGCTAGAGCTCTCCACAGCTGCTGTAATTTCATGGAAAAGGTCCTCCTAAACCATGTGGTCACAAAAATAATTGTGCAAGTAACTTACAAGGTCTTCTGCTCAGCCTCACCAGATGGATCAGCTTTCTCTCTGCTGCCAGCAAATGCTGAATGTGTAACTCTCAATTGTATCAGTAATCCTAGGGTTATAACATCCTCTCTCATGTTTCGCTGAAGCTCTGGAATTCATACTCAACTAAAAAAAAACTATTTTCCAAAAGAGTTTTAAAGCAACTGTGCATTCAAAAGGTGTTGCTTTCAGTTTCGTTGGTCTTTTTTTTTTTTTAATTAATTAAAATGCTAAGCTGTCTAAAATCTCAAAGGTTCCCCTTTCGCTTCCAATGGACACTCTTGGTGCATAAGTCTCCTGTTTAAGTGATGAGCAAAGGCAAAAGTGGAAGTGAAAGAGACAATTCCTTTGCAGAGTAACTGCTGATAAACCCTCTGCCAATAACAAAACTGCTAAAAATTAGTTTTAACTGTTTTAGTGTTTTGTATTTTTATGTGTAAACATGAAAGCATGCTATATGAATTACAGCAGCTCACAATTTTGCTGTTCAAAGCAAACTATAAAAAAAGACTTTTGCTTTTTTCTAGCTGGTTTTGTTTTCTGAGTCTGTATTCTGAGTTCACGACCAGTATTTTGAGTACTGATACCACATTTACATCATATCCACTAATGGAAATCACCAACACAGGGGAAAAAAAAAAAAAAAAAAGGAGTAAGAGGACCATTGATTTAGCAGCCTTCAAAAAGCCAGGCAAGAGTATTACAGTAGGTGATGCCACTTCGGTCATTAAAATGTGCTTCAATATGCTTAGAACACAGAATTCACTACGGCGTCAAGAAGTTTCCTTCTGATTACATAGAAGTGTTATGCAGATCTACAAATCTGGCATCTCGTTACTTAAAAATATCAGAAAGACGAAAGCAAAATGAGTAAGATTTTAAAGTGTCTTTCTAATTAATCTCTTCTCTAAAGATACAGTTATCAATTAGATCGATTCTGTATTTTTGCTAGAATAACCTGTTTATTAACGAATAACCAACGCTTTCCTTATTTCGAAGGTGCGGAAATCCAGGCAAGACCTAAGTCTACGAACCGCCTCCGACTACAGCACGGCAGGTGACCTACAATGCATAAATTCGGTCACTATGTACAAAGCCCAAAGCAGACCTGTCCTCGCCTCGCCTTCCACCGATTCCGGAGCGGCAGCAGCGCAGCCCCGAAGCCGCGGGCAGCGCAGACAAAGCGCCGCACGCCCGAGCCGCAGGCCGGCGCCCCCTCAGCC
>VZRO01000201.1:192464-214303 GCA_013397915.1 Daphoenositta chrysoptera | reverse complement strand
CGGCTGCGGCCGCCGCCCCTGTCCCGCCCCGCACTCCCCTCCCTCCTTCCCTCCCGCCCCGCCTGACATGGCGGCGCCCCCCTTCTCCCACAAGCGCCCGCGCGCCCTTCTCTCCCGCCGCCCCCCTCATGGCGTCACCCCCGGCGGGGAGCGCGGCGGCGCCGGGCTGGATGCTCTGAGGGCGGCCGGGGCTTCAGGTGCGTCCCCGGGGCTGCCAGTGCGGGCCCCGCTGAACCTTGCTAAGATTCGCATTGCCTGCCTCAGGTGGGTGTCAGTGGAGAGCAGCACACGGCGTTGCCTCAGGGCGCCCTCGGTGGCACTGGGGTGGTTTTGCTCCAGAGGGGGCACCACTGCTGATGCTCTTGGCGCTTTTTTGACCTGCTGAGGTGGAAAGAAGTTCAGGGGTATGGTGACTGCAGGACTGGTGAAACTGATGCCTCCATCTCAGTTGAATGCGTCTGGTAAAATCTGACCCTCGCTTTAAAAAGGACATTGAGGTACTGGAGTATGTCCAGCGAAGGGCAGCAAGGTTCGTGAAAGGTGTAGAAAACGAGTCTTGTAAGGAATGGCTGAAGGACCTGGGTTGGTTTCGTTTCAAGAAGAGGAGGCTCAGGAGGAACCTCACTGCTCTCTACAACGACATGACGGGGGTGTAGTGAGGTGGGGGCTGCTCTCTTCTACCTTGCCTGCAGTGAGAAGAACAAGAGGAAATGCCCTCAAGTGGGGCAGGGGAGATTCAGATTGCATATTAGACCAAAAAAATCTCACTGTTAGGTGGCCAGGCATTGGAATAGGTTGCCCAGGGAGGTGAGGGAGCCACCACCCCTGGAAGTGTTCAAGAGGCATCTTGATGTGGTGCTGGACAATGTGGTTTAGTGGTTATGGGGCTACAGGGGCAGTGCTGGGTAGATTGTTGTACTGGATGGTTTTGAAAGTCTGTTCCAACCATGATGATTCCATGATTCTATGAAATGTGCATGAAAATCTCCACAGTGTGCAGCTGCTCATGGAACAAGTCACACAGAGAAATGGGCTGAAGGATGAGTTCCGTGGTGAAGGCTGAGCCCCCCTTAGGGCTCAGTGTGTGTTGCTAATAAATTTTAATGCCCTTATCTTTGTTCCACATAGAAGTAAGTGAAAGATCCCTGCTCTTACACAGGTTTACACATGAAAAGTAAGACTTCCATGGGAACTCAGTGACAGTTGTTGCAAGAACTATTTCTTTGCAGCTTCCTATTTCATTCCCGCTCTCACTAGAGAGGAAGGAACGGCCATAGTATTTTCTTTGTATTATTTTCCACTAGGTAGAAGTTAAGCCCAGAAAGGAAAGATGGAAGGAATTGAAGTCTAAGATTAAAAAAAAAAAAAAGAAGAAGAACAATTAAAAAAAAGAAAGAAAGGAAAAAATAGAAAGAAACCTCCCAAAACATTAAATATAGCAAAGCAGTAAAATGTACATTGTAAATCATCAGGGATTAGTGACAACCTAACTTTATGAAAGAGTTATATTGTGGTGCTTTATCACCTGAGCTCCACATAGAACAGAATAGCATCGTTCAATTGGAGGAGACCTGCAATGACCATCTAGTCCCTGCAGTATGTGCAGGGTATGAATCATAACTTAATAGAAACACACAGAGGTATAGTGGTAAATCCAAATGCCTTACCTAAGTGGTAATATTTAAAATATTCAAGGAAAGCAGAGCTTACGTATGTTTGCCCTCACGTACAACACTGAGCAAGTCTACAGAATGGCAGATGTGAGAACAAGAGTCGGGTGAGAAAGCAAGACTCCGAAGAATAAGCAGGAAGTCGGAAGAGGAATCAAAGCTAATGCTGTTGTCAAAGAAGCAGAAGAACAGGAAGAGTCACAGAAGCCCACAAGAAACAAAACAAAGTTAGGGGAACATGGATAGCCTGCAGACTGCAAATACAGAGAATCACTGTTGGATGTGAAAAGCTGAGGGAAATAAAGTATACTTACTGAATTCCACTCTCTGATTGATATCTTACACTGATCAAGCTGTCCAGCAAAACCCAATTTTGATACTAGTATTTCAGAGCAGCAGTTTCTTGCATTCTTCATCTCCATTTAAAACTTTTCTCTGGCAATTTTATATTAATGGTTTAATTAACCACATTTTAGTTTTGACAGGCAATACAGCCCAACTATAACAATGTGAAATATGTGTTTGCACAGTAATATGAAAGGGGAAAAAAGATTGAAGGGCATTCCTTTACACAAACTACGTTTTAAAGAGTTATGCCAATTGGTCCACAGGTTGAGAGTGTTCTCATGAATATGCAAGAGATTTAATTAAAAATAGAACATGCCCTAATTACATAATTATGCAAGAGAACTGATTCAAAGGAACCACTCCTGCCTTTTGAATAAACAATATTCATTGCTTTCTTCCTATCACACATTTGCTTTAAAAGATTTCCTGCAATTAGCTGCTTACCCCAGGGATGTGAGCATCTCTGAACAAAGCAACTACTCCAGCTATGACCCTGATTCATAATATGCTGGCTAATCAAGTATATGCATCCTGGCAATTTCCCACATAAACAGCACACACTATAAGCTCCCTCCTGCAGGAAGGTTGATTAGCTCAATGGAGCTGAAATGCAGTGTTACTCCTCTCTGTTTGTGGCAGCAGAAGATAGACACGGGAGAGACTTGGTGAACGTGATTTTTCCTGAAGCTACTGCCTGACCTGAAATATCCGAAGAGTTCTTCTTCATTTGGATCTTGTTTTTCCTGTCTCATCAGCATGAGAATTATCCAGGTTCATCTAGCACTATAAAACTATTCACTGCCCACATTTCCATTTTCTCTTAAGCAACTAGTTATGCTGCGTGCCCTGATTTTTGGATTAAATTATCGAGACATGCTGTCTCTAGTATATTACTGAATCACAGAATCAATTAGGTTGGAAAAGACCTCTGAGATCATCAAGTCCAACCTATGACTGAACAGCACCATGTCAACTAGACCATGGCACTAAGTGCCATGTCCAGTCTTTGCTTAAACACCTCCAAGGATGGTGACTCCTGCAATCTTTTGTCTATCACCAGCAAGCTCACCATGGTTTTCTGCAGACATCTGAGTGCATACCAAAACAAAACCCCAAAACACATTATTTACAGTGCTGGATTCTTTAGTCTCAATACACCAATTTCCCTTTTCTCCCAGAAGAGAGAGGGAGGTTTGTAATTCACAGTGGGAGAGCAAAAAGCAAACAGTTCAACTAATGCAGCACAAAGCTCTTAGGTTTTTGAAGTGCAACAGTGTGAGAAATACACACAGCAAACTGAGGTCAGCTTAACTGACATCCACAAATGGGGCAAGCCTCCAAAGAAATTCAGGATCACTTCATTTGAGAAGTGTGGGTCATTTTATTTTACCATTGTACTAAAAAAATACATCCTTCTGTCTTAGAGGATCTTCCCACCAAAGGAGAATTTTATTTTTTTTCAATCTAATCTTATAGTCTATAAAATCTATGACTTCATTTTAGAAATATGGGCCACAGTAAAGTACTACATTGGAATAATTTCAACTGCTGCTAAAGTGCTGTTTAAAAGCATCCTGGCAATAATAAATATTGAAATGCCAGATTCAGCAACCTGTCTGGCTTTTCATCACAACCACTTGACAGTTGCATATGTTTTTTGTTTGTATTTCCTACAAGAACGTCCTTTATGGAAAAGAGGAAACATAAAAACCAATGCTCAAGACTCAGAAGTGTCAAGTACACAGTCCCAGGCACAATTTTAGCCTAACTCTTTTGTTCCTATGTGCAATTACTGCATGCAGAGCTACCTTTTTATCAGGGAGTTCAGGCATTTTGGGGTAAAAGGACTGTGTTTTGCTTTGCTTGACTTATTGTCAAATGCCTGAACTTACCATTGGGAACCCACTGTCAGGCAAGGCATTAATTCTAAGTAAAATAAACACTGATCGTGATCCTGCTTCCCAAGTCAATAAGCTTTATTTACATGCAAGTGAATTCTCCTTTTTCAGAGTCACAAGGATTTCTAGGAAGCTGTAACAAATGAGAGCCAGTTTGCTTTTCCCTGCTGTTTTCTATCCATGGAGAAATAACAAGGAAATAAAGCATGCAGTGTTAATTCAACTCTTAACAGTTAATTTCTGTTATATTTTTAAAAACAGAGCAGGATGCTTGCACTGGACATTAAAATTTTTTTTAAAAGATTTTTTTAATCTCTCCATTATTACAGAGCTGTGCTGCTGCTAAAGAACAAAACATACTGACTGAAAGGTTTAAGCAGCACATTTAATTACCTTTAAAACAGTTCTCTCAGGAAAAACAGACTTCTAAACCTCAGGTAATACAGTTAAAATAACCACTGGAAACCTAGAGAATTTGCATGCCAATAATAATGAGAACATGGAAAAAAATACTAGACAATTTCAGCAACACAGCTATATTTATATATCCCAATTTCCACTGTTATCTTCAAAGTAGTAAGTGATCAAGGAGCTAAGGCTTGCACTCTTTGACAAGTTCTAATACTCTATGCTATATGAGTTTACAGATACTGTCAGTATTTTCCAAGATCCTACTTCTAAGGATCAAAATTCTGAACAGGTTAAGGGTTCACAGAGGAGAGCTTGTGATGATAATTAGAGTTGTATTTTTACTCCTTACATTCGAGGAGTATGTTCCCACCTCTACGAGGGAATGTTTACACCACTACATACTCACTATGCTCCACCAGCAATTTCTATTCTGTCTTTACTTCTGCCATACCCCTCATTTCATTGAAAGATGAAGCAACTTTTTTCCTCACTTGTTTCCATGTTCTGTAGTCAGCTGATGGTTGACTACCAGCACCTTTCTAGCTTAGAAATACTCTCTTCTCCATATTCACTCTGCATGACTTTTAGGGCTTATGCATGAAGAAAGATAACATTCCATTTATGCTCCTCCTTTCCTTCCTCCATACTTTCACTTCTCAGTGAGTTTATTCTCTCCTGGGGTTTCAGTTGCTCATTCAAGGTTATGAGGATTATTAATCGCTGCATATGAGTCACAGGAAGTTACATTTATTTCTGTATTCACCTACCTCAGCCACTGAACCATTGCAGAAGTGTATTAGATCCACCAGAGGAAATAAAAAACATGCTGTTGGTGGAATATCTGCCTTGGCCACTACTGGAATAATAACATTCAGTTTGTGGTACAGTATTTCTGTTCACCCTCCCATATCCTTACTTCTGAACTATGACTCAGCTCCCTTTTTTACCTTTATATTGGGATAAGGCCTGGTATTGATAGGAAAAAAGTTTATTCCACAAACACAACAAATAGACTTCCAAACACAAAATCACATGTCTTTGTTCAAACCCAGGAATATGTAGGTAAAAGCAGGGGGAAAAAAGGATCACTTTTTCTGATTTTTAAGTGCCTGCTTTCTTTCTGCATCCATTATCCCCTTCTGTTTCTTAGAACACCAGCTCATTATTACTTATATGGTTTGTCAGCATTTCTTTAGAGATCTGCTAATTCATCAGGCTTGGCTGCCAGATTACTTGCAATTAGATTAGGTGAGACTCTTTCCTTAGTAATCTCGGTGGTCATTGTAGGATCCTTGGTAAGGGAGACTTTTAGATAACCTTTTCTCATTAAATCCTCCAGAGCTTCATTATGAAAAATGCTTTTTCCTAAAAAAAACCCCAAAACAAAACAAACAACCTGTGAGGGCTGTGACTGTAATTTCAGTCACACATCAGTGTAAATCTGGGATAATTTAATTAACCTGTGAGGGCTGTGAATCTTATTTTGAGAAGTGAATCTTTGAAAATGTAGGAAAAGCACTAATTTTTTTCCAATCAACATCAGGCAGAGGCACAGACTAGAACATAAACTTGCCTCAGCACCAGGAAAACTGGTGCTTCCTCTCACAGGTACAGGTCTATTGTCTTTATTCTCACTGAGGTTCCTACATACATTCAGAGAAGAAGGAAGCTGTGATTTTTCAGATGCTGCCTTTTATTAAAGCTCATACATAAGCTAATCACAAGAAATGCTAATGCCAGTGTATGCCTGTGTGTGACCTTTCTGAGTAGAAATTTGCATCTACTGATGAAAGACAACTTAAGTCTCCAAAGTCGAAAAGCCATTACAGATAACCACCTAATCTGGTCTTTTTCTAAATGTAATTATCAAAGTCTATTGAAAACCAAGCAGACGTCTTGTCCTTCCTGCCCAAAAACATCACTCCTCCAGAGTGCAGTCTCAAGGGTAATATATACATATAGATACTGTGCCAAATTATGTTACTTTTTTCCTGGCTCTTTTCCCTGGCTAGTGATTGGCCCCATTTCTCCATGTGTTGGCATTTCTAAGGAAGTCCTCACAGGTAACACTTCTCTTTTCTATGTTTAATTAAATTATTGTAGAAAAAGAAGATTCTTCCCTGGGTAACTCTCTTGGCTGGTTCTTCCTCCACTCTCCTGTGTGGCAGATTCTGCACACCTTTCTCCCCTCATGGCCATCAATTTGCTTGGCTAAACAAACTGAACTCTTAATCTCTTTAAAAGAGATTCTACATCTCCCTGATTATTCAATTTGCCCTTCTCTGCTCCTATTTGCTTCACCTTTCTTGAGCCTAAAGAGCTGCAATTGTTTGTGCCATGGTCACTGTCCAAAATGCTTTTTCCCAGGACAGATTTATCAGTAACCTTCCTTTCACTTGATGTATTCCTTTTCTGCACATGGCACAGTAATTGCCAAAATTTTATACCCCTTTCTTCAGTTAAATGCTTTTCCCTCCTCCTTAGCTAATACTCTATATGGAATTATACCAAATTCACTTGGCATCCAAGGTTGATTGGAATTTCTCGTTTTTTATGGGAGGCCATTTTACATCCACTTTTCATTGTTGGAGTTTGCCTTGGTTAAGAGGGTATTTCAGGGGCAGTACCCAGCTGCACTGGACTGGAGACTTCATGGTAATAGAGTTTGCCCCAAGGGAAAGGGAAATGGAAATGTTTCTGCTGTGTGACAATAGTTTCTGTCATTTCTGTGCCAATGACCAATTATGTCTGTGCAGAAAATGGCTTCTCTGAATATGCCTGTGGCTAGATGGATGGTAGACAGGACGTGGGGCTGAGAAGGGCAGAGTCACTCTAAAAATCAATAGCAAACAGAACTGCCTGTGCTGGATATTTTGTTCCTCATCCTGTCTCCTGGGAAACAGAGCAGATGCAGGATAAGGACAGATGATCTTATTCCCAAGGGTTTGGATATGAGTTCTCTCTCCTTGCTGCCTCCTTCTTCCTACAGCAAGTATGTACTGTGGAGCTTTTGCTTAATTTTCAGATGCTGTAATTCCTATATTTTCTATTGGAGTTCTATATTTTTAAAATCTGTTTTAACAAGACATTTTCTTACTTGTTCACAGATAAATCCACTGAAAAGTATTAAGTTTAAAGACATTCTGTGGACACGCTCTTCATTTCTTCTGTGTCTTCACAACGATACAGAAGAAAGCAAGGTATGTACATCACTGGTATCAAGGCTTACACTTAAAACATCTGTGAGATAATTGCATAATTCACTCCTCCAGGATGGATGGTGTGTCTTAGCTCTGCAGGCTTTTCTGTCACTTACCTGAGAGCAAATATTCTTACAAACTCAACCTGTGGACAGCCTCCAAAAGCTCTAGAACTGAAACTGATAGCCCAGATGAGAAGAGTTTGAGAGAAGGGTTTAAAATCAACTTTGTGCCTTCTCAATCCTGTACTACTCCCTGCTCCCTGTGTGATTTGGACAACCTCAAGTACCTGCCTTTCATGAGATTGTTCTGTCCAAGACCTCCATGGGCCCCATCTCTAACCTAGCCTACCCACACTCAGTGTACCCCTATATTTAGGGGATGTGAAATGAGGCCTTAGAAAGTAGCCTTGTAAGTGTCTATTTCTGAAGAAAGCAATTCCTCCTACATCTGTGTATAGGTGTTTTATTGACCAGTATAGGTATAAAAAAAAACAGTGAGGGGATGCTATTAGTTTGACAAGTTTGGCAGACACTGCTGCATCACATCATGTTGTGAAGGTTTGCCTCGTGCCAAAAAGACTAGATTCAATTTAGGTAATTTAGGTAATTTATGCAGGAACTGGCTAAGAAGACAGTTACCTCATTGGTATGTAGGTCATTGCAGACATTCTGAGGCTACAATTTTGCTTTAGAGGACAATTATAAATAGGAATTTAAAGCAGGACTCCTTGGCCTTTGACTTTAGTGGCCAGCTCAGAATAGGAAAAATCAGAGTGTAGAGCTTGTAGTAATTTTTTTGAAGGAAGAAATCATGCTGCCAGGGTTCTCTATGACACCATTGTCACCTAAAACACCTGGATTGTTTCAGGTGGTTTGATTACATAGAGCAGTCCACTCTGCCACACCAATTAACTACAATCTCCTGGGAAAGTTTGGGGAAATTGCTGAAACATGCCATATTCAGTACTTTAGATTTTGAGTCTGTTTGTTTTAACATAAGATTATTCCTTAATATCTAAAATAATAATAATTTTTAATGAAAGCTGAAATTCAAATATATTGAAATTGTTGACTATATTGAAATTGTTTCAAAGACGTATATAGTGCAGTTTTGTATCAAACTCTACCTATTGAAGATAATGTAGCTGTAAACAGGAACTGACACATGCCTCAGTAAACACTAAGAGAAAGCTGGGAACAACTGATAAATATAAATTAGCCATGAAAGTGAAGTGTACTGCCTACACAAGGTTACACTTCATATTACATGATGAAGGGCCACAAAGTGACACCATCACCATATGTTTGAGAGCTGCCATGACTCACACGGAAAAGGCTGATGAATAACAGTATCTTCCTTCCTCAGTGTATAACACTGAGCAGAAATCTACCCTGTAAATGGTTCCACTGAGGGCAGCAGTTTAACGTGCCCCACATCGTTGTAATTAACTACATAACTGTAAAATGGTGCTGCCAGGTTTATTGTGCACCATTGCAGAAAGCACTCTAAATTCCTTTAAAGGATGGTTCACACATTTGTCATTTCCCATCCCACTCATTTTGCAGCCAAAGGAGGCTGGAATGCTGTGTTAACCATCTTTCTCATTAATTTCACTTCTTTTCTAGCTCTTTGAATTTTTGGTTATGAACTCTGTTGGGTAATGCCCAAAACCAAAGTTCGTATTGTAAACAAGTGAGATTGCTTTTCTAATTTACATGTAAACATATAGTAGCACTAAAAGCTGAAATGACATTGCTAATTACATATGAAATTGAACATTGAGTGCTAAGTGGCTGTTTGATAATACCTATAAATTATAGACTCAAGACAGTAAGTAATAAGCTGCTTTGCTGCTTTTAGAGAAACTGTGAACCTCATGATTTAAAAGCCTGAGAAAAATCTTCCTGAGATGGAAACATGCTCTGCCCAGTGGCAGCTCTTCAGCCACGTTGTCCCAGCACCAGCCTGTTTCACTCAGTCCTGTGGTACTCAGATTTATGGCTGAGATACCGTGGTAACTCAGACGTGCCCAGCAAGCCCTCAGGTGTCACACTGAATAGACCCTTTTTTCCCCAGCAGCAGCAGCAGCACCAGGGGACAGGCAGCAAATGAATTAATTTTGAGCATCTCTTGTCAATTCAAGTTGCTCTGTAATATCCTATGGCAGAACTGATTTTTTCTTTGAAGTGAGCTGGAGTTCTTCCTTGGCACAAATTGGCACCTGTGGCTATTTACTCATATGTCAGATTAGTATTTTGTTCTGTTTTCCAGGGTGGAATTTTTCATGAGGCCCGAGGAAACTGGAGGTTTTCCAGACATGACAGTAAAAGTGAAAT
Organism: Daphoenositta chrysoptera; assembly: GCA_013397915.1. Lineage (NCBI taxonomy): Eukaryota > Metazoa > Chordata > Aves > Passeriformes > Daphoenositta > Daphoenositta chrysoptera. The sequence goes on along the minus strand of VZRO01000201.1, from coordinate 204,437 downwards.
GCTATTTTGGTAAATGTGAAAAGAAGATTGATAAATTCAGAAGACATTTTCTTACATATTCATTGGAATTTAGTTTTCATTTTGTCTTCCATTCTTATACAATTTTGAACAAATAAGTGTTTTTTACCCAAGTATTTATTGTAGATCTACTAAGGTCAGAAGTGACTTGACTTGTTTGTTGCAGAGTATTTATGCTGTGTCATACCACCTATTTTCTATATGACACGCCAGGATAATACAATCACTTGGAAAGCAATCAAGGCAGTCAGTCTCTTTTGAAATTTGAAATTCATGGATTTTGTCTTCTTAAATAGCCTTAACTACAAAGTCTGTTTTGCAAAACAACACATACCCCCTCTGCTCTCTCCCAAGAATTTAGACTTCTAATTATTCGAGTTATTCCAAAAATTAAAGCCTGTAGCTTTTCTGGAACCCTTTAAAAAGAGCTAATGTACGCTACACCCCGATCATCATATGAGAATTTTTCCATGGCAAGGATTTCTTACAATTTGTCAACAGGAAGTTCTTTTACAATGAGATATGAATAGTGACCTGAATTTCTTATGATTCTGAAACTTGTGTTTTGCCTGTTAATGCATTCTGGCTCAGCTGATGACAGTATCACAGCCAAGTCTGCAGCTGAATCATATCAGTGGGTTCTTTGGAGGCAGCGGTGTGAACTGAGCACTGCTGAGTGCCAAAGAGCCTTGACTGGCAGGGGGCTGCTGGAAACTCACACCAGACATGGTCCATCACAGTAGCTTCAGGGCTGCTCTGGCTTAGGCAGGTGCTAATTGCCCCTGGGCAGCCTCAGGAGATGCATACAGACATTTTTGCTGCCTCCTGGTGTCTCAGGCCCTGGTCACAGCACACCTGGGACCACCCTAAGGTAGGTAAGTCACTACACAATGATATTTCTCCTGAGTGAGATCATACTTGAAAAGGGATCGTGTATTTTTTTGCCTTTACTGTTTCTAGCCAAATGTACTGCTTTTGCACTTCCACAGCATCTGCTGTTTGAATATATCAGTCAACTAAATCTAACAATACTTGGGTAAATCTTAATCCATTAATGAATGCAAAGCCAAGGCAGAAAGAAGTGATTTATATAATTATGAATACTAATGAGTATGTACTTCAAGATGATTACATTCCATGCACTTATAAACTCTTCTGAAGACATAAACTGTTAAGAAATAAAGTGAGTTGTGTTTCCCTTACTAATTTTTTTTTGAGAAATGAACTTGAATATTCAGTCATGGGTTTATTATTCTATGAATCAGTTTACAGTGATCAGTGGATATAATTTTTAGTATGGAAATGTTATTCATGCATATTACAGTTCCAGGCATATATTATCCTTTCATGAAAACATTTCAATCTTCCAGTCTTTATGCAAAATATTGGCCCATGGGCTCTGCACAGGATGTAAATTAGGTTCTTGTTTGGCTAAATCTGATTACCCCTGTAGGGTACCAATCTTGCTTAGTGACAGTGGAAGCTAAAAATTGCAAGCAGGACAGTCCACTTGAAATGGGGCCAGGAAGGGTCAGCTTCTAAATAGCAAATCCGAGGTTTGAACTAGATTTTAATATTATCCCCAAGAATGTTCAGTTAAACACAGAAGCTGTCTCCTCCATAGCAGCTATCATTGCTTTTAAATCTCGTCATGAAATTGAGAAAAACTCTTCTTTTTCAAAGATGTCCAGGTCTTTATTAATCATATATAAAGATGCTGCAATCACTTTAACCCGGCCTTTAGTCAGTCTGTGGCTCAATCCCCATTTGACACTTCTTACTCCTCTCATATTCTATCAAAATTAATGCTCCAATAGAGAAATTCAGTGAATAGCAAACCCCCACACGTATTATCAGAACAAAACCACCCCAAGTCAATACAAACTAAAACTACTTGAATATTAACAAAATACTGTTGCTTTATTATGGACTTACTAAGTGCATGAGAGAGACTAAAAAGGCACATGCTGACACTACTAAATATGAAATACTGCTGTTTCTTCTGACAGGATTAGCTAAATACTTAAATGATAAGAACACTCCCCTGTATTTTTCCTATACTCAGAAAATGTGCATAGAAAAATCACTCTTTGATCTATTTCACTAGCTTCAGTTACTGTAGCAGGCTTTTGTATTCATAAAAAATTTATTTTTAGTAGTCTTTGGCATCTACTTGGCTTTCCTTTGATGTATAAAGGTTTTATGATCAATATTATCTGAAAGCAGCTGGTGTTATTGCAATTGCTCTGAGTCAAGGAAAAAACCCAACAAAAGTAATGCAACACTGGTGAAAATGATACGGCTTTTGGCTGCTCAGAAAATGTAATTATCTCAGTAAATGCATGTGGTTTTTAGTAGTAAGATTCAAAATTCCAGATGGATTATTTTTAATAACATCTTTTCACAGTGGTTCTATTAGATATTTTAAATCAGACCTCAACACTTACCTAAAAGATAAATACCTCACTCTCTCAATAGGTTTTAGATTAAGGGACTCAACACTCCACACAGAATCCTAATGAATTTGAAGGGGGAAAAGGATAAAACCAGGCCTGGAGATAGCCTGGGGGCAACACGCCAGTGTTTGAGGGATGGTGTGTGGGAAGGTCCTTTCATCTGCTGTCTCGATGGAGCTGGGGGATGGAGACCCATGTGGCAGCAGTGACACAAGGGGTGCTGATGTTTTAGAAACCCTGGAAGTGCCTGATAACGACCACATGGAAGGTCCTGCTTGACTGACTCGATCTCCTGTGACAAGATGACCTGCAAGAGGATGAGGGAAAGGCTGTGGATGTTGCCTCCTAGACTTCAGCAAAGCCTTTGACACGGTTTCCCATGGTATTCTCCTGGAGAAACCGGCTGCTCGTGGCTTGGATGGGTGCACTCTTCATTGTTAAAAACTGTCTGGATGGCTGAGCCCTGAGTGCTGGTCAATGTGCTGCATCCAGCTCACACCAGTCACTAGAGGTGTTCCCCAGGGACCACGTGGCGGGCCAGCTCTGTTTAATATTTTTATCAATGATCAGGATGAGGGCATCGAGGGCACCCTCAGTCTGCACATGACACTAAGCTGGGCAGGAGTGGGATCTGCTGGAGGGCAGGAGGGCTCTGGACAGGCTGGATTGATGGGCCAAGGCCAATGGGGTGAGGGTCAGGAAGGACATATAGAGGTGAGACAACAGAGTGCCCAGGTGCCCAAGGCCAGTGGCCTTGCCCGTGTGGCCAGCAGGGCCAGGGCAGTGACCATTCCCCTGCACTGGGCACTGCTGAGGCCACACCTCAGCTGCTGTGTCCAGTTGCAGGCCCCTCAATTCAGGAAGGACAGGGAGGTGCTGCAGTGTTACTACTCCCTGCAGCTCCCCAAAAGGAGGTTGTGCAGAGCTGAGTCGGTCTCTTCTCCCAAGTAACAACAATAAGACGAGAGGAAATGGCTGCAAGTTGCACCAGGGGAAGTTTAGATGAGGTATTAGGAAAAATTTCGTCACCAGAAGGGTTGTCAGGCAGCAGAACAGGCTGCTCAGGGAAGTGGTTGAGTCACTGTCCCTGGAGGTATTTAAAAGACAAAGCAGCTTGCAGCTTAATCCTAGCATGATCCATTGTATGCTGATACTGCTTTTGTGTGACCAACACTAAAATTGCATGTTCAGAAAACAGTTTTAACTGTGAATTTACTGAAGCACAATCCAAACCTTCCATTTGAATTCCCACAGCTCCCCCATGCCAAACAACACAGATCTACATGATGAGGCACATTAACTCATCTGACATCGAACAGTTTTTTCCTTGGATTAGTTCTAGCAGTGAATCAATTTCCCGATCTGGTTCAGCAGGCAGACACAAAAATGTCTGTGTTAATGGAAGTGAGCAGCTCAGAAAATGAAAATGCTTTTGATTGACCTCTACCCATTTAAAGCATATGTGAAACTACCTCAGGGATGTTATACACAGGCTGTCAGAACATATGGCCATTAACCACCAGTCCACTGGTGCTCTGGTCTCTCCCTTTCTGGGATGTTTTTCTGGTATTATCCAATTATTGTTGTATATTAGAACTATCTATTAATGTGTACATTCACATTGTGGTCAAAGATTACATACTGTAAGATATGATTTACTGTAAAGCCCTGAAGAATTACATTACATACCCACAGTAGTCTATTTCAAAAATTTATTTTCCTAAACATGGCATTTTGTAAATTTTTAATAAATATATACCCTTTACAGTACTGATGCAGTGTAACATCCACAAATATTTTCAAAGTGTTGGTTATTATCTCAGCAAACACTAATGACTGTTTTCATCTACTAATAACAGAACACTTAAAATCACAATTCAGTGGCCACTTTAGCCCCAATAATATCATAGTTGTATGAAACACTGTGATCTGCTACTGTATCAGTAACATTTATTTCATTTTGCAGAGGAATTATTATAGCTGATGTGGACAAAGCTCTTTTTGCTCCAGTTGAAAAAGTCTGCGAATAAATCATGTCATGTGTAGATATGAAAAAAATAGGTCAATGGCTACTTTACCAAAAGCAGAACCTTCCCTACAGCACAGCTTTAGGAAAACACTTCTTGTGACAGCATACATTCTTTTCAACAGAATCCTCTTAGTAGGTCCTGGATAAAAAAAATCATTTAACTGTATAAATGGACAGAGAGAACATTCTGAGGAATGAGACCTCTTTTAAATTACAAATACATGGCATAATTTTAGGACTTCGGTTGAACCAACCTCCTTCCAGTTGATGTTACCTACCTGGAGGCCACAAAAATCACCCTCAAGCAAGTCGTTTTCAGTGACTTGGAGAAACTGGTGAGAACAGCACATTTTTTTGAAATAAATGAACCAGAAGAAAGCAGTGCATACTGGTAGCAGTGTTGTTCTCCACACAGCAGTTACCAGTTTCGTCTTCTACCAAGATTAAATGACTGGCAGCACATTCATTTTATTGCTCAGCAACTAAAATCTTTACCAGTCATGGGTCAGAGGAGCTCTTGTCCAAGGGAGGCACATTTCTCTTGATTAAAAAAAAAAAAAAAAAACTAGGAAGATCCTATTGCATTACCACTTTGATGAAATAATCTCTTAAATCTTTATTAAAAATAGCATATAATCACACTGAAGAGAGGATTATTCTAAATTGATGGTATATATACTCACAAATGGTATATATACTCAGAAATCAAACTTGTTCCTTCACCCATATTGTATTACTTACGGATACCTACTGCCCCAGACAGGCAACTGCTGCAAAATGAGGCATTTTTGTCTTTATATACAAATACAGTTGGTGGAAACATCATTCTGAGACCAGAGTTCAGGTACAGCACACTGAATCACATGTTATTTAGCAGCCATAACTCTATAGTAAAAACTGGACAGTCATTAGCCATTCCATCTGACATGAACAAGGAAGAACTTTTGAAAGTTTTCTTGGCTGTTTTGGTAGAGAAATATTTTAGGTATTCTCGGAATAAAGAATAAAGGAAATCTGCATACTGATTATAAATTAAGATCAGTGTTGACATTTATTTACATAGTTTAACAAACAAATTCAACTAATTATTGCATCAACCATTCAGATTTAAACACTACTATAAACCACAAGTTTATAGCATCTAGTGTTGCATTCTTCATGGAGCTGTGATTACTGTTCTACATTTTTCTTTCTCCGACGAAGCCACCTCAGAGCTCTCACCACTGCTACTTGTCCCATGAGGAATGTGATCCTAAAGTTATGTTTATACCAATCTCTAGGATTCCAAAGCCAAGAAGATCATCAGCACACAGAACAAGAACAGGAAAAGATACACAATTTTATTAAAATATCCTTTGGCATTGACAAATGACATTTCAGTGATGACTTGCACTTTCTGTTCTTTGTGGTAACACTTTTCCTGTCTAATAAGAGTTAAATAATCTATGAAAAAGTCTATGTGTATATCCACATCCATGAAGAGATAACATGTGGATTAGAGTTGCAACTGTATTTGAAATCAGGCGAGATAAAAGAGTTAAAACCATGTTTTAGAAGTTTCAGAAGTAAAGCTGATCACCACGTTATCTGGACTGACTACCTGCCAGTGTTGTGCTTCAGGTAAGATGTTTGTGTGTGGATGAAAATGCACGTGTTGAAAAGGGCAGAGTTTGTCTCATAAAAGGGTGGGAAAAAATAAAATCAAATCACACTTCAAAGACTAACTGTATAACCCAATATGGGAAACATTATCTTTCTACTGCAGTATCTTCTAAAGATAATGCCTTTAATATTGCCAAAGTTAGTCTTTATATCTTTAAATAATTTAATTTTTATGAATCATGCATGGCTTCTGGAACCAATTCAAATTATACACAGTATAGTCTGCATCAGCCCTTTTTAACCTCTGAAAACTTTCTTCAAGTTCTTGCCCCCGTTTACAAAATTAAAATAAGATCAATTTTTTTTTCTAGTTTCTAGCAAGGATCTCACTCCCATACTGTAAAATGCTCACAAGAAGTAACAGGATATGTAGAATTCTAGAACTAGAACACTGGGATTTAGGTCTTCTCTTGAGCTGTCTGGGGCAAACCTTGCATGCACAGATTTAACATAAGCCTGAGATACCAACCTCTCAGTAAGGATAGTAGCCAAATTCACACTGACAGGCAGCACTGAGCTACCCCTTCAAATGTCATGTTAAATAAAAATATCATGCTAACATTGCAACTGTTTCTTTTGCCCTTTCATGTTTAATTTCCTATATCCTTCTTGAATTTTTTTCCTAAACTAAATTGTATTTCCAGTCTAAGTACCCTGAATTAAATATTCAGGGCATTTATGTACAGTTACTGCTTCAATTTTAACTAAATTTTAGAAGTTGCAACACTTCAGCTGCCAGTTTTCAGACCAGCTGGCAATACTGCAAAAGAACATACAGCTAAATGCATAAACAGACTTTTATAAATATGACCCCTCAAAATCAGAGTGCCTGTAAAAAGCTCTACTGTTTTCAGGGCTGTGCAGTTCCACTTGGAAACTACAACAATGCAGCTGACACAACCTGATTTTACAAGTCAGCAGCAAGGAAGGTCATATTTAAGCACAAAGCCTGAATTATCTTCCTGTGAAGATGAGACACTTTCCTAGGTTACTACAACAAAGGCAACTGGTGACCAGTTCTAAGACAAACCCTCTGCATTCCCACTTATCAATTATAGGCAATTTAATGACAATCCTTTCACTAAAACCAATTTCTTTCTTTCCATCTTTTCATGCCGTTGCTTTGGATTATGGTGAGGTTCCCCCCTACCCCTTTGTGGGCAAGACAAGATGTGCCTATTTAAATATTAATTACAGTTAAACTGCTCTTACAGGATAGTATTTTATGGTTTATGCACAATGCATATGAAGAAATTTAAGCCACCATTTGTTACACAGATCAGTTACAGTGATGGCAGAATTCTCACTAGCATTACACCAGTCCCACTTGACACCTTTTTGCCCAATAACCTCTCAATCTAATACAGACAGGAAACTGGAGTTGTGCTTTCATATTCAGTGTATTATATTAATATTATATAATTATATTAATCGAGTATTCCTTGATTAAGTGCTGTCTTCCTCCACCCTCCCATTCCTCCCTCACTTCTAGCCCTTTTACAAGTGTGCAAAGCTACTTGCACAGGGGTATGCATGTTTGCAAGTCATTTTTCAGCCCTTTCAGATCCCAAATGCAGTTTATAGAGTTGTTGTACAAACAGTAACACTGTAGATGTTGTGATGAGCTGGATGTGGGTTTACCAAGCTGTAGCTGAGGTTCTACCCAGGGTGAGCTCAAGTGATCCATTTACTAATGCCTCGCCAAACTCAAAGCTGATCACTTTTTTACTGTACACTTGCAAAATAATAGACCCAAGATTATTAAGTATTACTCCCATTAAACAATTTTCCTTTGAGATAAATCACATTTACTAGTCCTTATTTAACAGTCAGCTAGAATCTGTTATACAGAACTTTCAACTGATTTATTTGCATATTTATCAGTTTCAATTAGCAGCATGAAAAGACCCATGCCCTAAGATAATAAAATGTACCTGATCTTCTCTTTTAATCTCAGACTTGAGCTTATCTTTCCACTAAAACAACAATAAGCAGCAGCAGAACTTAAATGATAATGCAAATTTCTGTCAAATGCTAATAACAGCATTAGAAAAAATATTCAAAAATTACAGGTGTTTGTGCTATTTTACCAATTACAGAAAAAATGTTCAAATTTTAGACTTGATCTTATACCTTTCACTTAGACTGTAATGTATAATGGTCAACATAAATACCTTCTACATACCTGTTATACTGCAAATGCTTTTTTAAATTTTTATTTAGAAAGTCCTTGTAAAACTCAGCCATTTCTTCAGCATTCAGTGTAGCTTTTTGACCTGAAAATAGGTTTTGGTGTAACAAAGTCAAGGCAATTCTCTGGATTAAAACACTGGGTTCAGATGCTAGGTCTGACTCCTTGCTCCTACAAGCTTTCTGTCTAACTCTGAACAAGTTAATATGCCTTTATCTTTCAACTTTTTAAAACTTATCGAGGGAGCACAGCAGATTAAAAAGACTGATCATTTTGAAGCTGGCATAGTCTTTAAACCCCTATTACTTGTGGATGTGATAAAGTTTATCAGCTCTTAGACCATTTAGGGAACTAGTGAACCCCTATGAAAAAGTGCATAGGTCTAGGGGTATCTATCCTTTGAATAAAGTAATTTCTCACAGGGCTGAAGCCTTAACAGTACCAATAAGAGCATTTAGTAACTTAATTTCCTCCCCTAAAGCGAGTCCATAAATATCAAAAGAACACTATCCAAAACTGACATGGTATTTTCAGATGTATTTCAGATTTTTTTCTGTTACTGTTGATAAATTTCAAGTAACTTCAGGCAAAAAGTTTATGTTCTGAGATGTCAGACTTCCGAACAATCTAGTAGGCAATTATTTTGAGAAGCAGCAAATACAAATGATCATTTTGAATATGTCACTCATAACTAGAATATAAAAGGAAGAACAGGAAGACCTGTGGCTACAGTACAGATGTCTAATCCTGAGAACCAGCAAATATTCTCAACTCTACCAGACAATTACTACACAAACCTTCTGGCACAAAATGTCCTTAAAATGACAGTCAAATTTGAATTCCCCAGGGAACACGGATATGACAAGGGAGATGGAATTGCAATATTCAACTTGTTACTGTTCTAAAATGCATTTTAAGGCTCTTGAGACTGATCACAGAAATGTAAATTATTGATTGGTTCTATTTGTCATTCTTTACAAAACTAGCATACTACAATGGATTAATATACTGTGGGATAAATTAACTCTAAAACAATTTGAAGGATGCCAGCTTAACACCTATAGTTAATTTGTTTCTTCATACTGGTATCAGCAAAACTGATTGATTATGTAGAAAAGTAAGTTTTGTTCCAACTGTTCATGTATATTTTTATGTTTATATACACTCACAGCTGTATTATAGAACAGTTAACCAAAGCATGCAATCGATATAATTTTATTTTTAATGGAACTACATGGTCACTCTCTTTAACTTCTAGGGTATAAAAACAAAACAAAAAAGTAAAAATAGCAATATAAAAGAAGTGTTTTTGAAACAACATAAAACTTAATTAAAATTATTTCTCAACCACACACTGATCATCAGGATACAAACAGAAAAGAAAAATAATGGTCTGTGACATACACAACGTCAGAGCAGATGCTTCACTAAACTCAAGCAGATCATTATTCTGTGAAACAAAGTGTTCAACCTCCTACTACAATGCCCAATTCAGTGTCATTATGAAGGCATTTTGTTTTCATTTTCACATAATGAATTAGAGAGACAACTATTTTACAGCAACCATGCTCAGGCAGAGACAGGCAGATAGCAGCTGCCATCTCCCTGGAAGCTGTCTTACTCTCCCTCAAGGAAAAATATTGTATGTATTGCATACACCATGGACCTGAAGCCAAAGACTGTTAATTAATCCACCCAACCAAAACATGCACTTGAGGCAAATGCTCTGTATGTTTATCTCAGCCAGCTCACTTGGTTAGGAGGTGTGAAAGTAAAAAGCCCCTTCCTCCTTAGGCTACCCGATTATTATATTTCTGGGCTAGGATTTCAGCACATTCCCTGTGGCTGAGAGGAAGGAATTAAGGGGAGAATAGTGCAACAGATGATCTGACCCCCAGAGGCACATCTCTGAAAAGCTCCACCTCTCTTTTATTTATCACACTCCTGAAAACACTTCTAAATCCTACCCCTAAGATTTACTTGTGACAGAATGCGAAGAGCATAAACTAACAAAATTCAAAGTTAAACAGAATTCAGAATGCATCCTAAACTATTAACAAAGATCTCACTAACCTGATTCATCTCTCATTTCCAGACCCTTGGCTTTCAGTCTTGAATAAATAAATTCTTCTTTTTCCTAAAACATGTTTTTCCACATTAGAATTGGATGTAGTCAGTCCTTGAAGTTAACTATTGTTTTTAATTACATAGCAATGTGGTGTCTAACACCCTCTGAAATAACTAGCAATACTTGTTATAGTTGGAAGTGTAAACTAAACACTTTTCTTAATCCAGTGAGTTAGTTAAACTGGTAACATTGTCACTTAGATACTGCTACCTGCATGCATCAATTAATTCATGCAAGTGTCCTACTGATACTTATAAAACTGATTTGTGGAGTAAAGCTACAGCCAAACTTCAGTGTTCTTTGACAGGATTCAAACTTTTCAGTTTATAAGACAAACTGTAGAAATATGCTGTACTGTATAAGTGAGATTTTGAGCATAGAGAAAAACATGCACCCTAAAAAAATTAAAATTATATAGATGGAAGCACAATAATCATTCGTGTGTAAGTTTCACAGACTTAAAAAGCAGTTCTGTGGAATTAAAAAAAACAAGCTTCATTTTTTTCTGGGATCTTTGCAAGCTTTGTGAGGATATGATGTTCAACATCATAAACGATGGTGAATTACTGAACTGTTATTGTTCTTCCAAAAAATGCCACACTGGTTGGAGATGCTAAAATCAGGAAAGAAGACAGACTCACTTCAGCCTTGCTGGGATACACTGCCAGTGAAATGGGACGTATCATTTAACCTCATTTAGTCTTGGTAATTACACTAAATTTCTCTCACTTATGACGAGAGAAAATGGAATCATTTTCAACAGCTGCTCTACTCAGACACGTCACAGACAGGTCTTGCATGTAGGGCAGCTACAACTTTATACTCTCAGTGCAAGACAGTAAAAAGCCAAACATTCTTTGCCGCTAAACAGCAATAAAACGTGTGGGATTTTTAGCTTTGTGCACCGTTTAAAGAAATGAACGGCAGAAGCATCATTTCCTCCGTGACCCTGAGCGCATTAACAGCGGGCAGAAGCGAGCGCCAACTCAGAGAGGCCAAACCCCCGGGTTTCGGGCAGGCAGGCAGGCAGCAGGCACTGAGCAGCAGCAGCAGCAGCAGCAGCAGCAGCAGCAGCAGCAGCGGGTGCCAGGCCGGGCTCACCTGGCGGAAGGCGCGGTTGTGCCGTGCCCAGAAGCGCTGGTTGCTGGCCTGCGCCTCCTGCCGCGCCTCCCGCAGCCGCCGCTCCAGCGCCGACTCCTCGGGGGGCACGTGGAAGATGATGGGGCGCAGGTTGGAGAGCCGGTCCGGGGGCCCGATCCAGTCGCTCTGCGAGTGCGCGGGGGGGCGGAAAGCCAGGCCCTGGGAAACAGAGACACCACGGGTTACGGGCACTGCGGCAGGGCTGCTGAAAAACGCCTCAATTTGGAATAAATTCCCCAACGCCATGGAAAGCCAGGCCCTGGGAAACAGAGACACCACGGGTTACGGGCACTGCGGCAGGGCTGCTGAAAAACGCCTCAATTTGGAATAAATTCCCCAACGCCATGGA
>VZRO01000201.1:177744-190282 GCA_013397915.1 Daphoenositta chrysoptera | reverse complement strand
GAGGGGCGGCCGTGGAGGGGCCTGGGGGCTGAGCGAGGTGTGTGCGGGGAAGGCGGCGCTGCCCTGCGGTGGAGGCACCCGGGGGCGGTCGGGTTCGGCCGCTGTTCTCGCCCCGCTCCGGGTTCTCCCCTGGGCTGCGGGTGCCCTGTTGGTTCTGCGGGTGCCCTGTTTGTTCTGCGGGTGCCCTGTTGGTTCTGCGGCGGCTTCAGCTGCAGAGCAGGTGGGGAAGGCTGTGGGTGAACAGCCGGGCGTGTGGCAACTAAAGCATCGCCCCTGCGGCCCGACCGGGAGAAAGGTGTAAAAAATTAAAGGGCTGTGAGATATCAGCCAAGTGGTTTACTCGTATTGGTGAAGGTACTTAAAATAGCCGTAATGCTGAGATGCTTCAGCATGTAAAAGTTGCAACGTGTGCTCGTGTAGCACTTAAGCAAGTCTTGTTCTCGTTTTCCTTGTAGTTCATCTGGAGCTGGACGAGAGAAGAGGAATGGATATGGGTAACCAACACCCATCCATAAAACGGTTACAAGAAATACAGAAAGAAGTCAAAGAGATTGAACAGCAAGTGGCTGTCTTCAGCGGTCTGTCTACCGACCGAGACTACAAGAAATTGGAAAGGAGCCTTACTAAACAGCTTTTTGAAATAGATTCTGTAGACACGGAAGGGAAAGGGGATATTCAGCAAGCCAGAAAGCGAGCTGCCCAGGAAACCGAGAGGCTGCTGAAGGAACTGGAACAAAATGCAAACCATCCCCGCAGACTGGAAATAGAGGCTTTATTCAAGGAGGCACAGTCACTTGTGGAACGCGAGATCACACCTTTTTACAAAGGAGGAAACTGTATAAGTGATGAATTTGAGGAAGGAATTCAGGACATTGTATTGAGGCTTACCCAGGTGAAAACTGGAGGGAAAGTTTCTCTACGCAAAGCAAGATACCGCACTCTGACAAAGGTATGTGCTGTTCAGGAGATTATAGAGAGTGGTGTAAAGCAACAGCTGTCCCTGCCACTCTCTAATGATGCACATCCTTCTGTCTCCAAAATTAACTCTGTCATGTGTGATGTGAACAAAGCCAGAGGAACCCTTATTGCTCTCCTAATGGGAGTGAGTAGTAATGATACCTGCCGGCACCTGGCCTGTGTGCTCACAGGCCTCATTGCTGATTTGGATGCTTTAGATGTCTGCGGTCGCACGGAAATAAGAAATTACAGAAAGGAAGTAGTAGAAGAGATCAATAAATTGCAGAAATACCTGGACTTAGATGAAGAAGCGAATTCTACTCACGCTTACGATTTGGCACAAAATCAGTCCATTCTAAAAATAGAAGAGATCCGCAAGAAGATGAAGGAAGTTAATTCTTTACTTTTAAAAACAGAGAATGCTTCTGATTTGTATCTGGGATCCAAAGCAGAATTGCAGGGATTAATTGCCCAGCTAGATGAAGTGAGTCCAGGAAAAAATCCCTGTATTAGAGAGGCCAGGAGAAGAGCAGTAATTGAGGTTCAGACTCTTATAACATACATTGATTTGAAGGAAGCACTGGAAAAAAGGCAAATGTACCCAGAGCAAACTGCTGCCGAACATCAGTCTCATAGAGCAGTTTGGACTGTTCTTGGAAACTTGTCTCAAATTCAGCAAGAGGTGATTTCATTTGATGGAAACAGAACAGATAAAAATTACATGAGACTGGAAGAACTTCTTACAAAACAACTTCTAGCCCTGGATGCTGTGGATCCACAAGGTGATGAGCGGTGTAAGGCTGCCAGGAAGCAGGCAGTAAAGCTTGCACAGAATATTCTTTACTATCTGGACATGAAAACAGATGAATGGGAATACTGAAACAGCCATGGCCTGACACAGAAGAACATTTTTCCCTTTAGCACTTTATGAAGATCATTGGCAGCACATAATAAAGTGTTCTGTGCTTGCAGAAATCATGGAGATTGCATAAGCAGTTGACTTGGCTATATGTCTGCTATCCCACGCAGTCACCCACTTGCCATGGCAACTGTCAGTACACCATCAGCAATTCTGGTCACTGCTATAAGCAAAGAAGTGCAATTCTCTGAAGGAATAGCTTAATACTTGATCAAATAGCTTCTTTTTTTTTTTTTCTCTCTTTTTTTTCTTCGTTTCTGTTTCAATAGCCTTGTGCAATGTTCAGTGAATGCAGGTTTTTCAAAGACACAGAAACTTCCTTATGGTATAGTACTGGCAAAACTATTTAAGGAGACTGGACATGAAAATTAGTATTCAGGCATGAAGCTCCATCCAGCAACTTCACAGCAGTCTGGATGTACTCTTAATGTGCTGTTACAACATAAAGTACTAAGGGCAAAAAGCCTGCTGGCTTTTGGATTGTACTTGATTTATTCCATCCATCTAGATTTCTCAGTTAATAGAGCTATAATGCCAGCTGCAAATTAGCATTTACATAGGCAAAGCTAATTATGTCAATTTTTGTAATACCTGAACCCTTTGATTTGCAAACCCAGGTCTTTTGTTGGTGGAAGTTCTTTCAAGTTATTGCTTTAAGGTACTGAGACTTGGAGAGGAAAATCTGTACGTTTTTACGGAACAGATAAAGGGGATTTCTAGGATTTCAAGCTGCCATCCATAAACCCTTGAAAACTGCACTGAACTTTATTTAGTGGCTGCTTAGCTGTCTTTTTAAGCTCTGCTGTTGCATCTGGTTTTCCCATTTGGCGAAAACAGGGAGTTCACTTTGAAGTGAAATGTGCATTTTGGAATTATTTTTGTAAAATTAAGTAGCCAGCTATAAGGATGTCCCTAATGATGTAAATGTGTGCTACATGGTCAGGTGTGGCTTCAAGCATGTCTTGGAAAGACTTGTGGCAAATGTCTCTCTTTTCAGCTCATTCACTTAGTTGTTTTAGTGGCTTCATAAAGAATCTTGCTTGTACTATTGTATGCACCTACCTTTTTATTTGTGGCTGCTAGTGCCAATCACATTTCTACTATAGCATGTTTTTTGGCATTTTTTGAGAGCATGGCATTAAAATGAATTAAGTGTAAAGATACATTCAATTATGGATATTTTGCACTCAGCTGTTTCAGGATGAACTAATAAATTACTGTTCTATAGATGATGATTTGCACCACTTTAAGGAGTAAAAACCATTTCGGATGTTACAATAAATATTTTTAAGGTCTATTTTTGACTGATTAGAGAAGACAGTACTGTCTGTGAGAGCCAAGTGCCTTTATGACACTGCTAACTTGCACCGTCATACGTAGATATAGGAACTGTTTACTGGCAGCTTGATACATTTGTAATCTTTGCAAACTGGATTTTTCACGTATATATCTAATTCTACTGTAGTATATGTCAAGTTAACATAATACAATAGGTGATAGTTGCCCTATAGAGTCCTGAGGATGAGTATCAAATTTGGGAAATATGGATTCTGCTTTAAAAACTAAAGCACTGGTGTGGAGGTGGGGGACTTTGGGCAGGTCTTCTGTGCCTATTGCTACACGAATAATATGTTTGTTCCATTATATACGATGAGATGTTGATTGAAGGCTGCATACCTTCAGAGTGTGAATAGATTTTGTTTGCGATTGTACAGGTGATTGCTTTGCAAATCTACTTGCCAAAACCGACTTAATTGAGTACAGTGCCCAAGGCACAATTTGGCAATGACAGAATGTTTGTTGGAGGATTCTTCCTGCTCCTTCAGAGACACAACGCCATTGACTTTATCTCTCCTTCACTAAAAAAAAAAATCCCCTAATTAAAATTCCAATCTGTATTTGAATATTATGTGGCTGACACAGAATATTAGTAGTGTTATACACCTGAATTTTTTTACTCATTTCAAGCTCTCTACACATTTGAATTGCGACTTGTGATTTGCACTTGAATTTTTAGGAAAGATAAGGATTTGATATTGTAGTAATATTATTAATTTTTCTTTAGTATTACTGTTGGGTCTGCAGTGGTTACTTGTAGTTTGTTTAAACAATCTAGTGTCTGTGTTCTCTGGAGGATACATGTAGTTTTATAAATGTTTGAGCCTCTTATGTAAAAATGAGTAAGTATAGTTATCTGATCTGTTCTATTTTAAATGTGTCTTTTAGTTTTTCTGAATGAATTGTTATGCCTGCATCTCTAAGAATGCAAATGTGTAAGGTTAGTGTAATTTGACTAACTGAGTAGAGTTCAGTAGCAAGATATTATGTGGATTAAGCTTTTTTCCTTTGTTCTGTAGTCTGAAAAATTGACTATTTAAATTTTATGGCAAAATCCTCATCTGGAATGGGATTAATTCACAGTTTTTGCATGAATGAAAGTAATAAAATAAATGTGCTTAACCAAAAAAAGAAAAAAAAACCAAAAAAAAGAAGAAATGCACAGGTTTCTCAAAAATTTGCTTTTATGCTGAAGAATGTAATTTCTCTGGTTTTTGTATCCAAAGATTGAGAGACACACAACTTTTCTTTCCAATACGGCAGGCTAAAATAATCAACAAAATGTATATGGACCAAATGGCAGAAGCCTGCATTTTAGTACTATACTAATATAGAATAACTCTTCTGTGTGCTGTGTTACGTACCTTGGAGCAAAATAATCGAGTGGCTATTTGGAGGAGAGGTAATCCTGTATCGTGATTCCTATTTGTTAACTGAATTTCTTTTTAAACTAGTTTTCTTCAGTTATTTCAGTGTTTATTTTTTGTTGTTTGCCACTCAGAGTGGTTTTTCTGTGATACCAGTTTGGAGATGATTTTTAAGTACAATTCCTACTTTTTTAATTTAACAGAAATCAATGTCTGTGCTCCTAATGGTGTACCTGTCTTCAGTTATTGCTGTGTAGGAGATGACATTTGTATACACAGATCCAAGATTAAATATTGCGGTGTTACATTCTTGATTATTAATACAAATACATTACTGCTTTTACTAGGTATTCATTTGAATGTTATGCCCTGATGCCTTTCTCTAATTATTTTTGAATGTGAGTTATCAGAATGTAAATTATTTTTGTCTTAGAGCAAGTGTTTTTATTAAACATCCAGACATAAAGCTCCCTTCTTTTTTTTTTTTTTTTCCCCTCCTTCTTTAAAAGTTTGCTTTTTCACTGCTGTATTGATTTAAAATAAAGTTCTTTGTGTGGATACCACTCCTACTTGCTAAATCTGGTGCCTGTTGGTTTTCTCAGCAGCAGCTTTGCACCCTGCAGGGCTCCTCGTGGATGATCACTGCAGTGCTTGTGGCAGCGCTCACGTTTTGCCACTTTGCTGCTGAAGCATGCTGCCCGAGCAGACGAGCTGGCCAAAGTGATGGCCTGACTCTCTCCCTGCAGAGTCAAAGTGGATTCCAGAGCCTTTGGCAGGAGCTCATCTGATCTGGTTTTAGGCTGTGCAGGTTCCCTGACTGCTCTGTTGGCTCGGTGGGGTTTTTTTTGAGATGCGATGAGCTATGTTACCGGCTGGCTGCTGATGGAAACTGGGAATTCGGTTTCTGCCCGGAAAGCTGCCTGCTTTGTGCAGTTTCTGCTGCTTGGCTAACTACAGTGAGCTGATTTCATCCAATAAAATGGGAGAAAACAAACAACAAAAATGGAGGAGGGGATTTAATGAACCAAACTGGCTTTTAGAAAGGTGTGTGGGCCAGAGCTACTGCAAAATGAAGGGGTGGGTGGTGCAGCCATGGGCTAGGGAGCAAATGGTGAGATTTTTGGTAGCAGCAAGTCATTAGATCAGCTTGCATAGTTAAATAACTGGAGGAGGAACAAGGAAAGGTGTCAACTATCGACTCCTACAGAGAAGTAGGAATTTTTTGCTTTACTAATGGGATATGATGAAGGCAATACAAATGAATCATGTGTGGAAAATAAACCAGTAGCTTTCAACTGCACTTTCATGATCATGTCACAAGTGATCATAGAATCCTTATAAAATCATTAAGGTTGGAAAAGAAGGTCTTTTTTTTGTACCTTTCTACAAAGTACAATCATGTCAAAGTGCTACAGGGTCTGGAAAAGTCTTACCCAGAAGATACTGGATAAGGGTATGGTTTATAAAGGTTGAATGTTCCTGTAGGTTACAACTTCACTGCATCTTCTTTCCCTTTTAACAATAGAGCTTATTTGAAGGAAATATAGTCTTCAAAGACCAGTAAATCCTCTGGGCCATGGCTCTAGATGTTGCCCAGACAGCTGCTGACCTGTTTGTCTTGATTGCCTGTTTACTTGTCTAAGGAGAGAATTTACCTTGTAAAGAATATATTTTGTGTGTTTGGGACAGGCAGATTTTGGCGCCTGAAATGGTTTAACTGGAAAAACTCCGTATTTTATTAGATTATTATATTGATATATTCTTATATTTATTTTAGGTGTATCCTCTCCTTTGGAGACTTCTCGGCTGAGAACTTTAAGGAGTGGAAGGACATAAGTGCTGAGATCATGGCTTGAAGGTCTGGGGGTTCAAACTGGCTGCCAGCAGGAGACATGTAAATGGCAGGATCCAGGAAAACATTCCTGCTAGGGGAAACTGCTAGCAGAGACATGACAAATGTTTTTCAGAGCTGATGTTTTGAGCGAACTCTGTGTCTGTTCCTTATGAGCTTTCATTGAGAAAGTGGATTCTTAGGGGAATAGTCCCTGAAACACTCTCGGGCTTTCTGTTTTAGATGAAGCTGAGAAATTATGTTTAAAGCTTTTGCTGTGCTGTGGTGGGGCTGACGTGGGTATCATTTTGGTTTGCTACATGAAACAGCGATGTCCATAATGCTTTCAGTTACATGGGTAGAAATGCACATGTTAGCTGAAAGATGGTCATTAAGTGAAAAAGCTGAGAATGAGCTGTGCTTTTGTTGAAGGCTTGCACAACTCTTACCCTTTCTCTCCACAGCATTTGGTTCTGGGGACTGCCAAGCACAGATGATTGCATGAATTGCACTTCTTGTCAGCTCAAAAAATAATGAGGACCTTTTCTAAGTCTGCAAACTCTTCCTACAGGACATAAATTGTTGTAGAGTTTGCCATTAGAAATGGAAAAGTATAATGAGTTTCTTAATTGGGCCATTTCTCCTCAATTAGTTTTGCCAGACAAACTTCTGTGCCACAGGAGTTCCTTGTGAAACCTGTATTTCAGGCAGCTAATCAAAAGCATCTCATGAGGGAGGAAACACAATGATGCAGTGCGATGTCCTTAGTGAGGTCCAGAATACATACCACAAACATAAATAAAAACCCAAAAATACGTGATAATGGCCACCAAGAGTCCATGAGCCGAATCAAAACCCCAAAGAAGCAGAGAGACATCAAAGGCTGAAGGAAAACAAAACAAAAAACTAGTGTAGTTGTCAGGTTTGATCAACTTAATTTAGTTTTATGGCAAGAAAAGCAAGCAAAGCAAAGCTCCCTTTTGGCTTGGTGCAGTTGTACCTTGTCTACAGCCTGCAGTTCCACATTGTTTTGCACCCTATGTCACCCTAAGTGCTCCTCCCGGGCACGATGGAGCTGATGGGGGATAGCCTTGGAGTGCCCTTGGGCAAGAGGGTGCCACCCATCTCCAGGGATACCATAATTACTTCATTCTCTCTGAAATGTGTGGTCGTGGCAACTCCTGGCACACTCTTGGAGTATCAGCATGGCTTGCATAAGGCAGTGTGCAACATGAAGGTTATACCCTGTAATAAACTGGTAATTGGAAGGGGTTGTATCATAACTGCTAGCAAGTCTGAGTAAGATATCTTTTGTGTGTTTATGCCGAATTTATTAGGTTTTAAAAGAAAATTCTTCGTAACGTTTTATTCAAATAAACCTGGAGCCTGTGATCAAGTGTCTCTTACCTTCCAGATGCCTCATGTTAATACCACATGAAAAGGAGGTTTGAAGAGCTCCACCATCATGGATATTTATGAATGGCCTCTGCTTACTTTCAGACATGTAGTAAAAGCCAGATTTTCTAAAACACTCAGCATCCAAAGTTCCCACCGTGACAAGTAAGGGCATGTTTTGAAAAGGAGCCCATCCACAGACCCAGACACTGTCATTTCTTGTCACACACAACCACAGGATCATCCCTGCAGCTAATGAAGAATCCACTTAATATGGCTTTGCCTCATTTCTCCAGTGAAAGGTTGTTCCAAAGCATCATTGCTGTGAGGACTGAGTAACCTTCTAATTTCCAGCATAAACATATTCATGAGAAGCTTTTCTTCTCCCCTAGCGTGTAGTCTGCAATATATTTATAGGCCACAGCTGAATTGCCTCTCAGCTCCAGATTTGCTTGGCTACCAAGCAAATACACCCAAACAGGCTGAGCTCCTTTGAAAATCTCTATTCTCTGAATCCAAAGCAAATTATAAGTAGTATTTTGCAATTTTTCAGGGGTTTTTCCAGTTCTGACAAAAACTTCCAACCTGGAGTCCAAACAAGTACACTGTTTGATGTATTGTTTCAAAGGAAAAAAGTATTAATATTAGTGCTGTAGCACTGCAATTGTAAAACTGAATTACTTATTTTCAGTACTTTCTCCATGGCATCATCTTCACACCCAGTTTGCTTTGCCATTTGGATATCCTAGCAATTGATAATTTTGAGTGCAGAAGGGGATTAGAAACATTTTCAACCTCTGCTATGTTGGAGTGTCTGCATCAATAGCTGTGTTGTTGTTTGAAGGAAGTATGTGTGAGTGGTTTTCAGATCAGAACTTCTCGCTGATGCTTTCACTCAACTGGAATTATGAGTTTACTTAGGCAAGTGCAATAGTAGCCAAACTAGATTAAAAGGTTCCTCAGGGAGAGTCCACTGCAATTCATGGCAAAGGTCTTTGAAATCATCAGTTAAAACAGGAGACTGCTTAGTAAGTGTGGCCATAGTGTAGAAGAATGATTTACATTGCTGTCATACATAGATGTGTTTTCAAATTTTCATTAAGAGTACTAAACTCTAAAGAAAAAGTATCTAATAAACTCAGAAACATCTTGCTGCACATATATACACAAGTGGACATTCATATGGGTTGTGCACTGTGGTTTTCAACCTTCTTCAAGTTATAAACTCCAAAAATACATGTGGTTAATTCAAATCTGCTGACCAC
The DNA here is from genome assembly GCA_013397915.1 of Daphoenositta chrysoptera. Classification (NCBI taxonomy): domain Eukaryota; kingdom Metazoa; phylum Chordata; class Aves; order Passeriformes; genus Daphoenositta; species Daphoenositta chrysoptera. The sequence goes on along the minus strand of VZRO01000201.1, from coordinate 181,210 downwards.
AGTTGCCTTCTGCAGGCTTCTAAAAGTGCCAGGGATCACTAAGAGTCTGCGGAATATTAGCTGGAAAGATTACTGACATGCAGTAAAGCCAGTGGCTGTTTTAGAAAACCTCAGAATAGCCTCATTTCAACTCAGTGTTTTGGAACATTTCTCAGCATCCCTGTTTTCAAAGCAGAAGCCAGTTTATTGTCTCCTTTGTTTCTACAGAGCTATTGTGTTTCTGCTGTATTTTGTCTCTCTCTTTTCATTAATAACCATTAATTCAGTTTTTGTGGCAGATTTCATCATATCTGGTCCATCTTGTTCTTCCCAAGCACAAGTTTCTTCCCAAGTTACTAATTCTTTTGTGAGCATTGTTTCCACCACTTCACTGCTGGCTGAGTTATTTCTCTGTCCTGGTGCAAACCTCACAGCTGACATACACATTTAGGGTGTATTTCTCTGGCAAAGATAGATTTTTCTCACTTGGTCAGACCTGGAGACACTGAAAAAATACATGTTCTCCACATGAGTTACTGTGTTTTGGATCTCTGGGACCAAGGCCCTGGTAGTTGTGAAGAAGCTGAGATACAAAGGGAGGACTTTTTATGAGCTTCATTCCTGGTACAGAAAAAGAGAGTGTTAGGAGGTTGCAGCAACAAATAAGAAACCGTGAGGAGGTAGAAGAACAGCCAACAAAGTGACTAAAAATACTAATATTGCTGATACACACAGCTGATGGAAGGTGGGAGACAAAATGGAGAATGGGATGGGGCTCCAGGAGGCAGCATGACAGCAGGGCAGGACAGGTCCTGAGACAAAACCCGGGCTCTGCCAGGAGTCCAGATCACCAGACAAGGCTGCTGCTAAAGCAGGGGTGAGGTTAGGCCAGGAATTCAGCCAGAGGGTTGGGGTCAGGTCCAAATAATCAAGGATAACAGTCAAAGGTGCCAATGTTTTAGACAGATTCTGCTAAGCAGTTAGGGATCACAGGATAAGGTTGAACCATAGGAAATTTGGTTTTGGTCTCAGGTCATGAGGCTGCATTCCTATAAATCCAGAGAGCAAAGTCAGCTGCTGAATATCTCAAGGACCTGAGTGTGGAAAAGATTTGGACTTTCAGCAACTGTGCAATTTCTGATCATAGGATACAAAGCCACACACCTGCACATCCAAAGTTCATGATGCAATTGTATTCTGGCTTGCTTACTATGGGATGATGCTTTATGGGCTGATGATTTATAGGATGATGCTGTATGACTGAAGACTAAGATGCAATATTTGTATTTAATGCAAGGCCAATTGATCTTGACTCACTGAAGCTGTACAGAGATTCACGTGGAGATTTGAGTGGTCACATCCAGTGTCCTTTTCAGTTTTGACACTGCCTCACAGAGAGTTTTCTGCAGTATTTCTAGTTACCCCTGTGGTATGGACATAAAGATGATGAAGGTGTTCCTAGAATGCACCAGAGACAGTATCTCCATTACAGAAAGGGAAGCATTACTGTCATTGCACAGGGGAGTAAGGAACCCCCTTTGAGATATCATAGGCACTTTTGGTCATTCCCACTCAGGGAAGCTTAATGACCACAAGAGGTGCAACACAGCCCAGGAGAGTGAAGGGCCTGCTTTAGTGGAAGGCAGTAAAAGAGCTGGGTTTTGTAGCCCAGAAAAATGAAAACCGAGGAAAAAAATGTAAGATTGTTCTCTCTAAACAGGGTAAGTATTGGAGAGGAAAGAACAATTACTTAAGCTAATGGATGGTGTGGGCAAAGATACAAATAGATGGCAATGAGCCATGCTGGAAATGAGGAAAAAAAGACAATTTCTGAAGGAAGCTCTGTGAGATGTTGCCTTGACTTGATTACCTCGAAGATACCTTTGAGTCCTTGAGTATCTGCCTTTTTAAGTCTGCTGTGGATGTGCTAGTACATGTCACATACTTCTATTTATCTTACCCTGCTTTGGAAATAATGTCCATTTCAGAGTAGCTGTAAGGTTCTGTTAAATTCTTACAGAGAAGCCATCCTATGATGGTAATGTGGCTAAGTAACAATGCTTAAAAATGCTTCAGTATTTCTTTTGAAACTCCTTATTCAGTATCTGGCTTCACATTTATATAATTTCCTGCAAATAATATAAATCCTACTCTTGAGTATACCATTACTAGTTTCGTCACAGCCTCAGCAGATTTCACTGACATTGATGAGTTTGATTTCAGAGCACCCCCAAAAAGCTCAGGTTGTTACTGAGCTTGTTCCTAATTGGCTTTGGAGACCAGTCTGTGGGATAGGCTGCACCATACCGAGTATGCAGGGTGTTAAAATTTAGATGATCATCTCTAACATGCCTTCACTGTCTGTGTGGGAGTACACTCTTCAGGAGCCCACAGCCACCAAATGAAGGCATTTTTTCATAGGAACCTGGGAAGCAGAAGTCTGGCAGACATTAAGTCACAGAATTACTGACTTAGACCACAAAAGAATTAGTTACTTGGGAGGGATGTAAGGAGAGCATTTAATGAAAACCTTTGCATTAAGAAAGGATTAATATCAACAGATCATGAGTGACCAATATTTGTGTAACCTTCTCAGAGAATCCACATCCTCTGCTGGCAGCCTGTTCTAGCTCTTTACTTCTATAATTAGCAGGTTTTTTCCTAACAGCTTGACTCTTCGTCTAAAGATTTAAATAGCCTGATTTTTTTCCTTCTTATTCTATCTTCATGAGTCTGGAGAGTAAGTAATGATTAGTAATAAATAACTAATCCTTGATTATTCACAGAAAATAGCTGTTTCCTCAGCTCCCCTTTTAGCAGTTGCTTTTATAGCCTAAGCACCCAAACAGCTTCAGTATTCCATCATAGAATAACCCCATGTTATTTACATTTCTATTGCTGAGGTGTCTCTCCCATATATGCTCACCATGGGCCTACTTCTTGAAGTACCATTCCCAAAAATGGACACAGGACTACAGCTGGGGAGTCACTGGCAATGAGTAGCATGTCATAATTGCCTTTCATATTTCAGCTATTACAGTCCTATAAATACAGCCAAGAACACCCTCCCTTGCAAGAGCATCACAGAGTGGACTCGGGTTCAGCATGGGATCCTGCATAAGCCTGGACCTGCCTGATCTCCCCTGTCAAGTGCAGGACTCCTGGCACTGGTTCCTGCCCACAGCAAGGGTGAGAGCTGTGCTGGGCAGAGGCTCCTGCCTGCACCAGGGCTCCGTGTGCCACCCATGGCAGGTTCCACCATCTGGGATCCACTGAGCCAGGCTGTGCCCACTGCCTGCCAGGCCCCCGAGAAGGTCTCTGCTGCAGCTGCATCCTGTCAGGGTGAGGTGCCAGATGGCTCCTTGTGGACCCCAGGTCCTGGCTTAGCTGTGTCTCTAAGCCAGGTTTTCCCCCTGACGGGGGAGTGCTTTTAAAGAAACTTTCAGCACTCTCTGCTTTAAGATAGTTTATTAAGTCTTATCAGAGA
>VZRO01000201.1:91840-177504 GCA_013397915.1 Daphoenositta chrysoptera | reverse complement strand
ATAATACTCTATCATTTAGTTCTCACTGGAGTAGATTCTAGTTCTTCCCAAAGAGTTGGCAATTTTCCCCATGGATAACGGTCAAAGACAGAGTTGTCCAGGGGGGTAGAACCCTTCAAAACAGGCAGGGAAATATTCTCTGCTTTCAGGGCTCCCACAGCTCCCGCCCTGCCAGGCATCCTGTGTGCCATTAACTCGTGTGGATGCTTGAAAACCTGCAGCCCCCACGTCCCTTCCTGTTCTACTTCTGATTCTGTGATCTTCTGGAAGTTCAAAAGGCAGAAAGGATTTAGATGGAAACTTCTCTTCCCTAAGTTATCAAGGTGGGCAACTGAAGGGAAGGTCTAACCAGAGAATGAGACATATTTCAGCTCAGAAGGCCTCATTCAGAGATAGTTCCCAAACATCTTCTGAAGAAAAAGAACTGCTCAGAGAGCTCTAACAGGGCACTTAATGAGATGTCCATACTCACCAGAAACTTTTCATTTTGCTGAGCCTTCTCCTTATTCCCACACCCTTCCTTAGTGTTACGTGTTCAGCTGCTGAAAATAGGAGTGCCTTCTGCTTTCTGGCATGCTCATTTGCTCATGCGATCAAAGGCTCTCTCTCTCTGGGGTTTTATAGGCTTGTGTAGCTCTTTGGCAATGAGCACATTCTCTTTCACATAGTCTGGATTAAGGCAGACAGTGCATTGTATCACTTACATTACTGATTGCCAAGCTGTGTTTTAAGGTGAAGCTTTCTCGGTGTACTCTGTATTTCTGATCTGTGTTCTAGCTTGGAAGGAAATGATATTTAAAAGGAAGAAGATAGATGTGGGTGGCAATCATTACCACAGACCTGGGGAAATCTTTTGATATCTGGCCCTTGAGTTGCTGGTTCCTGGGTTAGTGATTAGATCTTTCTATTTGTTCAATACCCAGCACAGTGAGGAACCAGACAGGTGACCCTGGGGAGAAGGGCAGATGTCTGTGCATGACTTCAGTACCTGCCTCAGTCTGAAACCATGGGCTGAACTGGAGTTTCCAGCCTGACTTCAGTGTCCCGCCACAGCTCCAACCCTGGGTGCATCTGCATGGAGGCACTGCAAAGATAAGCCAGCACTGCAGAGATAAGCCACCACAACTGGCAGCAGAGCAGCCCTTCCCAGGGGTCAAGCAGTTCACAGATCACTGAACCTGTTTCCAATATGATTTTTGAACGTAAATATTGGTATGTCATCTTTGGTCTTTCCAAGGCCTTTCTGTGAGATTCTCACCTTCCTGCTCAAACACCTGCACTGCAATTCCCACTTGTGGTTGCCAGCCTCAGCTTAATCCCAGCCTCTCCCTCACATGATGTCACCTCGTAGGAAGAAGCTCCTTCCCTCCTCCCATTGTGGATGCAAAGGGCATCAGCCCACCTGGAGAAACACAGGACTGCAAAAGGCAACCCCAGCTCTTTTTGTGACTCAGACTGCAGAGCCTTGGTGCAGACAGGAGCCTCTGACTATGGACGAGAGCAACCCCTTCCCTCACATCAAAGGGTTAAAACACTTCATTTCTTTGCAACAGGCACTTGGATGCTTCCAGGCATTGTATGAGCTGCTGGGTGTGTTGGGAGTGTCTGCTGTCTGCCTGGACCATTGTTCTTTTCTACAAGGCAGCACATCACTCTCTGCTGTAGGATATCTCATCTCTCCTCCTCAGTGTGGGTGGAAAACCCACCCTTGACAACACCTTGCAGTGTCTTGTGCCACTCCTTGATCTTCCTTCTGATTTGGTATTTGCTGTGACCTTTTAATCTCACCAGGATGGTTCTACTTTGAAGCACGATGCCACATGGTCCCTCGGTTGAGGTGTCACTGCAGTTTGGTGGAAATAGGTTTTGTTTGGGAAGGAAGGGGGAGGCACAGCACCAGCTTTCTATTTCTGTACCTCGCTCCAGATCCGTGCTCTCTGCTGTGCACGGCTGCTGCCTTGCAGGGTGTGAGAAATTCCATTTCTTCTCTGCTTACCCATTTTGTCTGACATGCTCTTGTGCTTGGGCACCAGACTCGTGCCTGGTCCCCTAAATCTCATGAGAGTCTTGAAAGAAACAGGGCACAACCTAATCTGCTACTTTCTGTCTATAACTGGAGTGCATGACACACTTCTCAAAATAAGCTGCAGTACTTATTGGCTGCTGTGCTGTCACAGGGTGCAGAACAGGAAAAGCAGTTCCTCAGCTTTCATCAGGGCTTTTATTGCCAACCTGACTTGTCACTTTTCTAACTGAAAGCAGCAGGGCTTTTACTTCTTTGTTGGCTTCAGCTTTTTGCAGAACAACTAGCAGAACAAATAAAACAAACATGGCATTTTGGCAGTGCAGGAAGTCAGAGGGATTATTGCCTGTGGATTTGTAGGGAACAGGATTCAGCTCCTTCACTTGTCTAAAGAACCCACCTCTGACTTTCATCCCTAAACACATGGTTCTCCAAAGTTATCTGGAATGCAGTCTTGCAAAGTCCTCAACCTCTCCTCACTTCAAGTGGCCTGGCCTGTGCAGAGGGAGAGGAGAACCTGTCTGCTCACAGTGCCAAGAAAGCACTGGCAGATGTTTAGATGGTGCTGATATGTCTGCAGCCACTGGTGTTAAATTCCCGAAGGTGTGAAGCTGTGAGGGGTCTGATAAATGGCTCAGGCAGGGCACTGCAGCTGCTCTCATCATGTGCCCAGTGAAGAAAAGATTGTGATGTTCCAAAAATGAAACACTAAAGTGGAAGAAGATGAATGTGTCTGCATTTTTCAGACTGAGTATATTTCTTAAATACAACTCATCAACATAAATGCTGTCGTGAAGGAGTTTTTTTAAAAGCCCTTCACAAATGTAAATGGTAGGAGAAGCACTAAGCAACTAAGTGAGCAGAAGGAGGTTTAGGTTAATAGAGCTCCTTTCAGAAAATATCATGACACCAGTGCTTAGCCAGCTTTTTTTTTTGTCTCTCGGTTGTTTCTGGCTTATAAATGCAAACTCTATTACTTCAGCCGGCAAAGTCATTTGTATGTGCAAACCCGTGCACAGGAGATGACATGAAAGGCCAGCTGGTAACAGCATTATGACCTGCTTAGCAGAACAAACACTGCCTGGGACTGTGAGCTTTTACCTCAGGGTCAACATGAACTGAAGAGCCAACTTAAGCTGCCTCTTACTGACCAAGAACGTCCTACATCGATGATAAAATGATAGAAGATTTGCCTTAAAACAACAAAACCAAAATAAATATAAGCATAGCCAGAACAAATATGGGCCATAGGAACTCTAGGTCAAAAATTTGATCCCGAGTGTCTGCTTGATATATACTTGTGAATCTCAATGTGCTGACCCAGGGGCTTTATTCTGCCGCTCCTGCTGGTTTAGCACATGGAGAAGGGCAGCACTTCCAACAATTGCTGTCCATTTTGTTTGTATAGCAGGGTGAGCAAATAAGGCCATCGGAGGCCCTCGGTGGCGATAGGCAGTGGGACACACCCAGGGCACCCTTCCAGCTCCCGGGCCCTATCGCCAGCAAACAGCTCCAGGGCTGCTCGGGGTGAGCACAGCCCCTCCTCACGGAATCAGCCCCAGCGGGGCACGGGCTGATGCCCGGGCACACAGCTCAGCCCTGCCAGGCACTGCCAGGTGTCCCTGCAGGCACCAGAGCCAACCCACACCTGCACAGGGCTGGCTGGCACCTGGGCATTGCTGCCTGCTCACCCTGGCTGTGGCAAACACCTACACATCCCTTCCTACACATCCCCTCCTTTAACTCATCAAGCCTTCTCCCAAAATACTCCCATCACCCTGGTCTCAAGCCTCCCTGCCAGCCGCAGTCCAGCAGTGTCCCACCTAAGATTGCTGACAACCAACCATGTGTCCTTATGCCAGCTTTATCCTTTAGATTCAAAATCACATCCTCCCCTGGGTCGGTTTGGGTTTATGTGGCAGCCTGTCCCAGCATGGTCTGTGTAGGGTTTCCTTGGGCTCTTTGTCTTCAGGAATGTGGACACATTTCACCAGCCTGCATGTTCCTCAATAAACAACTTTCTCACTGTTTCTCCAAAGGTCTCTCGTGTTTCCTCAGAAAGAGCTTTATCTGTGCACTAATTCTTTCCTGGCTTCTTTGCCTACTGTGATCTCCGGTCAGTCTGTGAGTTCAGGCTGTGTCACAGTGGCCACACGAGGTGTATTAGATAACACTCACAGAGAGGTGTCCCTGCCCTCCTCTGCATCCCCAGTGCCCTGGGAGAGCCCCAGCCTTGCCTCTGTCACACCAACCTGGCTGCACACAGCTACTGATGCCCAGGGCACTGAGAAAAGTAAATCCTCTTGCTCTTCCACAGGAGGCTGGAAAACTGCCCACTTTCTGCAGAGATGCTGAATGTGAGCGGGGAGGTGTGAGAGGTGCAGATGCTTTAACAGGAATGTTTTTTCAAGAACCAGCCCTGCTGTCTGGAGACGGCGCCAGAGTGTTGTGTTTGCTGCTTCTGACTCAAAGAAGAGGGATAAAAATAGGCTTGTACAGGGCTTACCACAGAGGGTGTACTGCTGTAACACTGGTACCTGCACACAGCTCTGCTTAATGTTCATTTACCTTTGTTGATATTGCATTCCCTAATTTTTTACCTCAGCAGTGTCCACCCTCTCTAGCCCAGTATTTAATGCATGAGGTATGGATTTTTCTTCTGACCTTCTTCACAGCACAGAGTGCACATACCTGGTGCCCTCCTGATGAGGTGAATCCAAATTTAGAAGCATTTCCTTGTGAATAAAATTACTTTTTCTTTGATGAGAAGCACCTGGCTGAATAGCTGAGCGATGGTTTCCTTCTAGACCTTTCTCAGAAGCAAAGAGCAGCTGTTATCCTTGTGCTGAGTAGCCTCAAACAATATAAAAATCTAGCAGTTATTGATCTCCTGTAGTTAACCCCACAAATTTTGCCAGTAAGCAGTAGAATTATTTTAACATCCCTGAATAAAAGCTAAGAAGGGAGGCAGCGATTTTCTATCTCTCTGCCAACACTGATCTGCCTCAGGGACTTGGCAGGACAAGTGACAGGCAGGCCTGACAGGCCTGTCTGCAAACAACAGGAGATGGTAGAAGGTCATTTAACACATTAGCTCTCTGCGAGGAGAGAGGGCTGCACTCACACTCCTGCACCAAGTGCTTGTGGCTCCGGGCTCAAGAGGAAAATCCACATTCCCTGCACAGCCACAGAGCTTCTTAGAGCCCTGGTGTCAGATATTCAGAGCAGTCTGGAAGTGGTCAGGCATGGCCTGGCAGATGACCACTGGTTCACTTGTTTCCAGGAGTGTCTCCTGCGATGTCATGGGTCCTTCTGGCCGGGGTTTTAATTCTCTGAGTGATGGGTCTGTTCACTGTGCAAGCTGTGGCTCCATCTGTAGTCACACAGCCAGCTGAGTGTTTGTACTTCTGAGTGCCAGGTAAGGGAGACTGGAAGAATGGAGAGAGAGCAGAGCATTGTTTGTGTGGTTGGGATGGATATGAAGAAGAGGAAATGTGGCAAATGTCAGGGGAGAATGGTGAGGATGAGCAGCCAGGTAAGGCTGGAAAGACAGACTCTTCCTGGATTTTTCCCCATGGCTGAAATCTGAAAGCATTCACATTTTTTATGTACTTTTGAGGAATAAACTAAAAGAATTCGGTGCCTGTCCTCTGCTTTACATATATTTAATTACTTTTTGTACATTCAGCTGCTAACAAACCAGCAGGCTCATCCTGGTGGCCCTGTCTGCCTTCCTGAGGACAGCAGCAGTGGCAGCCACAGCAGCGAGCAGCTGCCTGTTCCCCTTTACACTTCTGCATTCAAGGATCTCAAAGCATTTTTGTAGACAGGGCACAGCCATCACTTCTCCTTTCTGAGGAGCAAACCACAATAAAAGGAGAGGAAGTGATGGGTGCAAGCTGATGTGGTGTGGCTCCATGACCCTTCAGCCCAAAGAGGTTGGGGGATGTTCCAGAGGCTTCCAGTGACCTGGGACACCCAGACCCCAGCTCTCCTGGGGTGTGATATCTGCTGCAGATGGCCTTTTCTGTTGTTCTCTGCAATGACAAAGGGACTCAGAAACACCAGCTCTGTACAAAATCAAAGTTTAGCCCCATGCCCTGAGCTGCACCAATAAATTTGTGTTTCCCTGAATCCCACTACTGGCATTTTCTGCACTGTGCTTCCCTTGAGGCAGCCCACACTTATGTCCTTGAGGTTAAGTTCACTTTTTATGCACTGTATCTTCCAGCCTAAGAGCCTTCTCACTCCGAAGCTCCAAAGGAAATGGTTTGCAGCAATTCCTTAGTACTGCAAGCAACACGTGCAATGTCTCCTCTGGTTTGAGACAATGCCCTGGAACTCTTCAAGAGTCTGGCATTAAGCAGCCAAATCAGTGGCAGACAAGACAGATGCTTTTCAGCCGTGTTTAATCAAGGTATTTAGGTCCATTAGACTCACAGCCAAGCAAGCCAGCACCCCACTGCAACCCTGGCCCCCTCATCCACCTGTCTCTGTCCCCTCCAGTATTTCCACCTCCTCCCAAAGCCTTTGGCCAGCATGCAGCTGGGCAAGAAGAGCTTCTCCAGGAGTTACATGTGCCCTAGCTACCCCAAATGGAGGGACTGGGTCCCAGGCACTGGGTGAACTCACCCCTGCCTCGGTGGCATGGTGGCCAGTAGGGTCCATGGGGCCCTTGGGATGCTTGAAGAAGGAGAACAAACTGTCCATGCCTCAGCCCATGTACACTTTGTGTACATATCCGCTCTTCCAGAGATTTTTCAGAATTGAGGATCAGCAGGGAGCTTGCTGCAATAGTTTATGACATGTCCTGTGGGTGCATTAATACTCCTGCAGCTTGGGATTGCCTTTGCAGGCTGCCCCTGCCACCACCGGCTCCTGAAGGCATCTCCCTCATTTCTGTTTCACCTCCATGGAAGTCAGGGCTGTGACTTTCGGAGATGGCTTGAGGCTGTTTGTGTGAGCTCATGGAAAGAAGTGAAGTCAGTTACAAAGTCAGAGCTTGCAGGGCTGGTGCTGGTTTTGGCTTGCACGAAGGACACGGTGTTTCAGCTGGCAGGTTTGTTTCCAATGCTGCATTGATGAGGAGCAAACAAGCTCTCAGCCGTCTGTGTCCAAGTGAACAGGAATGTCAGGGCACACGGGCTCATCCCCTCCCTTTCTTTCCCTATTAAAACCTCAAGATTTTTGAAGAAGAACAAGGTGTCAGCTGGTGGCTCTGCTGATCACGCTCTGCTCAGAGGGGGTAGGAAACTCTGGTGTGTTGCCAAATGCTTTGGGGACCTTGGTGAGGGAGGATGGTGACCAGTGACACCACGACACATTACTGGAGGTTGATGTGTCCCAGCACCTCCTGAAGATTTTTGCTGGCTGAGGAAGCTGGGCTACTCAATACCCATTTAATTAAACTCTGGGCATGACACACAGCCCATTTATTTTCCTTATTGGTAACTCTACATGAGGCAGCACGTCACGAGCTTGAGTCCCAGCAGATACCTGTCCACATCACAAGTTAAAAATAATTCTCTGCTGCTGGGGTTAGAGGCAGACTTTGATTTGGGCTACTCAGGAGTCACACCAAAGTGCTGCAACACTCCCTCTGGTTTTCACAGTCTGTGAATCATATCTGGCATCGTGAGAGTAATTTCAATAGGGTCATGAGGGCAGGCAGTGGATGCTGTTAGCCCAGATCTACTCTGATTCTGGGGGACCCCGGTAGCAGCAGAGATAGAGAGAGGTCCAGTCTTCCCTGCTTTGGGCATGTGCCCAGCCATGTGCTTCATGCTGTGGGGTGCTTGCTCACTCCTTGCACCATCAGGCTGAAATCTGTGGGGTCAACCATCATCCATACGGAACACTGAGTGTCTTTTCAGGCACGTCCCTCTGCCCCTGCTCAGGCTGTCTCTGAGGTTTTCAAACCTTGAAGGGCTTTGCAGTGCACAGCAGTTAACTCTGAGTAGCTGTAAAACCAGGCAACTGTAAAGTGAAAATTGAGCAGAAAAAGGTGTTAGGTCAGGAATTTTCCAATCCAAACCGGTCAAAGCACGCAGCGAAGATCCACTGTGCAAAAGTAATTGTGTTCATAGGGCCACGTGTTCACTGGCTGCAATGACAAAGCAGAAATAACTTAGATAATAAATGTAAAATTGACATGAAGAGAAACTTGGGAGTGTTTTCTGTAAGAGAATGGAGGGAAGCTGTCTCTTGGAAATTTGTATTTTGTCCATCACAGAGGGACTTGAGGGAAGCTATCAAAACCAAAAGCCATCTGAGCAGAGGAAAGGTCCACACAGGCCCAGCAAGAGCTGCATTTTGACCCATCTGAATGAGCTGGCAGATGCAGTTAATGAAAAAGCTTTACTTTTGGATGCTGGAAAGGGGATAATTTCTGATGTGTGGCATGCAGGAAAGTTTCGTGGGAAAGCTACTGCGATGAGTAACAAATGTGCCTACATTTAATGGGGATTTTCAAAAGGAAAGGGTGTGCTACATGGTCCCCAAACTTTGTTTTGTCAGCTGGATTTGAAACACTGTGTTTACTTAATGGTAATGACCTCTGTGAGTTTACTGTAATGTGGGACGACCCACAGGCATGTGGTCAGCCTCAGCCAGAGGAGCTTCCCAAAGGGTGATGCTGCAGGACTTGGGCTGGCGTGGCTGCTGGGTGAATCAGACTCAGTGGCTGCAGCCTTCCCATGGAGAGAGAGGCAGTGCTGAATTCACGGGCTGCTGATCAGAGTGAGAGGGTGTCTCTGTCCACATCACAGAAACAGGGAATGGTCTAAGTTGCAAGGGACCCATGGAGGTCATCTGTCCCAACCTCCTGCCCAAAACAGGCCTCACTCTGAACTCAGATGAGGGTGCTCAAGGCATTTTCCAGTTGAGTTTTCTCCAGGGATGAAGAGTCCACCTGTTTCCACTCCCATGCTCAAGTGTCCCACTACTGTCATAGTGAAATATTGCATTGTTATATATCAGCTTGGATCGATACCTTCATCTCTTATAAAGAATGCTGCCTCTTCTGTTTTTCTGTAGAGAGTGTGAGATTTTAGAGGGATTTGTGTTTTACCCCCTAAGGATTAAAATAAAGTAAGATTGTCCTTGATGTTGGTTTCCTGCAAACAGTACCATACTGAATGCTTATTTTGAAATCTTATCAGATTGTGCCCTAGGAGAGGAATGAGAGACACTGTTCTAAAAACTAAATATAGTTATTTAAAAAAACAATGATGAGCTTCTTTCTTGCTTCCTTCTGGGAAAGATAAAACCACGGCTTGCTGTGTGTGAGCTTTGCCTGCAGTTTCTCCCAGGAACCAGAGATACATAAGAATATTTTGGTCATTTTTATTCTGTATGCTGGCAGCAGCCTCTGCAGCTGTTCTGGTACAAAGTCAAACCTCAGGCTGCATTATGACTTGGCAGGTGCTGGCCCATGCAGGTGGCAAAGTGGATTCTCTCTACATTAAAACTGGGTATCAAACAGAATGACATAATTTTTTTATAGAAGTCAGTCGGAATTGTGGCTGTCTCTGGAAGAGGACCTGGACATCCCCTCCCCAGAAAGCAAGTTCATGCCTGCTGTCCCCAGTGGGAAGAGCAAATGCTCTCCTTCCCTCTGTCAAAACCTGCAGATGAGTGCAAGGGAAGGTGGGAGCATGGCCCTGTTTCCACCAGGCATTCAAGGGCAAGATCTCACTTCTACACAGAGTGCTGAAGGAAGGAAGAGGCTGCTCTTGCTGACTTGGCAGAGGTCAGGCAAGAATCTCATGTTTTCTCTCCAGTGTCAATGGAAAGGAGCCAGAGCCAGGCTGCAGCTCAGTAGATGTGACCTGGCTCACCCAGCATATGCTTCCAGAAGAAGTCATCCTCAGCTGCAAATCTGGGGGGATTTTAGAAGGCAGAATAGAGTTTCAACTAAGGGTGTCTTTATTTAATCCACAAATGCAGATTTTGAGGTGTCTTTTGAAATCCATAGACCTCTGAAGCTTGGAGCTGTCTCCTCCTCATCCAGAGGTGACCTGGAGCTGTGAATGATCTCCCAGGCCTACCCTCCCTGGATGGTGGGGTGTCCCCCACCTCAGTTCAATCCCTGGCCACAGCGGGTCCCCCAAATGCACCCCCTGAAGTGAAGATCCAGATCTGCTTTATCAGACCGGCACTAGCAGGTGGGAATGTAACACCAAGGATACCCCTTCCAGGGCAAAGGAGCATTTGCAAATTAAGCAGAATACTTTTCTTGTTACTTAGGAAAACAGTGATGAGCCCAGGGATGGCCCTGTTACATTTTGGAGGCAGCTGGATGAGGAAAAAGCAGGGCTTAGCCATCAGGTGGCACTCTGAGCATGCTGTTCAGCAGAGATGTCACTCACAATGTTCCTGGGATGGAGGAAATTCCTTCTATTCAAGAATATGACATAAACTTCATGAACTGTGATTCATTTCAGGTTAACTCCCTTTTCTTATTCCTGCAAAATTAATCATCTAGCTACTGCATTGTTTTAATACATGGGAGTCCCAGGAAGAGAAGTACAGAAACGACATATTTTCCTAATGCTTCTGTATCTAAATATTTATTATGTGGCTTAATATTTTTGCCAAAGTAGAATAATTCCACTATTTGTTGTCCTGTAGTAAACTAGCATATCTTGGCATCTGTTCTGCATTTGTGCCTGTCTTTGTCTTAATCTCCTATCATCAAACTGATCTCAAAATAGGAACCTGAATTAATGATCTCCATTTTTTTCACATAAATCCCTTCTTAACCTTTTCAGCCATTTAATGGTATTTGCAGTTTCTGCTATTGTTCTGCATGAGGTTTCACTTCGGAAGAATTTCACTTGAGAGCTTTTTTTTCTAAAATTACACATCTAGACAAAAGCATAATATTTCAAATGCCTTCCTGGTTTGTGCCTTGATAATTTTTTAGCAGTAGAGCATTTTCAACTTTGATATACTAGCAGTAGTTTATTATTAGCATGTTAGTTCTACATTACTGCTTCTACAGGAAAAATTGTAGTGACAGCAAATGAAGGGTGAAATGAAAGGACTCGTGGTTAGCACTGCAGAACAGCACTGCAGACTATAAAATCGCTGTTCTGCTGCTTGAAGCCAGGATTTTGTAACTGGCATCAATGGAGAGAGATCAGGCTCTGTAGCAGATGGCAAATACTACTCACACGCAGGAGACAGCAGGGCTGAACGGTTTTTGCACAATATTCTCCCCTTCCGCCCAGCATATTTGTAAAACATATTTTTTAACTTTTCTGACCTACTCACCACAGAAAACAATTTAATTCCTTACTCCTGCGTCATCTGACCCTGATATTTTGTGTATTCCCTGCCATTCATGGCTCCCATCCCCAGAGCCCTGAACAAAGCCGTGCTTGTTACAGGGAAAAGCATGAGCTCATCCATTGTAATCACCCGGCTGCTTTAGCTGCTGCTCCAAAGGAGGTTTTGTGGCGATTTCTGAATGCCTTCAGACAAGCCAGCACTGGATAAACTTTGGTTGAATCTTCAGGGAGCAAAACTGAGTGGATTAAGTGCTCGTAGCTGCCGTAAGAATAGGTTTTCTGAATGCAGGGAAGCCCCGGTTATTCAGATAATGCAGTGGGGTTTCAGCTCCAGCACCTCTTGGAGGCTCAGGGAGGCAAGGTCCCAGTGCAGGCTGCAGGCACCCCCGCAGCCGGCAACCCAGATAATCCTTTGATCCACTGACATTCAGGGCTTCAGGGAAACAAAGGTGAGAAAACGAGAAATGCAAATAAGTCATTTGAAAGTGTGAAGGAAAGGACTTGTTGAAGCTTCAGCTTGCCAAAAATAGCGCTGAAACAACTGCATTTTATGCAGATGAGTTATAATCACATGTAAATTGCATTTTTTTTTTCAATTGGATTCACTGTAGCTTTCAATTTAGAGACCTGCTCGAGGTCCCTGAAGGTCTATAATCTCTCCTCCAGCTTTGGCTCCAAGGCAGAAGACTTTGCTAAAACTATTCATGTGCTGCCTGGCTCCTGAAAAATCGATTAGCCCATACCTTTTGTGCATTAACTACCTGAAAGGGCTGAAAGATAAACAGAGGGCACTGTCCTGTAGTCATTCACTACGAAGAACAGAGATAACTAACTTGTAGGGGTTTTCCCACTGCACACCTGGGCACAGTGAAGCAGCTGTAGCTCTGCCTCCATACCATCTTTTCATTATCTCATAGGTTAAACAGTAGACCAAGTTCTGGATTTTTAGTAATGCATGATCTAATTAAGTTATATAATCAAGTTAAGAGAGAAGTTCGGTGTTGAAGTTCAAGAAATCTTCCCAGGTTGGGGGACCTTGAGGAATTGCTTTGCTCCTCTAGACATAGTTTTCCCCAGCCATTACAAATTAATGTGTTGTTACATTCTTGGTCTCACAGTCTGCTGGTGATGGAGGAAAGGCTGCTATATCTTGTTTGGGATTTCCTACATCTGACTTGTCTCAATTAACAGAAATAAAGGGCATGCACACCATTTTTTCTTCGTAATAATTTATTAAACTTCCCTATAACTGAGGTGAGCCTACAAAAAAAAGTCACAGATGCCAAAGTCTTCACCCTTTTCTGATTTCCGTTTCATTACATGAGCCAGACTTTGAATCTAAAAATTAGGAGCTCAGACTCTCCTCTTAATGTTGCGAGGGCAGTAATCCCTTTACATAACATGGGGAAATGGCACAATTCTGCCAGACGGCTGGAAACTCAGTGGGGAGCAAAGCACTCAGACCCTTATCTATTGTTTTCCTATCCTGACTCATCCCAAGTAATTTTTCCTATGGTTGCTTCTGATTTTCAAATATAATGTAATTCCGGTTTATTTTTTTTTCTCCTGACCACACATCTGTCTTTTATAAGTGCAGGTTTTTATTCAGCTAAAGCACTAACTATCGGTGCCCTGAGAGAGATCCACACTGGGATTGCAGATGAAATGGAAAATAGAGCTACAGCAAAAAGTACAGCAGCTAAAACCTAACTCATGACCTTTTAAGACTTGTGGGTTAGCTCTGTGCAACACATTGTGATAACGTGGAATTTCCTGGCTTTAGCAAAGAGATACTCAGCTCTCTTTGCTCCAAAGTGCAATGCATTTACTGCCAAAGAAAAGGGAAAATCTTCCTTGCCATATGCCAGGCTGGTGAGCCGTTCGTGTTTTCCCCAGCAAGATGGACACATACATATTTGATTGCAATTTCTTTATGGTAAATTATATATTATATAACATGCAGTCAAGAACACCGAAATAATGAAATCTTGTAGTATCCAGAAAAGTAAATAACTACTTGTAACATTACCAGCTTGCAGGTGGTAGGGAGGGGCAGAAGCATGGAGGGATTTATGTGACTCGCCAGACGTCATGAAATGCAGGTCTGCCAGAGCCAGAGATATCCTCTCTCACAGTCTCATGTTTTAATCCTCATTCTTGCTTTCTTTCCATTAAGATAAAATATGTTTCCCCAATCCACAATATTTAAGGGCTTTTCAGGTAAGCCCTGAATCACCGGAATTCTCTGCAGCTTCCTCCGAAAAAAGCAGTGTGTTCAACTAGCATTCATGAATATTTTAGCTGATGCCATTATTTTTTTAACACGATAAATATTACAGGGGAGAGCGGAGAGGCAGCGAAACTTTGCATTGGGAATAACATGGAATGGAGACAGAGAATTCAGGGCAAGCAGCTTGTTGGTCCTGCCTGTTCACTAAAGCATCTCTCGGTGTGCCAGGGCGGATCACCATCGTCTGTGTTTTTAAGTCGCTCACAACGCCTGTGCTGTGCAGAGAGATTTGCTGTTCCCTGTGCATCGCCGCAGTGTCCCTGTCCCCTCCTCATGTCACCAGCCACCGCTAGGTGATCTTCCACCACCTTCCTCATCGCCCTGCTTCCGAAGGGAGGGTGCAAATAGCCAACAAAATTTTCCACAGAGATGCTATTCACGAAAATATTTTTTTTTTTTGCACGCGCGGCTTTGCAGCCTGCGAGCTGCAGTTTTGAGTTTCCTGGGAAGAAAGCCTATTAAGCTGCCTTTCTGCGGGATTGCCATAGCAACCCTCGCACAATGCCAATGGCCCAGATTCCCTTCAGCCCCTTCTTTCTCAACTGACAGCAGTGATTTTAATGCTCCTTGAACCAAATCTTTGCATGCGGAGACCGCTTTGGGGGAAAAAAAAAAAAAAAAAAGCTTTTAATCAGGGCTGGTTGTTCTCTTTTCTCTTTCCTTTCTTCCTGGGAAGCGAGTGGGAAGACCTTTAGCATGGCGTCCCTCTTGGCCCCTGAAAGTCGCAGCTGGATAGTGACCACAAAGCATCCCACGTTCAGCATTATTCAGAGTTGTGGGACACAGTGGAGATGATGCTTGCACAGGGGTTGCTTTTTACAGATATTTACATCTTCGGGCAGAGCTGCATGGAAGCACGGCAGGGAAATAGAAACGAAGCAATCACAGGAGCAAGGCAAATTCCCAGTTAAGCATGAGAGCAGGACTGAGGCTTGGAGCAGCAGCTCTCTGTAAAACAGGGCAGGCTGCTCTGCTGATTTCAAGCATCCCAAAGAGGCCAATATGTGATTACTGCCAGGTCTGGAAGCTGTAGTAGGGTCCCCCAGTGACACTTGGTAGGGCATAATGCCATAGTCAGGGCTGGCTTGTGGTGAAAGCTGGTGCCATGGGAGATGGGAAAGCAGAGCTAACACCTGAGGATGCAGCTTGGAGCCAGCTCCCAGCAGGGCTGAAGCCACTCGCCATCTGACCAAAGGGACACCACGCCCCGGGTGCCCAGAGCTGCCAGCGAGCCAACATATGGGCAGGCACTTAGACACAGCTCAGGCAGGAAAAGAAACAAATGGCACCCGTGTCTGACTAATGTAACCCAAGCTTCATGGGTTTTTCCCTGACCAGAGGCGGTGCTGGGGTGCAAGGCTGCCACAGCCCTCAGGCACCCCCTTTCTCTTGACGCTGTTCCTGTCATCCCCCCTTTCCTCCTGCCTGCCCTCAGAGGGGCCCCGTGGTTCATTGCCCACGGCAATGTCACAGAGAGGGTGGCAAGGTGAGGGTAGCCTGGGGAAGGTCCCTGGAGGTGAGACACCGGGTCAAATGCCTGGTGCATGGAGCTGCAGCATCCCCAGGTGCTGCACCCACAGCTGCAGAGGGAGCCTGGGGTGCAAACCCACCACATGCACCTTCTGCAAGGGGAAATAAATCAAAGCTGTACGTGTAATGTCATTGCTGCTAACAGAGAGACTCCAACCCCTTCCTCTCAATGGCTCATGGTATCCACTGGCAGCATTCCCCAGCTGCTGTTTGCTGTAAGCATCTGGCCCTCAGCAAACACAGTTTGCTGCACATTTACGCACAGTGCTTAGTGCTTCTGGCTTAAAAGTCTGTGCAAACATTAGAAACAGAGGGAGCTCATCAGCCACTGAATCCAGCCCTGGGCTATCTCAGGTAACCATGTCATGGATGCTAACTAATCCTCCCAGCAGTGCCCAGATGGAGGGATGAGCTGCCTGAGTCTGCCTGGGGAAGGGAACCAAAGCGCACAGTGAGCAGCAGAGATCTGCAGGGATTCATCCCCTCCCCATCCGAGCCTGCCCTGGTCAGTAAATGTGAGTGGTTACCACTCAGACAGGGTTCATGTCATCGGTCCAAGCAAATGGAGCATGGACACAGAAGTGATGACGAGTGGAAACATGCTTTAGGGGAGAAATAGAAGCCAAGTTCTTGTCTGCACGAAACCAAAGAAGCTTTGGGAGCTGCCCCAGACTGAGGAAGCCGAGCCTTCCCTGAATCCAGTGTCTCCCTGTGGGTGCTGGATTGGCTTGCTTCAACCCTGCTGTGCTTCTGCTGTTTAGTGCTGGTATCCTGCTGCCCTGTCTCCCCTGATGCCTTTTTGGGGTGAGGATGCCAGGCTGCCCCAAAGCTGACCTCTCTCTGCAGCCACATCCTCACATAAATCCTACTTTGGCAAGGGCAACATCCATTTTTGGGACCTGGGAGAAATAATCTCCCTAAAATATGAGCCTGCAGAAAGGCTTGCAGCAGTGGAGGTGATGCAGCAAATTCCCTTGAGCTGTAAATGTATTTATATCCCATCCCATCTGCTTGTGGTGAAAAACCCCTTACCAGTGCTGTGGATGGGAAGGAAACCATGTTTGCATTTATCTGCACTTTTTCCAGCTGGTGGTTTGATGGTTTGTGGCATCTTCTTTCCCAACAATCCTCTGTGAGCTGGTTCAGTGCTGGGAGGGTGGGAGAAGGAACTAAATGCTCCCTTGCTGGTTTCCCCCTGAGGGGCAGAGAGACCAGGCATCCTCCCCACTGCCCCTCTGCCTGGGCAGCCCATTGAGCAACACTGAGGGAGAAGGATGGGATGGATTGGACAGTTTAGGGAAATTTTCATAGTCTTACATAGACTTAGAGGCTTACAAGCTTTTCATTAAATTTCCCTCATATATCTGCCACTAATTCTGCCTGGATGAAGTATAAACTCTATCTTATTATTTCTTAGAAAAAAGAAAAAAAAAGAAAAAAAAGGAAAAAAAGGAAAGAAAAAATGTTCTCCTAGGGTTTTACCTACTATAAATATAACCTTCCTCCCATTCAGAAAGATAACAGCCCGTACAAAATGAATTTTTACAGGATGATTTGCCACTGTGGGAGCCAGGCTGGATCCCAGTTTGACCACTTGCATTATCTCTGTGCCCATATGGGGCTGGAGGTGCCACGCACAGGCAGAGCTCCTGGCTCAGCTGGCTGGAGAGGCTGCTTCACTCTGCTCTCCCTCAGCAGCTCTCAAAGACAGAACAGCACAAATATTTCTGTGTGAAGTAGAAAATAAATCGTGCATTTTGCTGGAGGACTGGTGGCATTTGTTTTATCAGGCTATGCCTGCAAATGTTTGTAAACACTGCGTCAATTTGCCATACTCAGCAAAGATTAGGATTCAGTGCTTTAAAGCCTGTGTTGAGGCTTGAGATAAGTCTCTTTTTAATGAGGTATTTGAGGACCACTCATTCTCCAAAAAGTATGGTTTGGGTGTGTGAGTCTGCCTGTGTTTTTGCTCTGAACATGCCACAGCTAAGGGCAGTGAGGGACATGCACATCCTCCTGAACATCTCTTTCCATCCAGGGACACACAAATGCCATCTCACCAGAAAACACAAATTTCTGCCATGCTCTTCATGTGGGTCATGCCACAGACCAGGCCGAGTTCATGGCCCCACACTGAAATCAAGGCTTTTAAGCAAGAACTAGGCTAGAAATTCAATAAGCTGGAGAAAGTCCATATGGAGCCAGAAGGATACACACAAAGCACCACAAGTTTCCCCCTGCAACAGATTATAAACCTTGAGGTTTATAACCCAGGCTGCAGAAAACAACCCTTGAAATCCCATTTTTCCAGGCTGCCTGTCACCCTGGTGAGGTGGAGTCTCCAGCACATGCCCTGCTCCTTCACATGCTGCTGCTCCCCTTCCATGCTCCCATATGTGCCCCACAAGGCTGCACCCCTCAGCTGCTGCTGGGGTTTAGGAAAGATGGAAAACTGACAGAAAGACAGGGAGACAGCTCCATGGATATGTAAAAAAAATAACTACTGCACGTGTCTAACCATTTGCACACGGAAGAGGAGACAATGGCCCTTCCTCGGGTAACCCTTCCACAGGGTGTGGTGTTTCATAGCTTGGAGCAGGCATGCCTGAGGGAGGAGGGAATCTCCTTCCCAAGCCTCTCCTGAACTGATGTTTGGCCAACATCCTGCTGGAAAAGGTGCTGAGCTCATCATCTGCTGGGAATACTCCTGGCAACTTGCTGGCTCATGCCATGTCTCCTCTGCCAGGCCCTCGCCCTCTCACAGCAGCAGCAGAGGAACCACAGGGGCTTTTAGGGCAAAATCTCCCACAGCCATTGAACATCTCCTTTCTGTATGTCCAGCCATCCCATCTGGAGTTCCAAGAAGTAGTGCAAAGATGTCAGTCAGCTGCTGGACTGGCACTACAGCCTGCAGGGTGATAGGCCCTCATAAATACTGATGGTCTAAGCTTAAGGGCCTATCTGTGTTTCTTTTAATTGTGGAATAAAGGTGAAGAAGCTGAGAGCCTGAGTCATATGGGTGTGTAATGCTACCAACAGTTTTTATGAGACTGAGCCTTTTGGCAAGAAACTCACTTCAACTGCTTGCTTGACCCAGCTGAAGTGTACCTGGCATGGGGGTTACCAGAAAACCCTGGTCCTCCATGTTAAAGTCAACGCTTGAGATACAGCTACCCACCTCTCATCTCCCTGGTTTATGACACACAGAAACCATGAGATTATTAATTTTGTCTCATTTACTTACGTATTTAAAAGGTGCCATGTATTTGAAATCTGATTGTCGTGCGGGCCGTGGCTTTACTTATAGGCTGAGGGTCTCACCCCTGTGCCTCACCTGGGAATTTTCTATAGCTGCCAAGTCTGTCCCTACGTATTTTAGCTTCCCCTTTAAAGCTGGCAAAGCCTAACTTCGCTGTTTGTTTAGGGTTTGTTTGTTTTTTTATTGTTGTGAGTACTGGAAAACAGGCAGGAGGTCTGTTTATGACTTCTTGTTGGCCTTTAATGAAATACTTCACATTTTATGCCCCATTTTTTTCTACTAACACGAACTAGTGAAGCTTGCTTTAGTACTCCCAGCTGTACTGCATGGTTAATCTGTGAATGCTTCTAGAAGAGCAATGGAAGATGAGAGATAAATATATACATTCCCTTACTGGGACCTGCAGCATTTTGCCTGATTTCTCTGGCAGGAACATCTCCTTTGTATATAGCTCTCATGTCTTGCCTGCATCCAGGACAGTACCCGATCCAAGCATACACTGTAATTTGTGTCCTGTTGGAGCATGTTCCCAGAAAAAAAGCCCTACATGAGTCATATCACTCTCCCAAACTCCCTGCACGCTGCCAAGACGTCCAGCTGCATGAGGAGGAAGCACAAACTGTCACATGGGGATCTTTCTGACGGTGGTGTCCTGTCAGCCTTGTGCTTGTCAGAGCCTCCTCAGGCAGCGCTCGCCAGGCTGTGCTGCCTGATTTGCAGCAAGGCTGCTTTGCCGTAGGAGATGTGTGGTAACGAATTCCCTCTGGGTCACCTTCATCTGCAGCAGAAATCCAGACAGATGGGGCCTGAGGGAAGCATTTCCATAATGAAACAGAGAGGCAGAGTACCTCCAAGGATGGCAGGAGTTCCCTTGTATTAATAATGTTCTTAAATAACAAGCACTTTTGATAATTTTTTCTCACCAGCTACTGTGCTCAGAAGTCCCTTCATTCAGTTTTAGTGCGTCCCCTTTGATGCACTTGAGTTTTCTCACAGCCTCATTCAGAAATTTTTATTGCATTTCAGTTCCTTTGTGGACTCTTTCATTGTTTGCTGCAGCTCCAACACGGCTGTTAATGGTGCAGGTGTGTTGCCATCACACACATCTGTGGCTCCTGCTGCAGATGTTGAGTTTAGCCTCAGTTACACTCAGACTTTTGTTTTCCCCATGAGAGGAACTGAAAAACACAAGACACATTTGAGGTGCAGGGTAAGGAGCTGGAAAAAGGCAAGAGTGGGAGGAAACAAACAAGTGGTTTACATGGTAATATCTTTCAAATGGCTGATTTTCTATCATTTAAACTACAAAGAGTAATGCACAACAGGAAATGTCTTTATCCCAGCGATATTTGTTGACCACCCACTGTCAGAAGTCTTCCATGTGTCATGTTCTTCCATGTAGGTGCATGTTTTCCATGGAATGGTATTACTTAGTTTTCCAGTGATAAACCACACCCAAGGGGCAAAACACTTGGCTTCTGGTCCTTTTAAGAGTGAGTGGGATAATGCCCACCTGGGCAAATCACTTTGTTGCTTGTGGCTGGAGTTGTCCTGTGTTAATCTCCACCCCAAAGTAACCCAGACTGCTGGAGGAGGCTGATGCCGTCTCATTAATTTGCCTTGTTTTGTGTTTTTGCGCATTTTTCTGCCACAGATTCTTTGGAGAGTCATGAAACTTTTACAGAACACAAGAATGACAGTGAAGACTCTGGTCTGTTCTTGTGCTGCCGGCTGCAGAGGGCTCGAAGTGATGAGACTGACTTGAAAATCACAAGTCCTGAAATAATAAGTGTTTTTGCACATGTTTTCCTCTGCTATTTGGAGCCTCCAACTACAGCCAGTGCCACATATTCATTTTTTTTCGTCAAAAAGGGTGCAATCAAAAAAGAAGAAAGAGGGATGGGATAATTTTCAAGAGGTGAAACATGTAGGAAAGCAGCAACTACCGTGAGCATTGATAAACCCAAAGAAGGTGGTAATGCTGCTTTGAAAACAGTTTTGGAATTTAATTTAACTTTAAACTCTGTTTCACTTCTTGTCTTCTGCCTTTACCTAATTTTTAGTCCAATGTTGCTGTTGCTAAGACTTCCAGGAGAGAAATTCAGGTTTCTAAGGGCCATTACAGTTGGCACAGCAGGACTTCAGCTGAAAACTAATCTAAAGTGAAGGTTGGGTCTGGAGGGCACCCTGGTGCTCATTGCCATGCCCCTGGCTGCTGGGTCACGGACTATTCGGTGGAGCTCAGCTCGGAGTATAAGGGCTGCAATTGTGCTGGAGTGGTGGGTGGCGAGAGACAGCCTGTTCCTATGGCCAGGGGGAGGGATGGGGGCCGGAGGGGGCTGGGCGAGGAGAACTTCATTTGCCACTGCTCCCAGGGCTCTTAATTGCACCAGCATACACGGTGATAAGCCGCTGAATTGCTTTTCATCGGCCGGGAAACCCAGCATGTGAAAAAATTCGGTCTGCCATTGTCTGCTCGCTGCCTGACCCGCCAGTCTGCACACAGGACGGGGAAATAAAGGCAAATATTATTGCCACTCCGAGAGCCACCGGCCCTGGCATCGCCGCCGGGATCAAGGTGGTGGAAACCGGCTCACATTGGCCACGTTGCATCTTCATTTGTCCTCCTTTAGTGGCACAACCTCTGTGGCAAAGCTGTCCCGGCAGCCGCAGGAGAAGAGCTCGGAGCGGGGCTGGCACCCGCAGCTTCCCTCGGGTTTTACACTCCCCGAGCCCGACTCCTGGACACCGACTATGTGCAGGGAACCCGTAGTTTGCTTGTTTATTTATCTAGCTCATCCTGTGACTTCCAAGGAACGGTTTCCTTGTCCTTATGCTAATTCAAGCCCTGCTGAATAAAGAGGCTTTTTTTCCCCCTCATCCCGTCCTGCGAGAGGTCATCTTTATTCAAGAGCCGTGAATGATGTGCGCGGGGTGCTAATCGCGCACAAAGAGCCCCGTCCCGAGCCAGCCAAGCGTACAGCTGTCCTTTTGTTCACAGGGATGGAGAGGGAACCTAAAAAGTGCTCCTGCCCCAGGGACAATAGCAGCGGCTCGAGAGACGCCTGAGATTTGGCAGGGCCCCTCTTTCCTGGCGCTAAAGGGCCTTTATTAAACATAAATCACGTCAGCTGCTACCGCAGCCCTTTCTCAGCTTATAAAAGATTCCCCTTTACTGCTTAAATGACACGATGGAAAGGAATTGCTCTGAAATACCCCGAAGACCAAAGCAATGGAGCACGTTGGGGACAAATGACACTTCTGGTTGTTTAATAGTAATGCTCATCTGTCGCCGTTACAATGATGCTTACAGCTGGGTTAGTTCTTTAAGCTGGCTGATGATTCAATGTGCTTTATTGATTTTGTGTTGGCTTGAAATGGCACGAGGTCACAAGGACAAATTTTATACCTGTGTGTTATGAAGAATAACATGGAGCCCTACAAGCCCTGGGATAAATACACTGCCATATGTTATCCCTGGAAAAGTGTGATGCCTCAGGCATAATAAATAAGTGTAGAGCATCTCTGCAAAGAGTGTCATACCTCTGTCAGGGGAATAATTATTTGACTTTCTTACGCAGTGATGTATGACCTGACTGCAGCATTTCCCTGGGCTGGGGAGCAAACGCTATTTCTTCTTCCCCTTGTAAATGAAAGGGCATTCTGAGTATAAGGAACCAAATTGCTCATGGAAAACGTGTAGTTTCAAGTACTGCTGTTGGCAAGTCCTGTCCCTCACTAGGCAGCGGGTGCTTCTGGGCAAGGAGATGTCACTGGGAGTACAAGACATGGCAACCACTGAAGCTTTGGGCAAGATGAGGATGTCAGGAGGAGTTTGAGGTCCCTCTGGAATCCCAGGCAACTGGATGCTGGTTGTGACTGGAATTAAATAGTGAATAACTTAAAGTCTTACCTGGAGGGTTCCCTCCAAGGTGTAATTGTCCAGGCTCATCTTCTGCTTCTCATACAGACATGTACCAGCCAAATCCAGCCAGCTACCAGCTATGCACACTGTCTATAAATATGTATATCCACCTGTTGTTTAAATTGCCACTTTATTAGCAGTGATAGCTGTGATAGCTGACTCAGACCATGCCCAGCACATCCCTCCTCCCCTCCTGCTGGCCTGCTTCACCTTTGTTTCCCTTGAGTTGACCCATCTGGCTGTGCAGCTCTCTTGCTTGCCACAGACAGCTGTCACAAGGATGGCATTTCTGTCCCACAGGCCCCCTGCCCCTGTTGTGCTCACTCTCATTCAGGCCAGGCATGGCAGGGCTGCACAGCCATGGAATCAGCCCATGCATCTGCACTGCACACTGGAACAGGGAATTCCATAGGTGCCACTGGTCCCCTGGTTCAGTGTCACTGCAATGCTCCATGATCATCACCTCGTGGAGTCAGGGAAAGCACATTAGGGGCTTTCACAGGTGAGCTCCTGTTGGTACTGGGTAACAAGCAGAGCTCCTTATTTGTATAATGAGATCCTTTTTCATGTTTTCAACACATTCCTGAGTTTTGACAAGGATCCCCACCAATCTCCCAAGGATTCATCAATAACAGAGCCTACAGCTCTGTGCATCTTGTCACAGCTCCTCTCTGCAGAACAAGCCATTGCTCCGACCCCTGATCACCAAGTTTGCAAAAAACTGCCTTGACTGTTCCATGTTTTCCAGGCTGGATTTAGGTCTGATTTGGCCCTGCCATATTTTATTTCAAGTTATTCATGTCAGTGGAGAATTGCTAAGTTTGCACTAGCAGTAACTTTGGCCCTGAATCTGCAACAATTTATTCCTGTTTAAAAAGGGGAAGGTATTGTCTGCACACCACTGGGACATTCACAGAGAATATAAAGTCTATTATCTAGTGGCTCCTTGCATTTGATATTTTCCTCGTGATGATCTGGGTGACATGGCACTCAAATGAAGATTATTCAGAAAGACACATTTTTCCTGACATGAGTAATAGGCTGGAAAAAGAGCTAATGGAGTGTTAGTAACCCAGAGACCAGTCATCACATTGCTATCTTCACAAAACTCATCTGTATGAAATACTTATTTTTTTTTACAGGTACCATGAAACTTCAGTTTTCTCCTAAATAATATATCTCAGAATTTACATCTATTAATATTATATTTATTGTTATTGTTTTATATACTTATTTATACATTATTTATCTCAGAATTTATATATATGTATAAAGTTATTGGGACTATATCTATTTGTATCTCAATGCATATCTCTTGTGCATAATATGTAAAGCTGAAGTATCAAAGTTTAATTTACCCAAGTAAAGTTTAATAGTGTTGATGACAGGGAAAGGCAGAGAGAAAACAGTGTATTAATTGCTTTGGATCTTCAGATTTATTATTTCTTACTTTCTGCAGACCAGAACAAAATTCATAATAGCACAGGTGAATCATTCTATTTACTTTCTTTACACTGAGAAGCTTTTACCATTTTAAAAATGTATTTCTTTTCTTTAGAATACTTTTTCAATTGCTAGGATGCCCTGAGTTGAATTTCAAATATCTTTCACTCGCTCATTAAACAGAAGAAGAAGGACAACAAATGTCAAAATGAAAATGTGCAGAGGATGGGGAGATGATTCAGCCTCACTGATCGCTATTTACCATGGCAATTTGCTTTATAAGTTGCAGATGTAAGTTTGAGCAAGGCAGGATCATCTTGGACTGTTTCTCCTCCGTGCCTGAGTGTCTCTCCACCAGTTAAAAAACTTTGCTAGGGCTGAATACATAACTTGTGCTTAGCCACAGAAACACAAAGGCAGATTCTCACAGTTGGTGTGCACCAAATTCAACCTAAGCGTGGCCACTCACTGCTCCCACCCCAGGGTCTTCTGCGTTCAGCACTCGCCCTGGAAACATCTGAGTTGTTGGAAGGATGGGGGATTTGGCAGATCTTCCGTGTTTGGGTCCCATCTGAGACTGCAGATGCCTGCACGTGTTGAGTTGTGCTCCTTTGCACCCACGCAGGACCGCTGAGCTCTCTTCACACGAGCCACAGCCTCAGGAGCTGGCCTGAAGCACTGCCTCGGGTGGCTTGGCACTGTGCCTCCCCAGCAAATTCCTGGGAATTCAGTACCATGTCTCATTTCCAATGGTCTCCACAGCCTTTTGCACGTGCAAGTATGAGACGTGCTCTCAGGGGTTGCTTGAGCCAGTAGAGCACTCCCAGAGCACGTGGGGTGTGGATGGACTGGGCTCCCTGCTTTTTCAAGCAGTTTTTCATCATTGCCCTGGGCTGTATGTGCAGTGCTGAAACAGCAGAGCATCAGAGACTTTTCTGAGACATAGTCATCCAGTTATTGGTTAATAAAAGCTTAATATTGCAAAAAGCTGATCACAGATCAATAAATGGTATATCCTTTGTGAGGTCCTAATGAACAGGAGTGTATCTGAGAGGGTGCATAAGTTCTAACAGTGGCCTAAAAAGTGATAGGAATCAGTAAAGGATTCACTACCCTTTTTTTTTTCCCTCTTATTTTACCATAGGCTGTAGGTTCAGATCCCTGAAATTTATGCCACCAGTACCTCATCCTAGTGAAAAGGAGAACTGATTCTTGTCTGCCACCAGAGCACATCCCTTTCTCTAGATGAAAGATATAAACTCACTACCCTAAGGTGTACTTTGTTCTGCACTTTGGTGCACTGTATTCTTCTGCTGTCTCCTGAAATGCTCTTGATAATTGGGGTCTTTCTACACCTTCAGCCCCAGAATAACTGAATTATAGACACAAAATTACCTGCACTGGCAGGGAAATATGCTCCTATTGATTTTCTTTCCACTCAAGTGATATGAAGCTGCATTAATCCTGGCAAACTTCTCAAACCATTTTCCCAGTCCAAGTAGCACACGCTTGATTGGCACTTCTGCAAAAAAAAGGGATCTGAATGTGAAATCCTCGTTTTTTTAGCAGCATCATTCACACGTTGGAGCTGCCAGATGGCTGTGCTCTCCTCGGCCAGCCCATTGAGGCAGCAGGGAAAGCGGCACACGACATTCTGGCGACTGCGGGCTCTCCGGTGCGTGGGCCAAAGGAGGCAAATCCCACCTCCTCCCCTCTTCAGGAGGCAAATCCCACCTCCTCCCTGCTTCAGGAGGCAAATCCCACCTCCTCCCCACTTCAGGACACGCCATCAGCAAATGACTCCTGCCTCTGCGTGTCAACCCTGCCTCTGGGCTACAGGCACCAGTGAGTTTTTCAGCGAGGTCTGGAGGGAGAGCTGCCACAGTGCATCGATGATACCAATGGGGATGGTGCAGAAGGGATGTCAGAGCCTGCATTAGGAGCAGAGCAGCTGGAAGGGGGTTGGCAGGGGCTGGGGGTTCATCAGAGCAGTGCAGGAGCATGCCCCACTTGTTTAACAGCTGCAGAAATTCCAAGGAGCTGTTTTCCCCCATCAGAGCCCAGGAACTCATCGTCCCTCCTGAAAGGCTGGGGTGTGCAAGCTTTGCTCAGAGCTGGCACTGGAAAGAGAAGCAGGGTTGTCTTCTGGAGCCAACTGAAGAAGCAGGCAGGGTTTCTGAGCTGGTGACTGGGAGTTTCCAGGGTACCTCAGGGAAATTTTCAGCATCCAGTGCCTTGTTCCCTGCCTAACAGATCAAAGCCATCAGCGTGAATTCAGACACCACTGCTTATATTTCAATCTATTACAGAAACTAGATCCGTTTTTGCCAATCCCTGTTGTCTGCAGGTGAAGGCACCAACTTCAGTCACAGAAGAAGTGCTGTCTCCGTTTGCCTCAGCCCTCCCCACTGCCCTTGCCTGCGATGGTTGCTATTTTTATCCTCTGTAAAGACAGTACAATCAGCTCCCTCTGCTACCAAAGAAGCTCTGATGGATAATTTAATACCAAACACTGAGATGATTAGGGGTGCAGGGAGGCTTTATTACAGTCAGAGAGAAGCTGAACAGGCGAAGGTTGTGCTGCAAGTCTGGAATCTCCCAAAAATAGCAATATGGAAAGCCCACGGGGGGGAAAAGCTCTACGGAAGTGTCAAATGCTGAAAGAACCTGGTGGCTCAGGGGAAAAGAGAGGCTCCTTAGAATGGGGGCTGTTCACCCATTAAACCCCAGCCTGCAAAATGGGCTGGCTTCTGGTGTGGTCAAACAAAACATGAGGTGGCTGTTCAGGTTGTCAATGAGTCAAATAAATCAGGCCATGCCTTTAATTATATCCACTGCTGTTGGACCAAAAGAGGAGTAAACAACTCTACTTTCCCCACTGGAGGAAAGACATGATTTCTTTGAAGCTCTCTTGATGTCAGAGGTCGTCTGTTTTACTTTTTTTTTTCTGCACTGGCTCTACTTGTTGTTCACCTCCCTGTGTTGTTGGAGCAAAGGGACCCACTGTGTCTTGCAGAGGAGCATGAGTTATAGCAGACTGTATTTTCTCTGACAGCTTCTGCTGACTGGAAGGTGCCCTCATGCTGAGCTGTGCACACAGTTAACATGGCAAAAGTCCTTTTTAGTGGGGTAGATCTGCTGTCTTGCAGATGTGCTGGTGTAAATACATCTGCATTGGGATAGTTACTCATGCAGATAAATTAAATGACTCTTCTTGTCTAAAATACATATACTCGTTATACCAGAACAATTTATGCACTAAGGGAATTAGTCATATAACATATACAGTAGTTGAAATGGGATTTACCAGCTAGTGGGATGAATATTTATTGTTTTCCATACAGAAGTAAGTACAGGTTTATTATTAATCTGTGCTGTGTAGCAGACACACTATGGACCCTTATGGCTAGCACCAAGAATCCTATAACAGTGAACTTCCTATATAGTTTGTTTCCAGGATACATCAGTTAAAAAAAAAAACAACACCTTGCAAAAATAATTATGGCAGGACAAAGAATGCCCATGCCCTGTCTGAACAGCTGTGTTGATAAAATTATGGCCAGAGGTGGGTTACAATCCTTCCTTCTGTCCAAACCCCTTCTTGGGTCAAAGAGAAAAACCTTTCTCTTCTTTGGTGACATTTCAATAAGCTCCTCAGCTCATGTGAAGTCCACCTACACCAGCTAATGGAGTGGCTCCTTAGTGGGAAACCCTATTAAAGCTTGAGAGAGATCATCATGGCACTGTGGGAAGAAGACCCAGACTGGGTCTCCCACTCCATCTTCCTGATGCACTGGGCACAGCTCCTTGCCCCTGCTTCTTTGCACCAGGGGGACACCAGGGATTGCCCTCAGCATCAATGGGTGCCAGTCCTAGGGCCACGGCAAACTCATTTTTTTCTCTTGGGTGTGCCAAGGAGCAGGGACCAGTGAGACATGAGCATTAATGCTGAGTTGGAGCATTCACATTCCACCCACTCCTACCATTTTTATCTTACACTGATCTACCCCAGCCTTGAGGCTTACAGGATATGGCCTTTGCTAGCATTTTGCTAGAGCCCAGCAACAAGGCTTCTATTTTGTCTGGCAGGGCTCATTTCAAAGAGGCCTGGTCCCCCGAGAGGCAGCTGACATTCTCTTTCTTCATTTCATCCTGCCAGCTGTCTTCTCAGTTCTGTCTTTTAGACCTGTTTTTGTTCCTGAGCAGAAATACTTGTGCAGGTCAGCACTGAGCTTTCATTCAGTAGCAAGCTAAGGAATTTTTCAATGGCATAATGTTAGCCTATTTTAATCCCTGCGTAAATTCCCTCTCCTATAACCTGGATACATTTAATTTAATGACAACATTGAGCTTGAACATCAAGAAAACAAATGGAAGTGGAAGAGGTAAAAAAAAAAGTCCCAAACCTTTTCTTTTGGCTGTCTCAGACAGACTGCAAAGTGGACGAAGAATGCAGAAATACACCTTACACTGCACCACCTTGGTGACTTTTCCAGGCCAGCAGAGCAGTTATTCAGTATCTGCTATTTCAGTTCCTGGCTCAGCCACAGATGCCACTACAAAGATAAACCTTCTACCTTTTGCTGGGAGTTGCTGACGTAAGGAATAAGAAGCCAGGTTGCAGAATCAAACCTTGTGTCTCCCAAGCCAACAGGGAATGATGCAATGGTTCTCAGAGTGTTTGGCGGTTCACCAACACCAACAGATTTTCCAAGTATGAATGTCAACCAAAAAAACCTTCTTCTTGGCTAAAAAAAAAAATCTCTCTCAGAGCCATCTCCATCTCTGCTTCCCCAAGGTCCCAATTACAGCCATGTAAGAAACTCTCCTCTCCCTTTCCTTTGCTTGCAGCCATGTCTTTGTGGTGTGGGTGGAATTGCTCTTTGTAGGTAGCAGTGCCCCGGGGCTTCATTCTGTGAATCTCACTACAGCAGCCACCTCTTCTTATCTGCCAATCAAGGTATTCTCCCACTAGTCATTTTATAATCTACCATGTAATACTTTACAATCTACTGTAGGGTAGACTTTTGACAAGATATTTCATGGTTTATTCAGAGTAGATGCACACTAAGCTCATTTAATCTAAAATCCATGTGGTTTCCAAAATTTCCTGTGCTCTCTGCGTCCTGTTTATAAAAATACCAGCTTTTCATCCTGCAGCTTGGATTCTAACAGGACTTTATTTCATTCCTCTACCTTTTATCTTCCTTCTTTAACTGAAAGTTGCCACCAGCTTCTCCTGAAGACAAAGGCAAAGCTGTGATGGACTTCAGCAGGTGAAAGGCTGGGTCTTTAGCTATCACGCTCATCTACCAGAAATTAGAAGACCAGCATCACCTCCATGGGACGTGAGGGCACCTTTGAAACACATTATCCACCGTAAAAAGGAGGCTGCACAGCTGCAGGCAGACCACTCACTCAACAGCAGATCGAGTTACCAGAAATCAGACTTTTGAGTTACCACACTTACCCTGAGCTTTACACATTAGTCCTGGCAAATGCTGAGGAAAGAATCATAGTGTGAAAATCACGTTGTTGTTCCAAATGGACGTGCTCTGCACCAGCGAGAGGTTTGGTGGCTGCAAATACGTCATTTGGGGGGCATTCTTATGTCTTGACTGGTTGGGAGAGCTTTGGTGACAGCAGGATTTCGTTGGACACAGCTCCTACAGAGTGGCTCCCTGTGAGCAGCCTGAACATTCCCGGGGTGTCTCTCCCACTGCTGTGCAGGGCTGTAACTCCCCAAGGGTTCACCTTGGTACCAGAACCTTGCTGCCACTGGGGCAGTGATGCTTTGGAGGTGTGTATTTTCTCCATCCCTGCTGAGCAGTAAAATCAAGCCCTTCACATACACGTGGCCCCAGGGTTTCTGCAGCTGGGCTGAACTGGTCCCATCTGTCGCCACCGGCTGTGTTAGACACGCAGTGTGCCTCGCTGCAGGGCAAGTCCTGGTGTCAAGGGCCTGGGCTGCAGCTGCTGCACACCCAGATGCCCCCAGATCTCAGGTATCAGCTGGGGATTTTGTGGAGGTAAAGGGATACATTGACCGAATTCCTTGCCCCTCGTTCATCCTTTTGTTTTCGGAGAATATGCTGAATTGGAAGGGATCCTTTACTATCATCGAGTCCAGCTCCTGGCCCTGAGCAGGACACCCCAAGAATCTCACTATGTGCCTGAGAGCATTATCCAAATGCTTCTTGAACTCTGACAGGGTTGGTGCTGTGACCACTTCCCTGGGGGTTTATTCCAGTGCCCAAGCACCCTTTGAATGAACAACCTTCTCCTGATACCCAACAGAAACCCACCCAACTCAGCTTCATGCTGTTTCCTCGGGTCCTGTCACTGAAGAGATCGATACCTGCCCCACGTGAGGATGTTGAAGGCCACAGTGAGCTCTCTCCTCTTCTCAAGGCTGAACAGACCAAGTGACCTCAGCTACTCCTCATACAGTTTCCCCTCCAGACCCTTCACCATCCTCATGGCCTCCTTTGGACACTCTCTAACAGCTTTATGTCTTTCTTACATTGTGGCACCCCAAGCTGCCCCCAGCACTGGAGGTGAGGCCGCCCCAGCCCAGAGCAGAGGGGACAGTCCCCTCCCTTGCCCGGCTGGCCACGCTGTGCCTGATGTCCCCAGGACAGGGATGTCCCTCCTGGCTGCCAGGGCACTCCTGGCTCATGTTCAACTCGCCATCGACCAGGACCCCCAGGTCCCTTTCCACAGCGCTGCTCTCCAGCCTCTCATGCCCCTGTCCATACACACAGCCAGGGTTGCCCTGTCTCAGGTGCAGAATCCAGCACTTGCCCTTGTTAAACTTCATGCAGTTGGTGATTGCCCATCTCTAACTTGTCAAAGTGTCTCTGCAAGGCCTCTGTCCCCTCGAGGGAGTCAATGGCTCCTCCCAGTTTAGTGTTGGCAAACTTGCTTAGCATTCCTTCCAGTCCTGCATCCAGGTTGTTAATGAACATTTTGAGTAATTCTGTTGGAATCACTTCTTCCTCACATTTTGAGGAAGCCTCGGGTCTGTGGTAGACCCTCAGCACATTGAGCAGACACATAGGCAGCGAATGGCCCAGAATTTTGTGAGGCCACCATGATTTTGCAGATTTTTTCTACAAGAAGGTTTTGTGAGGAGTGAAATGTGTGGGAATGGTGAGCCCACAGCAGGGGGCAGTGCTCTATGGAAAATCCATCCACCGTCCTTCAGCCATTTTGAGCATGGAAACTGTGACATTACAGGGCCTGACGTAGCAGCCTGGAGCTTCTTTAACATCCCTCTTACTCCCTGTCCAGGAAGAATGATTGCAATGGAGACAGGCTTGTGCACAACTCTCTCTGCACATCGTAGGCTTTGTTTCTGTCTCAGACACACACTTGGTTTTGAGGTTGAAGAAAATTATCTGATGTTTTAGTGTTTAAATCCATGCGTGTATTTTCCCAGATATATCTGGTGTCTCCTTGGGCCATTCCTAGAAAGAAAACTCAAAAAGCCAAGGCACCTCTAGAGCACCCTGAGAAGGGAGGCCTCGGCAGCTGGCCTGCCTTTATCAGCCATCATTCAGGAATCACATGCTACCCCAAGAGGGGCCATTTTAATTAAACTTGAGACTATTGCCAGCCTTTCCACTTGACTCCAGCGTCAGCCCTTTTCCTGTGTTTACTGCAGACACATCCTGCCTGGAACTCTATCCAAACACAACAGCATCTTGCAAATAAACACTCAGCAGTGAAGTCCAAGCCTTCTCTCCTCCCTGTTTGCACTGCCCCGTGCTTGTCCCGGGAGGCAGTGGCTGTGCTGTGGGACAACAGAGCACTGTTCTGGAGGGAGCAGGGATGGGTGACCCTGGTGAGCCGAGCTGCAGCTCAATCCTGCAATTTAAACCAACTCAAAGCTTTGCTGAAGGTCTGCTGCTGCAATTTAGGGTAGAAAGAGGTTGTTTTCTCATTGTTTTGGACCATGTTGCCACTGGGGAGCTCAGCTGGAGGTGGTAAGGATTTTCTGTTCTCCTCTCCATCTCCTCTTGCAATTCACAGGTCTCAAGGGGATACCATGTGTGAACGTCCATGGTGCTTCCTGCAAGTGTCAGGGCAGTGAGAAGATTTTCCTATCTAATCTGTATCTACGTACTTGCTTAGACTTGCAATAGGTGCAAGAGAGTGAGACTGCTCTTGCTGGTCCTGCCCTTCCCACCCAGGACGCGGGGACCTCTGCTCGCTCTCCCGCTGATGACATTTCCATGGAAACCACAGAAGGGGCATTCAGGGTAGAAGCGTTTTGGAAAGGATTGCAGGTCCTTGAAGAATCCTTTCACACCATAGGCTTTGTCTCCTACATCCCCAGAGGCCCCACAGGTCCCCGAAGCCACCAGAAGAGGCACGGTGGAGCTGCCCAAGCCTTCAAGGGCCTCACAAATTTGGCCCTGTGCTTTGCTTTTTGTTTTTGTGATCTCTGCTCTCTGGCTTATCCCCTGATCCCTTTCTCCTCCCCTCTCTGACGTGCCTCTCTGGCTTTCCCAAGCACTCTGCCAAGACACTAATTACATTCCTCGTGCTCCTGCGTTTCCATTAATGGCTGAGGACTTGGACCCATTCCTCTTTCCTTCTCTCCTCCCAGCATACCTGTCCCTGGCCCGGAGATGGTCCTGTCCCAGGCAAAGAGCTGGTGCTGAGGGTGCCCCATGGGATGGGGCAGGACTCTGAAATCCAAGAGAGCAGAAAGGAGACAGCCTGCACGTTGCCCAAACACAAATGTGAAGGGTGGGACATGTCACCCCAAGGTTACACAGGCTCAGGAAGCAATTAGACAAACTCACTGAAGGCAAATATGCCCAGGGCTACTAAACACACAGACATGACCCCTAAATGAGAACGTCCCTGAGCTGTGGGTTGCAGGGAGCCAGGTGAGT
Organism: Daphoenositta chrysoptera; assembly: GCA_013397915.1. NCBI lineage: Eukaryota > Metazoa > Chordata > Aves > Passeriformes > Daphoenositta > Daphoenositta chrysoptera. Next base: position 144,835 of record VZRO01000201.1, on the reverse strand, counting down.
GTTCTGGGGAAGGAGCACATATTTTTGCTCTGTTTGTAGCTCTTCTCAGTGTTGCGCCAGCAAGCGCTCTGCAAAGTCAGAAAAATCATATGAGACCATAAATTCTCTTCTACAGGAATCTCTCTCAAAATATCCCTTGCCATATTCCCACTTGCTTGCTTCCAGGTTTTCAAAATATGGGAGCTAATTGTCCACTACAGGGAGCAGGGAACTGGCTTCACCTTGTGAATGGTGTACCAAGGTGGCAGTGATTTGTCTGGAGAGAGCTCATGCAGATGGCTGCCTGTCCCTCTGTCCAGAGGTGCAGGGTGCATCATTTTAGCACCAGCAGTCCTCCTGGTTCACTGGCTGTATGCAAACACAAGTTTTTGATATCCAAAAAGAAGGTTTTGAGCCTTTTCAGGGATGTGCTGGAAGCCACACAGGACTTGACGGGAAGCTCCCCCAGTCAATCCCAGAGCTCAGCATTGCTGCTCAGCCTGTTGCTGTTCATGCAGGTGCTGCTGCTGCCCATCTCGCCTGCACACAGCTGTCCCCTCTGCAGGCTGGGACCCTGCCCCATATTCATGATCACTGTCAGCTCCCAGCCTTGGGGTGCTGTGGGGTTCCTGTGCCTCCCCTTGACTGTGCACCCTCAGAGGGGCAGATCTGGGTCCCAAATTGTGTCTATATAGAGGAGGGGGCAGCCCTGGGAGAGCTGTCACTGCATCACACCAGTCCCCCAAGACAAGCTGCACCAGATCTGCTTAAAGCGATAGCCACCCGAGGGCTGAGCAGCGTCGCTCCCAGAAAAGGCTCGGGAAGCTGTTGTGCAAAGCTGACCTAATTTACAGCTTTCGGTGCTATTCTAGTAGTTTGGGATGTAGTGAAAAGGAACCTGGCATCTATCCTCATTTAATACCCATCTCAGCCTGACTTTGAAATGTCCTACTGAAAGTGCAGCCAAGGGAAACTTTTTTTTTTAGCAGACCAACAGCCAAGGGGGGAGTAAAAAGTAGGGAAGAGGGAGTGAGAAAGAAAGGAACAAACAGCAGCCAAGGATTTGGGGACTGCAAATAGCTTAATGAATAATATTATCCCCTGGAAATCAAGTGGCTAGAAACACTTGCCTGACCCAATATGCAAATCGGTCCTGGGAAGGGACGGAGCAGACGGGATTTTTCGTATCCAGCACTGGGCTGTTGCAGGGGGGAGGCAATCCATGAGGGCTGGGCACAGCCAGAGGTCTCCACCATGTGTGCCACCTTTGGGGATGCTTCTAGGAATGACATCAGGCCATTTTGGTGAAAACTGGGGGAATGCTTTGAGGAGGAAGGGGATGCATGTGGTGGGTGGGGGCCAGCACTTGCTCGGGGAGCTCAGAGCACCTTGTGGTGGGAGCCCACAGATAAACGTGGATGTGCATTCAGGGACAGACAGGGATCCCTTGCAACCCCCCTGGGGAACGTGGACCTTTTCTGAGAAGAGCAAAGAGCCTCCAACCCCGTGGCATGGCTGTCGCTGGCACCGTGCCACCAGCAGCTGTCCTGCAGCACACAGAGGGCAGATGCTGCACTCTCTGCCCTGCCAAGGCAGCTCCAGCCGGCCCAGCTGGGAACAAACTGCAGCAAACACACCTCTGTTTACAGAGCATTCATGGATAATGGCCCTGAGAGCGCAGCAAGGCAGGCAGCAGATCCTGACCCAGGCAAAGGGCCTTTGCTCACCCTTGCCCTTGTCAGCCCGTGGCGTGGAGGGGCCTTTGCTGCTGTGTCCCTGTGGCAGAGGAGGGGCTGTCCCTCCTGCTGTCCCTCCTGCTGGCCTGCACTGTGCTTGCTGAGGGACGTGGCTGCTGGATCCCTGTTCCCCAGAGCCCAGCACGAGACTGAGACAAGAACCGTGGTTTTTACCTGGCAGGTTCTCAGGACATCTTCATGTGTGCTAGACTTGGCTTTCCAAGGCAGGGAGGTCCAAAATCAGAGTGACTTTTGTCAGTAGAGGTTATTAGGTTCCAATGACACATAATGTATCACTAGGCATTTCCTCATCCCCGGTGCACATGTGTACAGCATTCCCAGGACACAGTGTTTCCCAGTGGCTGTCTGCTCTCAGTGACACACAGGGACTGGCATGCTGGCCTGGCACGGTAGGTAGAAACCACAATAAATGTGTCCTGGCAGAGGTGTTTGCACAAAACTGGCATTTTTGCCCTTAGAGGCCAGACACGTGGTCATGTAGTCTGTCAACACTCTCACTGTGCCATTTCAGATCCCTTCCAGGCGTTGGTCTGCTCCCAATGGCTCATCTCACTCTGAAGACTTTCTTCATTTCTAACAAGAACATTCTTCTCTTTTTCTCATGACTGTTTTGGCTCCCTACCCTTTCCCCTCCCTGGATAACTTCGTAAGTGTTTTAATATGGAGTTACTGCCTCTCTTTATGGCTTGGAGCTCGGGGATCACAGCAGTGCCTGCTTTTTGTTTTCATGTGACACATCATTCCATGGTTTGCACTTTTTATGTTTATCTGGGGAGTTGTCCCCATGGCTCAATCCAGCTGCTTCTGGTGCAAATAACTCAGAGCATCTCTTTAGCATCAACACCCCTTTAAAGTATTTGGCACTGGAGAGTTAAGAGAACTCCCAGAACCACGATACATCTTGTCAGTCTCACATGAGAGGCCAGGACATTCAACTTGAGCACAAGGTGCCGGGACTTAAATTAGAATTAATTTGTGGAGCACGTTGTTGCCTGCAGTGCACCTGATAAATCTGGAGCCAGCAGAGACCATCAGCAATTTGCTGGGGTGCAGCTTGCTGACCTCTCTCCAAACAGACCCACAGTGGGCTTGTTCCCCCTTTGGTACAAGGAGCAATTGCAAAACTTCTGAAGACTGAGGTCTGATCGCTGCAGTCTGGTTCACCCTTTCATATGCCCAGGCAATTTGTGTAGATTTTGAAGGATGACTCCTGCAGTGGCTCCCTTGGATATTGAGGTACAGGTGGGACTAAGCCCATATCAGTTGTGCTGCCTGGCTCACAGCTGCAGTGGGTAGGGTCCATGCTCCTACCAGAGTCTCTGTGCTTTTGTCTGCAAATTCACATGTGGCAGAATCCAGCCCTTAAGCTACAGAGAGCTGTACTTGAGCTCCTTTCTCAGCCAATTCTGTAGCGTTGTTCTTCATTTGTCTAGGATGGACTTTTTAATTTTAATCACTGGTCGAGCAGCAGAGCCTGAAGGCGCTGTTGTCCAGGGTTAAATGGAAAAGGCTCTCCATAATTACAGTGAAATTACTAATATGAGGGTCAGTTTTAACACAAGCTTCAATTTTAACCACAATTGCTTTGAAGACTGACAGACACAAAAGGGATCCAAGCGTGTCTGAGTTCAGATGTGAATTCTGCTCTGTGGTAAGACAAAAAAATGGCAGAGCTCAACATCTCCAGGTGTAATGAAGTTTGATTTTCTTGATACCACGGCTGAAAATCTGACTCTGGGCTTTGCAGCACAGGTGTTGCTGAGCCTGGGAATGTTTGCCTGGGTGTAGCTGTGTGGAATGGGTCTGGGTGAGGCTTGCAGCACAGTCTGAGTGTGGTTTGCAGCATTGCATCAGGTTTGCAGCACAGGCTACGAGGCCAGGAGTGACTGACCTCAAGTATGGCTCCTTCTCAGCCAGGTCTATGGTGTTGTTCTCCATTTGTCTAGGATGGACTTTAATTTCATCACTGGTGTATGGTTCCACATGTCTCCTCTGAGTTTGGGGCAGATGTATTACTCAAAATAAATACCCCAGGATAAAGATCTCCAAACCCAAGGATACTTCTAGGGATGTATGGGATAGCTGTTTTCTTCCACCATCTTCTCCCCTTGCTGCTTTCACTTTTCCTCTTGTGCCAGCAGAATGAGGAGGTTTAAGGAGATGGACAATCTGAAAAACTAATCCCACAAGGAAAAGGAGGATATCTGTTTGATTCCTCCACATACTTGGAGAAACCCGAGTGCTTCATTGTAGGTGAGGGGAGGTGGGACCACCATTTTCAGCTCTGCAATCAGCTTAGCTGCGTTGTCCTGGTGCTTTCCTTTAATTTTCATTACTTTCCCCCCTCCCAGGGACATTCTTGTCATTTTTTATGTGCCACCAAAATATAGAGAGGCAGTTTCCAGAAGGCAAAAGACAGGTAGCATCAAATGACTTCAGAAAACAGATTAGGATTTTTAGAGCATGTGCTGTGATAGGAATCTTCTTCACCTGCTATTGGGAAGAAGATACTTCAGCAGCTGTGGATATAAATAGCACTTATCAGGCAGTGAAAGGGAAACAAAGGTTTGGATAATTATAAGAAGAAATGTCTAGGGGAAGATGATTTTTAAAAAAAGAGCAATTAAATCAGCTCCCATGCAGCTGGTGAAGGAAGGAGATGTTTGGCAGCATGGTACAGAACAGCCAGGTCTAAGAAAGGTCATTCAGTAAAGGTCAGATAAGAGCAGGGGCTGGGAGCTTGTGCACATATTGGACAAAAAAAAAAATCAGAAGTAAAGAAAGATGGTTGTGACTTTAATAACTAAGCTGGGATTTCTCTGACTGAGGAACAAGAGCCTGAACCTTTTTCAGCTAAGGGCTATTTTTTTTCACAAACAGATTTTTTCTGGTACCTTCACCTTCCAAAGGTGGGCAGAGGATAATATAAAAACATAATTTCTCTGATGATTGTATTTCCTTTTAAATTCTTAATTAAAAAAAAACCCAACAAACCAATCTTGGGAGTGACTTGAATGCCAGCAGGCCTCTGCAGTGTGCAAAGATCCTTGGCATCAGCGGGCTTGTGCTCAGGATGAGGCTGGGAATAGGGCAGGGGGCAGATGCAGTGGTGCTGGAGAAATGTGGTGCTGCATCCTTTCAACAGAGTGGTATTGACTGGGCCAAAAAGAAAGTTCACATGGACAGGCAGAGGGTGGTGAAACCAGTGGAGCTACAACCATGAAATCAATAGAGGCCCAGGTTATTAATTCAGCATAAACCACATGATCAGTGGTTTGTTTGACTCTGTTCAGATTGACTGCACTTCCCTTGGTTCTACCCAACCTACCAGTTTTGCCCCTATTGAAAAAGGAGACAGGAAATATTTTACTAGAAAAAGGAAAACCTGGAAACACACAGCTCTCACTCAGGCTGCCGAGGCTCAGTTTATCGTATGTGGGATTCCATTTGGCTCACACAGTGCTCAGATAAATGGTGTGTGTTGCTTGAAATGTCAGCAAGGTCACCCAAGGTGCTGGATGTGACAGGAAGGAGAGCTGATACTGCAAAGCCACGCAGGTACCTCTGCTGTTCCTGCTGCCTGGAGCGATGGATTTCTGTATTTTGGCTGTGCCAGTGATTTGTTGCAAGTGCACATGCTGCTCTTCAGAGGAGAAAATGGTAATGTGGCTGCACAGATTACTTATCTGCTAATAAACCTCTTGCGATGGAAATTGGGGGAGTGGAACTCTGCTGATCATGTGAGAGTGAGCGAGCAAATGCAAATACCTCAGCCTGTATCAATCTCTGGAAAAAAAATACATCCAGGGCCAACATAGTAGCAGGATTGGTCACTTAGCTCTGCCGTGGAACAGTTTACTCCCAGCTTTTTTTGGTTTTAGTGACAATGAAGGACAAATTGCAGCTGCATCACGTGAGAAAGAATTACTTAACTGTGCTACAGTGTGTTTTGCATTAACTGTTGGGAGGCTGGTGCTTCGTGGCCAAGACTCTGGTGCATTTTGAAGTCCCACAGTAACAGGTGTAAACAAAATTTCCCTGAGATCCAGTGTGAAGGCTTAAGTCCTTGACAAAACTTTTCTGGTCCTTTCTGGCCTTGCCACACTTATACATAACAGGGCCAGGACAAAACCAGCAAATAACAATGAAACTTATCTCAGTTCTTAAAAAGTGGATTTTTCAGAAGTGATGCTGGTATCTGGCTCTGGTCCTTGCTTCCCCATTTGGAAAGCCAACCCAAATAATCCTGCTCTCCCTAGACAAAGGGCCCTGCCTGGGTTTTTTTGCCCATAGAGATGGACTTTTTTGAGCTGGGGATGCTTCCATCCACAATGCCGAGCCCTCAGCCTCAGCTCCTTGCCATTGGTCTGATGTGCACTGTGGAAAATGATGGGTATCTCAGGGTTAAAACAAGTTAGGATCACTTTTTTTAGTAAGGCAAACAATCCCAGGGCTGTGGTGCCTAGGAGAAGCTCTGCCTCTTTCCATTCTGAGTGCTCAGGCAGCACTCAGGCGTGCCAGGCATTTTTTCCCTTTCTGAACTAGACACTACTCTGCGGAAGAAAACTGAAAGAGCAGAAGGAAACTCTGAATTTCTTGGTATAAAATTCCATGGTAAAAGTTCTTACTGGTCTCACTGCATCTTGGGGTCTGCTATGAACTGGGCTTTCAAAGCCTCAATTCTCCTTGCAGGAGGTTGGACCCTCAGTGGTGTAAAGGCTTCAAGCCAGAGAGCTGATACTGACAGCCAGAGGCAGCTGATACTAGAGACATCCTGGTTTCCTTCTTTGGTTCCTGACCCCCAGGCCTCTGGGGAGGGGTCAAATGTTGCTATGTTTAGTGACATTTTTATGTGTGATTGATTTTGATCAGTATTGGTCCTTTTGGAGTACCTAACAGCTTCCACAAGCCCAATCTTCAGCCATGGTGCTTGTTGGTACCAGGCTGGTCCCAACAAACCAGCTGCCAAAGTTCACAGTCCACCTCCATCCCAGCTAATTTTTCTGCAGGGAGGGTTAGTCCTTCTCTTCTTCTCTTCTCTTCTCTTCTCTTCTCTTCTCTTCTCTTCTCTTCTCTTCTCTTCTCTTCTCTTCTCTTCTCTTCTCTTCTCTTCTCTTCTCTTCTCTTCCCTTCTCTTCCCTTCTCTTCTCTTCTCTTTTATCTTTTTTCCTTTTTTCCTCTTCTTTTTGAGTGGTTTGCACATCTAAGATACCAAAGGAAGGCTGGTCCAACCCCATCTAAGCACACAGCAATGGGCAATGTATCTCTGTTCCTGGAGGGAGCATTGGGATGCAAAGGGATGTGTTGATGTCTTGAGGCCCCTGAAAGCTGATCTGTTCAGGCCTCATGCAAGGAGGGTGCTTACCAAGAGCACCAGGAGAAATCTCCTGCTCACAAGATAACAATTTGGATTGTGCCCTTGATTCTTTAAAGCCTTTGACTTGTCTTCTCACTGCTCATCAATTATGTCAGTGAAGATTATCTAAAACTTCCAGCCTCCCCCATGTACACATGCCCACATACCTGTCCTGAAGATGTAGGGCCAGTCAACACCCAGCACCACTGAGGCCACATCAGCACTTTGCATCCTGTGGCCCACCCTAACCCCTGTTATGCACACAAGTGGAAATACGGAAGGCAAAAAAGGAAAGTATATCAAGGGAAATCAGAAATACCAGGAAAGCCTCAGGGCTTTATCAAGGAGTTCAGTTGCAATTCAGTTTAAAATTCACAGGGCTGGACTGCAGTAACACCATAGTGAGGGACTGTGATTCTCCTGGGTCTGTGCGTCTGCCACCTCCTCTGGGCACAACCGAGTGAGAGGAGCTAATGAGGTCCAGGCTGATCCAAGTTGGAAGGAACACACAGTCTGCTTCTCAGAAGGATTAGGAATTAAAGAGCCACTGTCAGGTCCCATAAGTGTAAGCACGAGGTACAAAACCCAGCAGCCCTGAGCCGCTGAAGCCGAAAAAGCTCATTGAATTCTTCACGGCGGGACGCAAAGGGCATCAGTCCAACAGCATCTGCAGAACAAGACCTGGCACTGTGTCAGGAGGAGGGGCTCTGCCAGCCAGGTTCTTGCAACAGGCTGAAAATGCAGGGCTCAACAGAGGTGGATTAGCACCTATTTACCCAGGGGACAACTTCAGCCTGAATGTCCTGGTGCCATACTCTTCTGTGAACATGCAGCTGTGTTGTACTGACCTGGTCCAAAGTGCATCTTGGAACAGCTCATCCCTAGTGCCCAGGCAGTAGCATGTCCCCCAGTAGGTAGCAGAGGAGCAGAGGTGTTTTTGGAGAAGTTGTCCCAGCTGTGGTCCGTGTGTGTCCTGAGTCACCCTGCCTTGAACCTGGAAATCTGAGTCTTGGTGCCACTTCCCTGCTGGGCCAGGAGGGTTTGAATCAGATCACAACAGCCTGAATCAGGAGTGGAATGAGCCCTCCTCCTGAATGTCAGGAGGTTCTGAATCAGGTTGTGAATGAGTCCTTTCCTTCCAGACACGGAGAGCCTGAGTCAGGCTGATGCTCCTGCTCAAGAGCAGAGGGTGTTTACAGAGCACGATGGCCAGAACCCCTGGCTGACAGAACAAGAAGGGGAATCGTTGCATGGTTTGATTAAAAACTGCCTGAATGCTTTCATTCTCTGCCAATTTGCTGTAGTATCACAGGACCTCTGAAGCGGAGACAAGAGAGAGGAATACAAAGAGGAGAATTCTGGACCAGTAATGATGATTGTGTTGGAGAAAGGGCACTTAATAGGACACTTGCAATCTCCTTACAGGGCTGTCCTGATTCCAGAAAAGACATCTAGTAGTCTTCAGCCCACTACAGAGCCTCTTTCCTCACTGCCTCTGCGTGTAATGCAGCCAGGCACAGTTTGAGCAGACTGTTAATTAGGTTTTGAGGATTCCTGCCTAAATGTGGGAGTTCCTATGTGCTGGGCAGTGGATGGTCATCTACCAGGGGAACTTGGAAAAACACCAAATCCAGATGATTAACAGTGCAGGAAAGGAGGCACCATCCATATTTTGTAGAATGAACATAGACATTATCCAAAGTCGCCCAAGGGCACAGTGTTGCCAGCACAGCTTCAGGCTCAACTTTTCACACTGCTTTTGAAGCTTTGTTTTGCTGACACAGGCATTCTCCCTCTGCATCAGGGACTAAGGGATGCTTTCTTCAGCTTTACACATTTTTGCACGCATTCACTTTCATGCTTTGATTCATTGAGTTGTTCGTGATGGGAGTAATTAGAGTGGGCTGCACGTGCTCTTCTGCACTCCTTACCTTCTTTATTATTGCCCTTGACACTAATAGTGCTCTTGGGTTGGGATGGGGATGATTCATGTGACACATTTTATCATCTGAGAATGGAGTTTACAAGGCGTTTTTTCATCTAAGCAGCACCATGGTAGCATCTCTCAAACTTTGTTTGTACCTAAGAGCTGCTGCAGTGGAGTACTGCTGTTGTGTGACCCATCCAGGGACATGGTTTGTTACAAGAGAAGATGGAGGCAGAAGGAAAAATTTGTTAAAGATGTGGGCCAGGTCCATTTGTGCATGCAGCTCTCTGGTTTCAGAGAATGTGTGGGACAGGACAACATGGACAGCCAGCCACTGCTGACAGCTGATCACTGGCAGACATGAGTGGATCAGCTAAGATTGTCTACATATTTTCTCTCCATCTTAGCAGCTGCAAATGTGACAGCTGGGTGCCTGCTCCCTTATTCCAGTGTCAAGGCAGAAGACGTTGGATCACATTTGGAAAAGGAGGATAGAGAATGGTGCTTCTTTAGTAGAAGACATGTTATGGTTGGAGAAAAGACTGACTAATATCTGGCAGGAATGAAAGAATATTTTGAGCAATCTCTGTAACCTTCTGTTTTCTTTACTCTTTTCCTACAATATTCTCCCCTTCTATTACTTGCAGCTGCTGCATGTTGTATCTACTTCCAATCTGCTTTAGCACCCCTGGGAATCCCTCTGCTGAATTGGAAGGGACTTCTCATCTAACTGTCTCTGTGTTTTGTAGGAGAATTGTCATGCTATGTTTGGATCAACAGCAATGATCAGAACATAAGTACTGAATTAAAAATAAAATAATAACTAAGTGGCATCTGCCCCTAGAGGAGTTTCCCAGCTCCCGTCACTGAGCACAGAAACAAGTTTGGTCTTCCAGTCAAGTCTGTACACCCAGGGACAAAGTGGCTGTGCCACTGCTTTTTTATGCCACGTTTGGCATGTCCCAGAGCCTGCAGCTCCTCCAGCCCTGAGAAGTCAGTCTGACACTTCAAAAGCCCCAGGAGGGGTAGCTCATGTCCCTGGTGCTCACCTAATGCCAGGTTTATGCCTTGTGATGTGCATCACAGTGGCATTAAATGGCATGGAAACATCTGCTCAGGAGCTGAGGCCAGACCAGAGCGTGGTGACCCAGCCACTGACTGGTGGGAGCTTCAGCAGTGAGTGAGAGCACCCAGGGACTGAGCCATCTACAAGGGTTCCATCATGGCAGAATAGAATAAAACCGATTTCTACCATTTTTTTCACCCACCAACCAGTTTTCCAAGCAGTTCCTGGTTGTTCCAGCAGTGGAATTAACAGCTGTTATTTAGGTTGCCCTTTAAAGACTCACTTGGTACCTCTACTTAATTGCCAAATTACAACAGGAGGCAACTTCGCAGTCTGGACCATGACTTTGAATTTAGCTGCAGTAAGCAACACTCAGGACGGATTTTTGCTTTTATTTTATTGTAGTCTTGTGGTATTGTCCAAGTGCAAAATGCTGGTAAGAAGAATAATCCCTCTAGTTTCCAAAGGGATGGCTGGCAGGAGCGTTAACAACATTAGTTTGCTTCCAAAGAATCCTGACACAGGAGGCTGGGAAGGCAGGAGAAAGGGGATATTGCTTGCATCTGAGCACTGCTTGCAGCTCTGACAAAAGCTCTGGGTCTGGAGGCTTTGGGGTGCTGCTCAAGGCCAGAAAGAAATCCCTGGCTCCTGCTGATAATCTGTCCAGCAGCCAACAGGTGGGAAGGGTGGAGCAACTCAGCACAAGCTGTCATGATGGAGAGGAGAGCAGCTCCTCCCTGCTCTGAAGGGGCAGAATCCAGCCAGTGCCAGACCCTGCTGGGTGCTGGGAATGGGGACAGGCTGCAGGCACCCAACCCTGCCCACGGAGAGGTGTCCTGGGGGTGTGATTCCAGCCGGGAGAGGAGACAGCTCAGCCACGGAGCAGGGGCTGTTCCCGTGTGTGGTTTGCTCTCTCTCCTCTCACAACCCCTTTGCTTTGGGAGGCAGAGCCTGCCTGCTGTGGCAAGCTGACAAGTGAATCAGTGCATGTGTGCAGTCAGCAGCGCCGGGGGAAGGAAACAGGGGTTTATCCTCCCCCCGTTGCTTTAGACAATGCTTCTGCTTGCAGCCTGAGCTCCGGTTAAGGACATTTATTGATTGCTTCTCTGGTTTACTACTGGCTGCCCAGGGAGCAAATAACAACATTTTAAATGAACAGGCTGAAATATGGCAAGGCGGGAGCTGACAGGCAGTGATTAAGCAGCTCTCTGATCTGGAGGAGGGTGAGAAACAAATGACAGTATATATAGATGTATGACGGCTAATATAGCAGGGGAGAGAATTAACTCGTTGTAGGAAAGTGGAAGATCTTTCAGCTACTCTTATTCCTGTCTGATGATTAAGCTGCTAAACTAGAGGTTGCCAGAGGGAGAAATTATCCCAAATACATTTTTAAAAGGCTGCTGCCAGAGCACTGTGTATCCCTGTTCCCACAGCACCCACAGAAACGTGGGGCTGATTCAAAGGCTGCTGAAGTCAAGGGGAGGGTTTCCAGTGACGTCTGTGCGTGTAGTTCTGACCCCCAAATTCTGAGAATGGTTTCATTGAGAAATACACTTACTACATGGCAGCCTTGAAATCACTGTCATGAGAAGAAAGGAAGCATTGCTGGTGACCTTCTGGGTGCCACAGTAGCAAGCACTTGGGATCAGAAACATGCAATTTGCATTACACACATTTATATTATTTTGCTAATCTCAAGAGTTTAAGGGATTAAAGCCATGTTTTCCCCTCAGCCCAGTTCTGAATTGGCACATAAAGGCTACGTTGGAGGGTCCACTCAGTGGTGGTCTGTAAAGCCTTTTGCTCAGTGGGTCACTTGTGCTTAATGGTTCATTCCTTTTAGTTAGAACAAATAACTTTTTAGGTGGAAGGAGTCCAGCTGCTGTTCTGCACGGTACCATGTGCTACCACTGTGTCACCTCGAGCCCAGGTTCCCTAATCACGTATGTCTGGTGCTGCAAATGCATTATCTGCTGATAAGAAATATTTGCATAAGGCAGATCGATTTTTTAAAAATATATCTATACGCTTATATAAGAGGAAGTAAGTTCCTGGAAAATATTGGCAGAGAACTGCAGAGATACCACAGTTCCTCTGACATCCGCCATCAGCCTTTAATCTCCCTCTATCACTGGAATTGCCATTTGCAATGGGGCTGAAAGGCATTTCAAAGGGCTCAGGTGGTGAAAGAGCTGACTACAAGCTCCAAATCCATGGCTGAAGGTTACAGGCTAAGGTGGGGCCAGCAGTGGCAGGTCTGACAAACGGGTTGAAAGTCAGGTGCTCACTGTGCCATTGCTCTGCTCGACACGAACTCAAAAGCCCTTGAAGGTCACTGGGTGGGTTTTATAATAGGCTGATTGGAAAGGACAGTCTGCAAATCAGGTTTTCACCAAATGCAATGTTACGGTAGAATCAAAGTCCTCTTTGTTTAACTAGGACAACAGGTTTATAAAGATCTTATCATTGTGAGATATTACTGTTGCTCTGCAAAAGCACACTGCAGGGTGCCTGAGAACACAGGAGGGACATTATATCGTCTTGAAACCTGTAACTAAAAAATAGTTCTTGTTTGGAAAAACATTAACAGAGAATGCCAATCTTTTTTCTTTAATTTTTTGCAGGCAAGCAGAATTGAGAGATACATCATGCAAGATGTCCATGTTGTGCTGTGTCAGGCTGGACTTCAGGAGAAAAAGTTTGAGAGAGAGCTCAAGAAAGGTGTGTGCATGACTCGACTCCTCTGAGTGTGCTTTCTGGGTGTCTCACAGAACCAAGTGGTTGCCACTGACAACACAAGCTGGCTTTGACTTTTGTCTCTGGGCATTTTCTTTTCTTGTCATTAAAATTAGCTTTCCCCACTGATACTTTTTCCTTGTTGCCATTTCGTGAGTTGTTGGACTTTCCTCAGGGAGAAGCAGCTGCAAGACCATATCACGTATACTCCATAACATGGACTTTGGAGGAAAGTGGGAGGAAAAAGAGTTGCAGATTTGGAGAGATGCAAAAGACACATTTAAAGCTGTTAAGGAAATGGCAAGCTTTTAAAAACAAGGCATTTTTATGAATAAGGAAAGCTCATTAAGACTTTTTAAACATTGCCAGCTCTAAGGAAGGGGCATTTTCATTTACCTTTGTGTGCAAGGGAGAACTTCTTGAGATTCTTGATATTTACATTGAGAACAGGCTATATCTTGTGAAGATTTGGAGAAAAATGGCAGAACACTTTCTTTACTAAAAGGAAACATTGCTCCTGTGTAACCCAGGCCTGTGGGTGCAGGTGAAGGAGATGCCCCAGGGCTCCATCACAGGAATCCCTTCATGGTATATGCTACCACAGGTTCATCTGGCTCCCTGATAGTGTGTGTTACAGCTGAACTTGGCAACTGCAACTCTACTCCAGAGACCTCCAAAGACTTTGCTTTCTTATTAGATGAAGAGTACAGAGTCCTTATTTTGTGCAGAGATGGAGCAGGATTATATTGGAACTTTCCCTGGCTTTCAAAAATATAAACTGTAGACCTGAATGATGTAATTATGAGAGATCTTTGCTTCTGTGTACATAAGCATTCTAAAAGACATTAATTTACTGAATAAACCCCTGATAAGCTGACTTTATAAAGCACCCTTCACTTTGCTTTTAGCATATAATCGATCATCATGTCCATACGGCCTTCGTAGAGTAGAAAGTAATATTATAAACAAGCATGTTCGAAGGGTTTATATGAATAATAAAAGAAGAGTAGAACACTAAGGGCAGAGCCAGCAGCAGTGCTGGCTGACTGCAGAGTCCTTGCCTGTGACAGTGCTGTGCTGGACACAAGTGACCCATCCAAGGTCGGACACAGACACCGGTCTGGCAGCACTGGCCCTACTCCATCAGCTGAAGCTTTCCTGTAGGTAATCACATTTTCCTTGATTTCTTTGTTTTGAATTTGCAAGAAACTGCCCTGCCAATAGGCATTAATTCCCCAGAGAGGGGCAGGGGCAGTATCCCTGCCTGTGCCCACCCCAAATCCACACTGGTGTTCCTGGAGTTTAGCATTTCCTCAGTGACAGGCCTGACTGGGAGGAGGAGGACTGGCAGAGAAGTGGAAAGACTAATTTCAGCAGGGAACATGGAAAAAGCTTTCCCAGTTCTGGGGTGTGAGTTTCTGAAATTGCCTCCTCCCTCCTCGTGAGCTCCTGGTGAGAGATGTGGAGGCAGCATGGTTCCTCCAGAGGGATAACATCCGTTCCCTGCAGTGTCCCACGAGGTGACAGGGACATATGGGCACAGAGCACATGTGATCCTCCTGCTCTTGCAGCTCACAGCAGCATTGCCCCTGGGGAACATCCACCTCAGGAGGGGAGCTTTCTGTTGCTTTGCAAGTGCGGACTGATGGCTGAGTGGGATTGTTTGTGGTGGAGGTAAAACTGATTGGTGTTCCCCAAATAAAACCTTTAATGCAAGAAAACCCCATCTGTAACCAATGTCTGAATGGGATTGTTTGTGGTGGAGGTAAAACTGATTGGTGTTCCCCAAATAAAACCTTTAATGCAAGAAAACCCCATCTGTAACCAATGTCTGAATGGGATTGTTTGTGGTGGAGGTAAAACTGATTGGTGTTCCCCAAATAAAACCTTTAATGCAAGAAAACCCCGTCTGTAACCAATGTCTGAATTTGCAGCACAGGACGCAGGCAGGTGAAGCTATAGAGGTGATTCTGGAAATAAAGCTGCTGACTGCATGGCCTTGGCACACGCTGGAGTGCCAACGTGCCTTTTGGGGCACAAACCAGCCTTTCCTGTGCCTACCGAGATGTGCAGTGCCATGAGATGAGAAAGTGCTGCTGCTGTGAGAGCGCTGTGCACTGCTCCTGCTCTCAGGCACCAGCCCCAACGCCACCGCACAGCCCGAGAGCTGCCTGAGGAAGGGGAAGAGATTTAAACTGACACATTAAAGAGACCAAAATGAAAAGTTGTGGGTGCAATTGGGAATAAATGCTTCAGAGCTGCTAGAGCTTGTGCTCGAAAATAGCTCAGAGGAGGGGAGTTTAAGCCCCGCACAGTATTTCCAAGTAGCCCTTTGGATAAATTGACACAAATTCCAGAGGGATTTTAACTACTAGGACAAGGATCCAGAGCCTCTGCTCTGCCTGTGCACAGGCTTTAACCATGTAATGGAAAAAGCCTGATTTCAGTTCCATGGGGCAGGGGCAGGAATTTGGAAAGGGAGCATGCTTATAATGTGCATGCTTGCACAAGCTTCATTAGGATTCTTTTTAGGAGTATTTATTGTACCTGGCCAAAAGAGTATGAGCAACACAAGCTCCCTTCAAATACAAGACTACAGAGTTCTGTGAGAAATGACAAAATAAACATGTACCTAGTGAAACACTCAGGAATAGGGTTGATTTTTATTTTGTCTTCAGCTTGATTTTCCTGTTAAATAAGTAATACTGCTGTTAAAGCTTCATTTGCAGAGAAGTGTGGTCTTCTTTTGAAACCAACTTTAAGCTGCATCATCTCTTGGACTTCCCAAATGCTTCTCTTTTTGTGAGGTGGTGGTGGGGGACAAGCTAGGAAAGCAAAGCAGATGTTCTTAGGATTCAGTTTATTCCTGCTGACTTTCCCCAGCTCCTGTGCTGCAGTGCAAAGCTGCTCTGCTCTGAACTGTGGGAAGGCACAAAGCTTCGCTGAGCAGGTTTGCTCCAAGGTCCTCAAGAGGTGAAAGAGGAATTTGTCCTTTCTCTGGCAAAACCCACTGCTTACTCTGTTGCCCCTACAGTTCCTTATCTGTAGTTAAACCAGAGCAAAATTCCTTACAAGGCTGTTCCATCACCCACAGCCTGTGCCCCTCGGCCTGGAGCTCCCCAGGGGCTGGTGCAGTGCCGGAATTCAGAATTTGGAATTCACTCCAGCACTGGCACATTTGTCATATGGTTTTGAGGCTGTCTTGCCTCTTTTATCTGTATTTCAAAGATAATGAGCCAAACGCATGTCTGATGTCATTGGTTTAAATTTCCTCATTAATTCTAATTGCACTGGGTATGGCAACAGGCTCTAATTGCACTGGGCATGGGAACGGGGGCCCTGGGCAGAGACATGGCAGCTTCCTGCTGTTGGAAGGCAAGGAAGGAAGGCTTTAGGTGGTGATGACAAGGGCAAATCATTAGAGCCACCTTATGTCCAGGTATCCCCCAAGCAAGCATAGAAGGTGACACGGTCTGGGGTGTTTATCAGATCAGAGCAAGGAGCAGAGCCTGCCCAGCCCATTCAGCCCCCATGGGCAGCTTAATAAGCTCAGTGCCAAGAAATGCAGATGAGAGACTTCCCATAAAACTGTACCTGTGAGATCAGGAGGTCATCCTGATTGCATGTGATTAACCAAGCAGGAAGGTAAAAACACCTCCTTAAGGCAGGAATTAACAATGTCAATTTATGCACGGCAGGTTTAATCCCAGAGAGACCTTTCCAAGTTTGTCCATGTCATCCCATCAAGCCTGGGAAGGGAGCATCCTGCTTCCAGACCAGCACTGAACCCATTTCCAGTGCCTGTTTTCAGGCTCTTGCCTGTCAGTGGCAGTTTTTGGACGGGGCTTGAATTATGGGGCCATTCCCGTCCCCTCATTGCGTGAACGCTGCTGTCACAGGCAGACAGCTGGTTTTACCTCTTCTGCGAAATTCTGTGAATTTTGGACCCTGTTCAAGACTGAACAAATCAACTGGGACTTTCCATTGTTTGCCGTGAGCTTTGGAGCAGCTGTTATTGTTCTTCATCATCTGCTGGAACATTTCTAATCGAGTTATTGTTGTCTCCTGAGGAAACTTTTAGAAGACTTTCAGAAACCTTCACATATTGGCAAAGCAAGTTTTTGGTTTCATTCCCAGGGCGATAGTCAGGCTTTTTCCTTTTTACTGACGTCATGGCTTTTGGATGTGCTCAGACTAACTCGTGGGTGAATTCAATATTCGTCTTCGCAGCTTCTGCTACTTTTTCCTTTTTATCCCACGGTGGTTTATGGCCTCTAGTTCTTACAGAACCATGTTTAATTTCCACAAAAGAGTGAACTAAAGACAGAAAAAGCCTTTATTCTTGGAATATTTAGGAAAAAACCCCAAAATGCTGTTGCTTATTATCCCAATGTCTTTTTGTTGTTGTTTTTGTTTTTTAATCCTTTTCCTTTGCAAAGATTTCTCACACATATGTCCATCTGTAGCTATTTTTCTTGTATGTCTGGGTTTTGTCTCTCTCTTGTAGTGTGAAGACTGATGGGCATTGTCAGCCTTTTCCAAAGCTGTGGATTTAGAGATCCAGAAATCTACTAATTAGTTCATGTTTAATCTGCATGATCTGCAAGAGCAGTTCTGGAGTCTTGTAGATTTGTTCCAGCACAGTCGAATTATGCTGATTAGATTGGTAAAAAGCCAAAAAAAAAAAAAGCATAAATAGCAATTATTTTAAATAAATTCCAAGCACATAAAGACCGATTTTAGCCCGGGCTGTTGAAAAATTTTGTGCAAACTGTAGTGTGTGTGTACTGCGATTTTTTTTTTTTCTGAAGAAGTGGAAGAATTGGACTTATAGTTGTCATAAATAAGCTGAAATTTGATGGGCAGCTGTGATCAGGAGCAGTGAAACAGATAAACCCCACAGCTGTGTGGTGCCTCGCAGGGGAGAGCACCGTCACCAGTGTTGGCTGCGTCGCCTGTTCCCGAGGCAGAGCTGCCTCTTAAAAAATCCTTGTAAAATCCCACTGCCTGAAAACAAGCTGCTGCTGTTGAACTGTGCTACATCCCAAGGACACTGGAGCTGCCAGGCAGGGGAACAGGGCTGTTTCCTGCTGCTGCCGCGGAGCCCAGCCCCTGGAGCAGGCAATGGCCTGGGAGGGGCAGTCAGAGGACAGGGAGGGGTGCCCAGCTCTGCACCAGCCACTGCAACCAAAGGTGCTACCTGGCAGTGCCCTTCCTGGTGCTCCAGTGGCCTCGTTTTTGGGGTGTAAAGGTGTTTAAATAAGGACTTTAGAAGCCTTACTCTCTGGTCCATCACAAATTCAAGCATGGGAGCCAGGTTTAGCTCCTCAGGCTGCACTGCAGGTAGGAGGTTTCTTCCGTCATCGGTCTCTGTGGACTGCTGCACTTGCTAAACAGCAGCACGCACACACAGAGGATAAATACAGGGTAGAAAACAAGTCAAGTATAATTTGAATGTTTATGGACACAGCTGAGCAAGCCCTCTGCTTTTCAAAGGCTTTCAAATGTTTAGGAAACAAAGTCATAACGAAAACCTCCCATCTTACAAGGGGGCAAATGTGCTGTTAAGAACCACTAAAGTTTAGCAAGATAAATCTTACTATGTGGTTGAAAACACAACTGGAACTTGACTCTGACTTGCAGCAAGCAGCCATTACATGTTTGGGAAGTGTCATGGAGCTTTAGACCATCACTGGCAGGAAAGTACAGAGGGCCATTGGAGTAAATGGGAATGATCTCCTAGATTAGCTCCACTTAGGCTCTGCAAGGAGGTTTAAAAGAGCTCCTGTGAANAATGATCTCCTAGATTAGCTCCACTTAGTCACGCTCTGCAAGGAGGTTTAAAACAGCTCCTGTGAGAAGGAACAAGCTTGTACTTCCCTCAGAGCATGACAGGGCTCCTCTCACGGTGTTTCTCAGCCTGGAGCAGCCAGCTGAGCACTGAGCTTCTCTGTCCCAGTGCTGCAGCCCCAGGAACCATCAGCTCCCAACAGGGCTGTCCCCTGGGAACCCTTTGCATTTATCTGCAGGAGTTTCACCTGCACTGTATTGCCCAGTCAGTCATTAGGCAGGACTCACCTGTAAAGTCTTTCCTTTACAACCTGTCCCCATCCAAGTGCCATAAATAACTGTGCACCATCAGCAGACTCCCCCGACGAAGCGCTCAGCCCTTTTTCCAGGTCATTTATAACAACACTGAGCTGCACAAGTGCCAGCACAGACGCCAGGACGCCACTCGTGACCTCCAGACTCCTGTGAGACCCAGCTGGGACCTCAACCCTCTGTCCCTCATCCCTGAACTCATTACTCAGCCTTATTTATCCTACAACTAATGGCTTCAGAAAGTGCCTTAATTCTATTAGATTCCCTAGCTTTTTGCATGGGTGGCTCTGCAGCCTTACTCATGATCTTCTAATATTATTTTGGGGTGTATAATTGAATTCAACCACTCTTAGGTATTCTACAACAAAGCGGGGCAGGCATGGGGGAAAACACTGACTATGTGTTTTGAGCAATTAGCAGCCTTTGTGGTGGTGCTGCTTTGTTGATTTTTACTTGAGAAAGTATTCTGTAAAAGTGCCACAAAATGTGACTTGTTTTCTGCTAGTGGGACTGCTTTGGATCCAGACTATCCAAAACCAGTGCCATGTTTCAGCTGGTGGGGGAAGAGCACAGGATCTATCTATAGTCACTGATCCTTCTAATTCACAGGGAATTTGGGAGGTTTTTTTCAGCTCTGATAAAACTAATGCAGCACATAAGCCTCTTTGAGTCACCCTCTCTGCTATAAGAACTACCATAAACAGCTGATTTCTATGAGGCAGATGTATTTATAGGCTTGGGATAGAATGTAGATAGATTTTAAAATGCCACTTTTCTACTTCAAAGAGATTGACTTACATTTTTAATCTGTATAAAATTAATGCAGCTAATTAATGAAAATGGTTACAGTGTAAAATGAATTAAAGTTTCAGAAGATCATTAAGCATTGATATGGCTGCATGCTCTGATTTGGTAATGAGTTGTGACACGAGTCAAGACATTATCTGACTGTATTTGCACCCAGGTACTGTAAGAACTTGTGGGCACTGAGGTGCTGCCATGTCAGAGCTTTGCTGTCTTTCCTATTCTTGCTGAGCATTAGCAGAGCACTGTTATTTAGGAAGGAGCTGTGAGAAGATCTGGGATGTCAGGTCCTGTTTTACATTCTGCTACTGCCTCGCACAATCCCCTCACGCATCAGCCTGTGAAAGGAGCACGGTGCTGTGCAATTCCCAAAGAAGCCTACACAACCCGAGCCCAGGTGATCAAGGAAGTTGTGCTGAAATCCTACTGAAATAAATAAGAGAAGTCAGTAGGAGCTGGGGCATGAAATCCCTTTACCTTCTTTGAGAAACCTGCTTTTTCTACAGGCAGCCAGCAGCTCCCTAGCGTGGAGGTACCACCACGCTCTCACAACAGCCGTGGGCACTTCCATCTCCTGCCACAGCCATTTTGCAAAGCCCTTCCCCTCTCTGAGTAAATGTTTGCAGGATCAAAGTCAAACTGCACGAGAAATGAGGAACTGTTTCCTTACGAAGCAGAAATCCTGTCTCACACAGAGTTACCAGGCGGAAGAACTGCATTTTCTTTTCCTGGGGAAGCACACTGCACCTTGACTCTTAGACTACAGCTCTGTCAGAAGGGGCACAGAAGGAGCTGGCAGGTGCAAAGGCACTTAGTCTGAGGGGAGCACTGAGCCCTCGTGTTCCCTTGGAGGCAGAAGATGCTCCAAGGGACAATGCTCGAGGCTCAGCGCTGTCCCTGAGGCGGGAAGAAGCCCTGGCTTGCTGTGGTGCCACACGGTCGTGCACAGGTCACATTTTGCTGGTGGCTTTCTCAGTTGTGACAGGCCCCAGGTTGGTGTGTTCAGCCCACCTGGGCCTCTTGGTGCTGCTCTAATGCCAGCAGTGCCCAGGGCTGGGGGTGATGCCTTCAGAGGGAATGCAGTCCCATTTTTAGTCCATGTAAAGACCTAAAGGAGTCCAGCGCTGCCATCCTTGCTCTGACATGTGTCTGCAGGCTGGTAATTGGCTGTACCTCGTTTCTCACATAGCCATGAGAGTATCTGCACACCCTGCTGAAAAAGGGCACTTTCCTCTCTCTTTGAAGGGCTGTTAAGATCAGCGAGGAAATGTTGACAATGAAGGATCCTCCTGGGAGCACTGGGTGGTAAAATCTGGAAGTCAATCTCCTGTCTGGGAAGATTGATGTGCTTGTGGGTTCTGGATTCCACTCAAATATCCATTTTCTTATATGTTTCCACCTTATCTGACAGAGGACACAAAAACACATCGAGAGAACATGCAGAAACTGCAGATAGTTTCTTAGTTAAACCTGATTTTTCAACATAGGCAATCAAATCTCTCTCTTATTCAACGCTCTTGCCCAGTAATGTCTTGAAATGTCTTCTTTATTGTATAAAATATAACTACACTGTGTATTTTGCTAACATAATTTAGACCATACTGAACTCCTCTAACAGTGTGACACGATGCACCTGTAATCCAACAGGTTGAGCTGACTGCAGACTTCTTTTCCTCTCCCTCCCTCCTTCCCACTCCATCAGATGTAGATCCCACCCTACATCCTTTGTTAAAACAGCCTGATTGAACCGACATCCTCACTAATGAGCATTTCTGATCCACAGCTTTCAAGAGGAGAATATGGAATTTCCTGCCTCTTTATTGCAAAAGGCCAGGAAAGGAAGAGCTTTCTCCTAGAAATCATTCTCTGCCTTGCTTCGGCTCCTTCCCCTTCTTCCTCCAAGCAGATTTGGTTCTCAAATCCAGCTGATTCCTACAAAGAGGTGGCTCCTGATTATTTTAATTATTCTGAAATGGTACTTTATGGACAATTTCTAAGAGGATGGGGGACCAGTGTAAAAAGTATCAGAGCGTACAACATCATCATTGTCTTCACCCCCCCTCCCTTTGAATAAACTTCTGGGTCAGAATATTTTGACATCACAAACTTTAATTCCACATGCCCAGGGACCAGACACACTGAATTGCAGACACGTGGTAGACGAAACTACTGCAAATGTATTTTTGACTCAGGTTAGGAGGGGGGACTACAGCTCTCCCAAAACAACATGAGAGGAAAATCCCACTGCAGACTTCCCCTTCCTGCATGGTGCCCAATACAAAGGGAGGTTGCTAAAGCAACAGTTTCTCTGAGCTGACTAGACCTAGTCATGTACATGGGCTTCATGCTGAAGCAGGAGCAGCTTTCAGAAAGGGATGGAAAAGGTTCCTTCTTCTCCTTATGCAGCTTTGACTACTCAGCTTGCACCTCTGGGAGCAGCAGCTCTGAATTCAGTCGGTTCTGGTCTCTGACATACCCTGCAGCTATCTGGACCCCTGGGGAGAGCTCCACAGCTCCACTGGAACCACTCATGCAAATTGCCCTCTTAACAGCTATAAAGGAATACGATATTTAGCATCAACCCACTCAACCCCCACCGAAATAACTTCAGGCTGAGGTCTTCAGCAGCTCCAATGCTGCTGTGCTGCTCTGCTCTCTGCAGGGTGCCCGGTCAGGAGCACTCAGCTCTACCTGCAGGTCCTGATGGGGTGGCAAAACACAGCCCTTGTCCTGCACTGCAGTAAAGAGGAGGAAAATGCTCTGCCCAAAGCCTGGCTGTGCAATCTCAGCGGGCTGGGAGCTGCAGGAAGAGCTGGTGCATGCTGTTGGTAGGGCTGTCGGCTTTGGGTCTGGGGGCAGGAGCAGGGAGATGATGGGAAGGGACCACTCACAGCAAGGGAAGCCCAGTTGTGGGCAATCGACCTTAGCAGCCGGGGGGAAACACGAGGTACAGTGTTCCCAGCTGGCCTTTGTGGTTGTTCCTATCAGCACATCAGCCAGTTTACCTCAGAGTTCAAAGCCGTTGCCCTGCAGCAGAGAACAGCCTGCAAAAGGACATGGATCTCCTGGGTGAGATATGCAGGTAAAGGGCTGGATACCAGTGAGGAGAATTATTTTTATTTCACTATTTAATTCGAGGTTTCTCTCTTCTCTGTGTTGATGCTGATGTAGATTCATCCCAGTTCAGAAGCTGTCACGTAGGGAGAAAGGAAAAAAACACAATCTGGCTCCCCTCTTTTGGCATCTAAACAACATCGTTCCTCAGGAGCACTCGAGAGGCCAAGCAGCATGAAAATGCTTCCCCTCGTGGTGACACAGACAGAAATTTCTGGTACTACAGCAATGCCCCTCCTCCCTTTGACTGGCCCCAGCTGCACGTACCTTTGGTGTAACATCATGGTTGTGCAATGCGGGCCCTCCCGCTTTGCTCGTACCGTGCCTCTCTCCTGTTCCTGCAAGCAGAAGCCAAGACAGAGCCCAGCAACAGCCTCAAAAAGCTCACCCATTTCTGAACCTTCCCTTTCCGAGCCTGCACTGCTCCCACTGGCACAGAGGGGAGCTGGGAGCACCAAACACCCCTGAGCTGTAGCCCAGGAGGGCACAGCTCTCCAGTCTGTGACCAGAAGGAACCTGGGAAGGCATGGACACCCAGGCTGCCCAGCACACTCCTGCACCCAAGTGATCTGACCCTGCTGGGATGAGCACTCGTGTTCCCAGATACATCACTGCATCTCTGGGCCCCCCTCGTTTCTAGGTCACCGTGATTTCCGCAATCATCCCGTTCACCAGGGCTAATGGAGCACAGATGGGCTCTCAAGGGAGTGAGTGTGAACCAGAACCCTCATCTCTGGAACACTTCCCAGCAAGAACCATCTCCTCACCATCACGTATCCCAAAGTACCTAAGGAGAAGGCAGAGCAGGAAATTGAGCAGAAGAGTGAGTTCCTAGAATTTTTGCTGCTTTATCGCTTTAAGGTTCTCAAGCAGGATTTATGATCATCTCTTCCTCAGAGAAGAGTGTTGTGCTAACAGGTAGGCAGGAAACAACCACAGTGAGACACAGGTCTGTGATGCTTTAATTAAAGCACAGGTAAACTGTGAGCAGCAGCAGAGCTCGGAGTGTTTCTTAGTCACTCGTTTTAATCACTGCTGTTTGCCTTGCAGGCTGCCAGGTGTCACAGCCTGCTCTCCTCGCCAGCCTGCAGGGCACAGGGCACAACAGGAGCTGGCTGTGGTGCAGAGCTGTGTCCCAGTGCTCACCCATGACTGAGGGATCCCAGGGCATGGCAGCAGCGAAAAGGTGCAGCCTGAACAAGTAACTGAACTGCACCAGGGAAGGAAGAAGAGTTTTATTCCATACTGGAGACTAAAATGTATTCAAAAGAGAAATGAGTCGCTAGAAGTATGGCCCAGGCAGATTCCCCCAGCGGGGAGGGGAATCTTTCTGATCCACCACTTTTGGCAGGGAGTGCAGCCAGAATGTAGATCACAGGTGACCATAAACAGCCTTAAACAGTGGCAGCACAGTACTGTCCACGCTGGACAGGGTGGGATCCTCCCCTGTGACCCTGAGAATAAAGCAACAGCAGGAAGTGGTGCAGTGCTGCTGGCCGTGGCTGCCATAGGCAACAAAAACACAGAAGCCTTTTTAATATTGCAAAGACAGAAATGAAATCCTTCTCTTCTTATGCAATGCTTGCCCTTCCTCAGCAGAGATCAAATCAATATAGGACCAAGCAAACTCAATGGTTTACTTCAAGGGGTTTTGAATTGGGCTTTGTAGGCAAAAAGGCAATGGCCTTGTTTCAAACTCCAGGAAGACACATTGGTATTCCCATTCCACATCTATTTGTAGCACAGAAACATGACTTTGTTCCTTTTTAGTCCTGTTTAAATGTTACACTAGTTTAAGATCCAGTCTGTCAGGAAAAAAACAATCAAGTTTAGAGCTGGAATTATCCCTGGAGAAGCTTGGGGATCCCCCTTGTTAGTGAATGAGGATCACCTTGAAGGAAGTTAAGAAGAACCTTGTGGCTGTAATTCCCCATCCTTTGTTCTGGAGTCTCTCAGCAGCTGAGCCATGCTGCTCGTTGGTGATCCCAGCACACCCAAATGTGCACACACAAAGCCAGGCACACACGTTCTGACACAGCCACCAAACCCCACACACAGCGTCAGCACTTTACTGCACCGCCTGGAGAACGTGAGCAGCAGCAGAAAGGGAACTTTCCCATAATTTCTGGGGAAATGCTGCAGTTGTAGGCCAACTTACATAACTGATTTAGCTGAACAGAATTGCTTTCTGCCTTTAATCTGCTCAACAGTTTATCTTTGCTGTCGTGATCGGTTGAGCTCTCTTTAAACCGTTATGGATTAGCGTTCTGCTATAACACGTTAAAAGCTTAGCTTTGTTTATTTTTGTCAAGAATGGGGGAGGGATATCAGGTTAAATGTTCAGGCAGCAGTTTATGAATGGCTGTTTTTCTTGCACAGCAATTGATATGCTCAGGTACCGAATGCAAGGCACAGCTAAATGCTTTGAGTGGCAGCATTAGCGGCTGGAAGAGAAATATTTGTGAACTTACTATTAAAAAGAAAAAAAGAAGGAACTTAATAAATTTGCATAATTATTTTAATCTATAAATACAAAATGTAATCCAGCATTCAAACAGTTCATCACACCCACCACCTCTGTATGGAAGACCAAAGAGTAAATGATCTGAAAACTTAATTAATAAGGCTGGTTGAGGATTTTACTAAGTTTGCATTATTGATGTAATTTGGAGACAGAAATCCTGCCAAAAGCAATCTTTCTGTCATTCAGCTGCAGGAAAACAATACACCATAATGGAAATAAACCACCAAACAACTGGAACCTCATCCACACCACTTACAAAGAGGTGCTCAGATAATATTAGCCAGCTGTTCAGTTAATTTTCACAGTGGATTAATCAACTATGCAAGTGGTTGTTCCATTAGAACAGGACTGTATGGATCCAGGCTCAAATTTCTACTACAAACTGACGAGCACAATATACCAATTTAAATTAAATCCAACGATTACCACACTTCTTTGACCTCTGTGTAGTCAAAATGATTTGTAGATGCCAGCCTGGAATGGAGTAAGAGGTTGTGTTCCTAAGCACTGCCAATAATCCTCTGGAACACTATTCCAAGAAAACACTGATTCTGTGAACAGTTGTGCTGGCAACACTATAATCTTGGAACTTTCTTATCTAAAGTGGAGGAAGTAGGCACTGTCACATTCTTAAGAGCAACACAGACACTAGAGAAGTTAAAAAGATAGTGTCCAGTGGTGCTAGGAAAAAGTGAAAACATAAACCTGGGAAAGTAATTCCGAAAAAAAGGAGGGAAAAACGCATCTTCTTGGTAATTTGTCTGTTGTTTGTTTTGCTTTCTTATGAGAGATCTTAATTCTGCACATTCCAGTGAATGGCCATTTGCTATTAATTTATCTTCTTTCTGACAGCAAGTGGAGCACCATTCCAGAGTTTCAACGCTCCCTTGATGCTGCTCTGCTTAATGCTTGTGTGCTATTTAAACAAAGCGTATTCCAACCAAATCTGACTATATATGGAATTCCCTGACAAGTAAAACTTTGGATGCCATACAAAAAAGAGCCAGGAAAACAGAATGCACACAAACGCCACTCCAGACTGCACAAACTGGGCATGTACTACACCAGGCTCTTGGTGGCAAAGGTCAGGTACCCAGTGTGCCCAACCACCTCCCTCAGTGGCACACCACTCTTGAACTGCACAGTCCCTTGCTGCAGATTAGCACACGGGCTACCTTGGTGTGATGGGCTGCTGCTGTCAAAGGCAGGGCTTGAATTATCCTCAGCTGCTTTTCCAAGGTCAGGGATTTGCAAGCTAATTGTCCTTACATTGTACACTCGGAGCAGAATTTCCAAGGTGTTAATCTCTGTAAAACCATATTCTTCCATTGCTAGGCAGGTTCTTTGAACTTGTTCAATGCAGGGGGAGAAAGAGCAGATGCGGCCACCTGCAAAATAAGACAGATAGTGGAAAAGAGGGCAAAAGCCAAAACGAAGCACTTTTCATCTTTTTTCCAATTCTCCCAGATGCCCATACAATTATTATTATACAAAGTGAAAACATTCTTCCAGAAAATCTTCACGAGGCAACTTTGTTGGTTTAAAGAGTCAGCACAAAATCAAACAGGGACAAGTCTACAGGATGCTTCAGACCCTTTAAAAACACCAACAGCAACTTCATTCATCTTCCACATCCAATGTTGCCCTCGACATTTGTTCACAGTAAAACTGTTAAAGCTGACCTCTTGGGAGCAGTGGCTCTTTTGGAGTCACTCTCCCGTGTTCTGGACTGAGGCACCAGACTGCAGCTGGCACGTACACAAAGGCAGAAGTCATTCTCCACACGCTGCAGAGCCCCAGAGCGCGCACACGCCCCTGACAAAAGCGGCTGTGTTCAGCTGAGGATGATGGTATGTGTGGACAGAAAAAAGGGATCTCTCCAGGCCATAGATGGAGTGCTGTTAAGGCTTTACCCTTTTAGTCAAGCTGACTAGCCTGTCTCCTGAGCATTGAAGTTTACTGGCTATCACATCGTGCAGGCTTACAGTAAATGCTGTAAAACTCTAGGACGGGACTTTTAAGTGATAAACTAACACTTGTCTCGTTGTCCGTGCACAGTTCTGATTTTTGATTCTGAATGTGGAGTATTAATAGGCCCCCTACACCTTTCTAAGTGCTGCAATGTCACCTTAACAGCTGAGAATAGAATGATTCAGATTTACTCTGAAAAGCCACAGCCAAATCAGATCAAAGAATTATAAGGACACTGTCTGCCATAAAGCCAGGGCATGTGCTTTCACCCAGGACACAGTGTCCCCCAAGGCAACTGCCCTTCCTGAAAAGCTTTTGTGCAGGAGGAAGGAACACTGGGCAATGCAGCTTCAGCTATTGTTTCACTTATTACAATTAGATGAAAATGCCTGCTGACCTGATTTGCATTCCTTCCCGGTCCTCTCCTGGGCTCATCCAGTCAAACCCTCCAACACCAGTCATCTAAGTAGTTAAAGAACCCGTGCAAGTCAGAGCAAAGCATCCTGCTAAAAATAGAGGCAATGCTGGGACTACATGAAGCCTGCTTTATCTCAAACTCCCTGGTTTTTTTTTCCTTTTTCGTTTCTAAAGTCAGATCTCTAAAAAAAGAAAGCATCAGGTCTGAAAGCGTCACTGTAGCACTCTAGTTACTGTGCAGCAATGATGTGCTGGGTGCTGCCTGGGGAAGAACACTTTCCACAACCATTAATCCACCATACACTAAGTAGGATTTCATTTTAGTCCTCAAATAAAGTCTCTGCACCGAGGGGTTCTTATCATGAATCTTCAGAACAAAGTACCCTGAACAAGTAATTCCCTGGAGTGACAATTAAAACCCAAATCTAATAATCACCTGCAAAATTAATGCTGGTATGTGTCTTTATGAACCAAGTCTGTTGATGCTGATTTAATTGCATGGCCAGTCCATTAAGTCCCATGAAATTAGATTTGTATGATCATCAGGATGGCCAGCACTACCAAAATGTTCCTGAATCAGCTAATCTTTTCTGGCCAAAGCACTACACACTTCTACCAAGCTTGCAGATGTAAAACAGAAAAGCTTAGGAAAAAAATCCTGTTACATAATTAGAAAGCTACTATGATGCACGCATGTTATAAAGAAAGAATTTATATTCTTATTGTGTAGGGAACTGAACAAATGTCTGACTTAACTAAATGTCAGTTCACAATAACTCTTTGTCTGCAAAGCAAGAATCTGCTTAGAGACCAGAGACTTACTACTACTTCATTCAAGCTTTTTGGTTTTGGTGTTTTATATTACAATAAAAAAGCGATATACATTTACATTTACAGTAAGTCTGTTCTTATTTATTCTGACTCTAAGGGTTTGAAGATATGTTTAGGCTTTTGAATTCACATGCTCTGGATTTACAGTCAAAAACTCAAAGCCTGCACACAGCTGTTGCCATACAAGCTGCAAAGCCACCTACGGTTCTTGTCAAGCCTTCAATTAAAGGCAGAGCACCCCTCCTCTTGCCTCGGGCTGGTCAGCTGAGCACAGCACATCAACACCAAACTTGGTGAAGATTTATCAGGCTGCCTCCTCTCAACTGCTGGGGGAAGCA
Organism: Daphoenositta chrysoptera; assembly: GCA_013397915.1. Taxonomy (NCBI): domain Eukaryota; kingdom Metazoa; phylum Chordata; class Aves; order Passeriformes; genus Daphoenositta; species Daphoenositta chrysoptera. The sequence goes on along the minus strand of VZRO01000201.1, from coordinate 115,910 downwards.
GGGTTACAGAAAACAGGCTTTCAAGCCGTTTGGTAGGAAGAAAGTTCTTGCTTGCAGTAGCAAATATCCGGAGGGAAGCACAAAAAATAATGTTACTTTACTTCCTGCACTGCTGGAAGCTTCTCAGGTGTGAAAGATAAGAAAACAGTGAACTGCTGGTATTCCATCTAACTGAGACCATCCAATGGGTTTTAGTAGATCTGTCCATTTTGTTTTTTCCCCTTTCATGCCTATTGTTCTCGTTATTTTTATACATCCCTCCCAAATAAATATACCTACAAAGGGCTTACAAGCAAACCCATCAAGCATCTGTCCTTATAGATCCTAACAAGTGGGAGAGGGGTCCCCTCTGCTTTTTCCTGTACACACCATCAGGCAGGCCAGATCTGACTTGCAGTTACAGGCTGGAATTATTTGATTAAGCAGATATTAGGAGAGACGACTGGAAAGCTACAATTAGCAGAAGGTTGGAAGGCAAAAATGAAATTGCAGCTCCAGACTGCGAGAGGCTGTCTAAAATAGAAACATTTGGGAAGTTTCAATTCCTATGGTGTGTTTAGACCAGAAAAAAAAAAAAAAAAAAAAAAAAAGAGTAGAAAACCAGCACTCAGAAGGACATGCTTATCTGTCCTAGGAGCAGAGACATTGTCATCTTTAACAGAGCAGATGCTTCTGAATTCTGCACACTGTGGGCTGCCCTCTGTACCCGGCTGGACTGCCAGCTAGGCAACACCCCTTCTGTCACAATCACCAAACAGATATAAATCTAGATTTCAGCATTCACAGTTCTCAGATTCTTTGAGAACCCTCTTGTCCTTTAGACACCAAGAGGCTTTTAGGGCTTAAAGGCCTTGAATATGCATTGCTTTGTCTTGCCATGCCAAGGATTCCTTAGTGAATGAAGAAAAGACATGAACTCCCTCCCTTCTCCTCTCCTCGCTGGGGCACATTGCTCTGTCTGTGGATCACAAAGGGGTGGACTAGACTAGAGAGCAGTGAAAACATCTGAATGGAAACTTTTTTGTACAAATTGGGTTTGTGTTCTTTCAGACCTCTCCTTTTAGGAAAGCTACCGTTCCTAAATTTGGTTAATGAGATCTGTGTGTCATCATAAATTGATATAGTAATTATGAGAGATTAATCCTGTTCACATTGGGAAGCTGTGTGAGCTTTTTGATCTGAAGAGCTGTCTAAAAATGTGTTTATTCATGTATAATGCATCTGACAAGTGCTAGAGTTGAGGAGAAGAGAATAATGAGACTCTATGAAAGACTTAAGCTTTTTTCTACCTTCAATTTTACAAGGAGTGAGTTAGTTTGAAGCATTTAATGAAGAGGTTAAATGTCCTGAATCCATAGCCTGGAACAAGCCCACACAGTCCTGGCAGTCATTGTAACCAGCAACAGAGCTGAGAGGACATGAAAATGGAAGTACAATTCAGACTGGAATGATTAGAAAAGTGAGCTTAAGAGAAGGGAGAAATAGAAGATTTTCACCCACATAGCACTGCACCTTTCAACAGTCTGTATCTAATTGGTAATTGTGGGACACACCATTGCATCTCTACAAGAGGCCAGTGCCTCCGAAGATGCCAGAATGCTCCTGTGCAACTCCAACAAACAGTTTTGTTTCTGGTTTGTCTGAGCAAGGACTAACATCTCTACCAGTTCTGTTTAGCTAACAAGTGCATTAGGTTTTAAGTGTGGGAAATCTCAGTGCTACCGAATTGACAAGAACTCCAGTGAGTCCTTATGATACAGAAAACATGTCCAAGAAATGTGCTCTCACTTCTGTGGGTTACTGTATGTGTCACAAGTGCTCTGACAGGTTCTTTCATCATCCCAGTATTCAGAAGAAGCAAAAAGAACACATGTAGTACAGCAGCAATAAGTTTTAGGGAAAAGGGGCAGTAATTTTAGAATGATTCTGTGACATAAAGAATACAGCACAGCATTTTTACCTCTGGAAAAGAACACAGCTTGGATTTCGGGACTTCACTGCATTGTCATAACTGGAAGATTACGTTACAAAGATCTCAAGGAAGAAAAAAAAAAACCACACAGGCATTATCATTGTGTAGGGGTGAGGCAGGAGAGTCACTGAGCAGCATCACTGTGGCATTTACTCTGTGCTAGTAGGACACTAAAAATATTGTCTCTGCAAAAGGGGACAGAATGTCCTTTAAGTGCTTGTGCTCGTGGGCGATTTGATGTAGCTTCCCTGACAAGTGAAATTAGAGGATTTGGCTGTTGGAAGAAATTAAAGGATGTTTCTTGATTCAGAAAAGAGAATTTTCTCCAAATCACTTGCCAGCTCATTAATAGGAGCTTGATGTGATTTTCTGAAAATGTGACCTTAACCTCTGCACTTGTAGGTGCATCATTCAAAAGGAATTTATTCCTGCTCATTATTATGGGCTGGTAAAAGCATGTAACAAGGAAATTAAAAAATCACTTGGCTCCATACTGGGGAAGAAAACCTAACAACTTTCTTTAAGGATCCTTTAATCTCAAACTACTTCCTTCAAACTGTGTAAAGCCCACTAGCTTTGGCTGGCATTCCACAGTGAGGATTTTGATGCAGGAATCCTTCTGCTTGACTCTCTACAAGTGAAAGAATCACTTGTACTTCAGGACAGGCCCATTGTGTGCACCTGACAGACCCAAGCTGGGGCAATGCACTCACACAAGACACAACTGGGGCTGGCTCAGCAAACAGCCCCTGCTTGGCTTACAGAAGAAGCTGCTTTGTGAGTTAGCACTTGGTCCTAGATCCTAGTGAGGCAGCTCTGCACTAGACCAGATGGCCTCTCAATGTTGAGAGGATATGCTTCAATTTAAAGTCAGTTTGTGGATCTTTAACCTCACCTTGAGTTATTCTCCTTCAAAACAAAGCAGGTGCTACACTAGCAAAGGCTGGTGCTGCCATTTTAGTAAGCATTTATTGCTTCATCCATTTATTCCAAAACAATATCCTGGGGACATGAGAAGTGTTCATACCAACTGGAGTACCACTCTCACGGGTGGAGAATGACAGCATGTTAGACTGTCAGGCTCCACTTCCTGCCCCAACACATTCCCTGTGTGTTCCTGGGGCAGCCCAAGCCTGAAAAACATCAGCCTTGATGTCACTCTTGATGCCCTCTTCTCAGTGGGATTTAACCCTACCCAGATACCACAGGGGTGAGAGCTGTGGCCAGGGATTTCAGCTGCTCCTCAAAACCACACCTCAGTGATGTAAAAATGGGACCATGAATAACCTTTGGAGCACAAGAAAAATAGCCAGTGAGACTTCCTACATGGACATGGAATTGCAGAAGCCCAGAGAGGGAAATGTTCAAAGTGAAGTTTTCCTGTAGAGTTTTGGGGGGAGAATTGACAGCACCATGTTACCTGACTCAGGGGTTATTTCAAGGATCACAATGTGACAAACTCATAATTTAGGGGCTTTATGATGCTCAAGAGGGAATGGAAAATCTGAATTTAAGAGTAAAATCTTTAACGGAAAGAAAGGAAGTAAAAGAGAGGTGGTTTTAATAATTTTGTGACTCAGACTGTTAAACACCACAAGGAGCAACTTAAAATGCAAGAGGCTAATTCAACCTAATATATGGCTGTAATTTTCCATCCCCCTACCTGAAAATTTAAAATCTGTATGAAAATTATTGTACCAGTGGGTTTCTCCCTCATCTTCCACAGCCTTGGAAGAAATAGACAGTATTTATGAGAGTAGAGTAGGTGGGTGCAGAATTATATTCAAAGCACTCCAGTATTCAGCTGTGAGATGACTGTGAGTCAAAAGTTTCAGGGCATTTAAGAACTGTAGAATATTGAGGATATTTTTGTTACCTCACAGTTTTCTCATTTTCCTAATTTAAAAAAAATTAGCCTGAAGGGGTTAACATCAACTTTGCAAAAACCACCAAGGTCAGATATTGGGAACAGCACCTATGACTACAAAAAAGCATTAATCAGCAGATGCTGCAGAAGAAAAACAGTGCAGGTCTGGAAATGAAAGGAAGTTCTGCAGTGCAGCAGTGCCTCAGAGGTACTACAAGCAGCATTTCTGCTGGAACTGTGACTAGTGACATCAGCACAAAAGGATGCAGCTGAGATGCAAACCTGAACGTCGGCAGAGAGCATCACCAGAGTAAGACCCTTCTAGTCACAAACCTACTGTGCCATTTTATTCTTTCAGCTCTTCAGAGGCTGGCAGTGCTTTAAATGGGAGGCCAAGCTGCTGTAAGTGGTGTATTTACAGCATACTGCAAGGAATAACTGTGAGTGATAACTGTACTCTGTAAGGAGGATCATTAACAGCCTACTAGGAGCTGCAACTATTCAGGACCTTGAGCTAAAGCAGGAGAGAAAACACTGGTCTTGTAAGGTTTTGTTGAGAACTCTCCCATACCGTCTCAGCTGAACTCTCTATCACTAGTATTGTGGTTTTAAGAGAGAGAGTAGCTAATGCTCTATATTGAATTTGCTTATTTCTGATTTAATTCAAAATATCATAAGACTTTAGGGACTAAATTATCACTGTCTAGCAGTACAGCTGTGATATTTGCATGGCACATCACAACAAAACTCACAGTGTGAACGGTTCAAATGTGACCCTGTCCAGATCTGAGAGAGAGGGTGTGGACAGAAGAGTGGAACGACTCATTTCCTGCATTGATGCTTTATCATTACACGAACCCTCAGAACGGGGTCGAATAACAGCAGAATGTGCACAGGCTGTACTGCAGAAGAGCTTTCACTCTTTGAAAACAAAACAAAGGAGCACTATTAAATTATCTGCCTGTGGTAAGGAAAGGGAAGCAGTTACAGATAACCTTGTGTCATATTTTAGATTTAACAGCAGTAAAAAAACCACAACAAAACTACCTGCATGACTCAGAATAAAACAGAAAAGTGTGTAAGTTTTTACATATTACTACTACAATCAATTATATTTTATAGGAAAAACAGTTTTTATTTATATGCAAAATAGGAAAACGTAAAAGAATGCTCCCAGTTAGTCAGGTAGCAAGCTGGCCAGAAGAGGAGCCTTAGACCAGGACTAGATCTCAGGCACGGAAGGCTGGTTGCAGCAAAAACTGCAGCAAGAATCAGCAACTTCGCCTTTTGAGTGGTTCATAAAGTGAATGACGCCACTTCTCAAACACAAAAATGTGGGATTTTGAAGTCTTATTTATATTGCCTAAGCAGATGTAACCTTGTAGCATAGCACAGAAAAGTATAGCCAGATGGTATGGCCGGTTTGGGACTATAATACATTTTCTAGGATTTCAAATGCTCGAGTGAGACAAGGATTCAAAACTTGGAACTGTTCAAGCAGCCCTGCTTAGTATTCTAAGCATGCACCACTTAAATAATTCAAATTGGACTGCGCAATGCAGCGCCTTCTAAGCTGGGAAGTCAGCTGAGTGTTGTGCTCACTAGATTAGGTAATTTGAGCATGGGAAGGGCATCGTACAGTGCAGTGATTTTTTTTCCCCCCTAGGACACACTGGAAAGCTGCTACAAATTGAGCTGTAACCACTGCAGGTACAGAGTGCCAACAAGGCTCACTCTATTTATTCACTTTTTAAAGAAAGTGTGTTACGTGGGTATCACAAAGCTTTCTAGAAAATTTTCAGTGGTAGTTGAGGTAGCCTAACAGCGGGGCTGGTCCTGCCTGACTCAGCAAGGCAGTGCACATTCAGTGACCTTTAGGAACAAGCTTAAATCCTGTGATTGCAAGAAGACTTAGAGATTCACTTGAAGTCCAGCCTGTGATTATGTATTTTAACAAAGAACTGGGCCTTGGCATGTAATTGAGTTTTTTTAAACTCATGACACGGCATGGGCACTGTTCAGGACTCCACACTGTCTTGATTAGAAAAGTCACTCTTGTAGATGGAAGCAATTTGGCAAAAGTTAATTCAGATCCACACTAACATGACATTAATTAGAGGAAAACTTATTCCAGGATAAAAGAATTATTTATTCACTGAAGCTTATTTTCCAAAGGGGAAAAGATGTATAATGAAGTGACGAAATCTGTGCAAAACCTCAACAGCAGTTCTCACTTGCTGTCACAATCCCAGAGTAACTGGCATAAACTAGAACATCCTTTATGTTCCATTCCCACTGCATCCAATGGCAAACTTCTCACTACCTCCAACCACAAAGATTTAGGACATAAACTGGAAAGCATATTTAAGCGTAACCACATTTTTTTAACATTACCACTGGGGTGCTCTGTTAAATAGGTACAAATCTGCAGTGATTGATGTGAACTGAGGCTGAACACCTTTTATATAAACACCTTTCCACTGAATTGCCAAAGAAATTTGCTTTCAGCATTTATTGTTACTTCTGCTTCCCACACACCTCAGATCTAGCAAAACGCACTTGACAAAGGTTCAAAGGAGTTTTTATAAACTGCCCATGCTAATTGTAGCAGCTCACATGGGCCTGTAGAAAAAAATTGTTCTTCTCCTTTCAAATATTCAACTGCAAATTGAAGATGCCTTTTGAAGGTTTTACAGCCTTAGAAATGCCTGGAGACTGACATTTGAGAACAGTGCTCCCACGAGGGAAGGGAACACATCTAAGGTATGGCTCAAAGGCAGAGATGTGTGCACAGTGCTTTCTGAACAGAAAGAGAAAAATGCAGTTACCTTCAGCTTTTAATGCTGACTTTGCATGTCCTATGGCTTCCCATGGAGATGGAATATCTAGGAACACGGCATCTGCAATGTTGGAGACCCCAAAGCCATTTTTGCAGACATCCTGGTTGGTCACAGTGACCAGGTGCTCCACCCCGTGCTCCCGAAATTCCTCCCGCGCCTTCTGGGCCCTTTGTTGGTGGAACTCCACTGTGTACAGGTGCCCGGTGGGAGCCACGGTCCGGATGAGAGCATGGGAGAGGGACCCACTGCCTGTACCTAGAAAAGACAAACAGCTCAGGAAATTGAGTTTGTCAGTGCCAAACATCAGAACAAAAGTCTTCTCCATTAGTCTTCCAGCGTGGAACACTTGTTCAAAACTCCAATGAGCACAAACCACTGGTTCAGCTCCTGAAAGGGAACAGTCCTTCCTTCACAAGGAGAGAGGGACTAGGTGACCTAGGAAACAGTCTTCCGGGTCCTCAAAGCATTCATTGAAAAATCTGGCAAACCCAGGATCTGTCCTATCTCCCTGGAGTAGGAAATTAATGCCAAGGGTCAGCTCTAGCTCTAACAACTGCCTCTAGAGAACACCAGGAAGTAAATGCAACAGGAAAAATCCAGGGGAATTAACTGGAGAGGTTTTTTTCAAAGTGTCAGACTCTTCTGGGGTGAAAAGAGATTAAGGCAAATTTTAACAGATTTTCAAAACCTTATACTTCACTAAACAAAGAAAAGATGTTGGCAAGGGTCCGTGCTTGAAAATCCTATTAATATCCATGCAAACAAATGGCTGTCAGGATAGAGTTTGCTTTGCACAGATCTCTTAAGAGACATCCTCAACTCCCACTGGAATTACCCAAAACTAAGGCCTCTTGGCTCCTTGCAGCCACACTGATCAAGCACCTGCTTTCACAGGTCACTTACACACATACACACCTACACAAGCTTAACTCAGTCTAACAAAATTTACCACAAAATTGTAGGTAACTACAATTACCACATACAAACAAGACATAGATTTTTTTCCTTGTTTTAGTTCCTTGATAATTTAGGAAACGTACTTTAAATGATCCATTGGCGTATTAAATAGACGAATGACTAATAACAAACATTTTCACTGAAGAAAACACCCATATATCAATTCCCATTGCAAATTACTCACTCAAGTGGCATTTAACAGAGCAACCCCCCAAATTCAAAACTCCACAGCAATCCCAAATTATCTGTTTATTGATTCATAATTCTGTGCTAGGAACACATTTCTCCTGTAGAAATAAATTCTATTTCTAGCTATTTTCAATGACTGTTCAGCCTGAGGCAAGTTCTTTCAGCTAACATAAATCTTAGAAAACTTATAAAGGACAGAATCTGAAGTACAGCAGCTCAGAAACAAGTAGAAAGGAAATTAATTAGGGGGCACAGGGGCCGGTACAGCCGCCTAATTGGCGCAGCACTTTCCACAATCATACAGGAAATCCAAGTTCACTGGCAGATCCCAGGTTCTTGCTCTCCAGTCACATAAGGGGAGGAATTCAGACTGTAAACAGAGCTCAGGGCCCACGTTTGCCACCAGAACAAGCGGCGGCACCGCGGAATCAGCACTGCTCCTCTGCTTCCCTCTGAGAGGGCTCTGACCCCGGCGGGCAGACGGGCACCCCCCTGCAGCTTCTGCAGGGCACATTACAGGGGGAGGGAGCACCTACAGATCTAAGAACTGGCTTCAGAGAGGTCCAAGAAAAGAGAAAAGCTTTCACACACATGCATGTAATAAATATTCAAGTATTCAAGGTAATATTAAAATAAAACAAAGAAAAAGCAAAACACACCTACACGTGCATGCATCAAAAACTACCCCTGTCATGGCACTTGTAGGATCTAAATGGCAGCATGAACTTTCCCCTGGTCAAAGGAGTGATGGTAGCACAGCAGCCATGTGGTTGTGAAAATTCAATTATATATGTGCATAGCAAAGAAATAGTATTCCATTCATATGTTTTTAATGACAAAAAAGCAGGGAACTATTGCTCACAGGATGCTAAAGTCTGAAACTCTGCTTTTACATTTCATGCCAAAAGGGAGGATTACACAACTGAGAACTATTGTAAAATGAGAGAATGGAATTGTTTTAACCTCTCAAATGTGTAGTGCTGCACACTTTCTGCATCTCTCTCTGCTAATCTAAAGGAGTGAACAGGAGGCCTGTCAGCACAGCTGGGCTGTAAGCAGAAGAGGGAGGCAGCTTGCACATGTATCCAGTTTCCTTGTTCATATTCTTTTACATTTTTAATCACTTTCCTTTTAAATCTGCTCTTAAAAACACCACAGAAGATACCATTTGTCTCCTCCATAGGAAAACCCATTAAGATTTTTTGGCTACTTTTCTGATACTCTTCTTTTATTCACAAACACTCCAAGCTAAACCCTGAACTAAAACCAGGATGCTGGAAGTCACCACTTGCAGGCGTATTACAGACAGAGCTTTTGTTAAACAAGGTTGCCAGGAATTATTTATTGTTGACTGACTACCACAAACATGAGAACAATACATATGTATCACATTTTAACATATCAAATTCTATCACATTAATATTATTAATGGAAGTATTTCTGAAGATGCTGCCTGCCTTCTCTGTGACAACACTCTCAAAACTACTGCAGGAAACAAGGAACAAGATGGTTATGAATCACCCACCGTTGTAAAGTCTTTCCTTAAAAACGTATTTTGAACCCAGACCTGTGACATGATGACAACCCTTAACTTTCATGTGCTTGACAGATCAGCAGATTTGATGTGATTCATTAATTTGAGAGTCTGGCATGAGTCCATACCTGCCACAAGCTCTAAAGCCCAATCAGCACTATCTACACAAGGCAGGAGCTCAACCTTGTTTTTGTGATGTTGTAGAAGGGGAAATTGATGTTTATATTCACCTTCTTCCTTGCAAATCTGCAACGTTCAACATTTCTGTCCTGCTGCCACCTTCTCAATTTCTCTTTGTCCTTACCTCAAAATCACTACTGAAAAAAAGCAAAATACGACTCAGAGTCTTAGGCACCAGTTTGGAGTAAGTTCTAGTCAGGTATAGGTTTCCTTGGGAATTTAAAGGTATCCTTAGCATGATACAGAATCAGTCAGGACAGCAGCAAAATGCAAGGAGTACTACTGCAGACATGTACTAGAATGCTACCAAACCACAAATAGCATACCTGAATTACCTGTATACAAAAAACTGGATACTCAAAAATTACTATTTTGTATCAGAAGAGGCAAGACAAGAACTGGAAGAACTTCAGTGGATTTTCATTCGCATAGAGGTGCAGTGAAATGCCTGTTTTCCTGATATGACCTAGAAAGAAGAAGGTAAGACAACTAGAACAACTAATTTATAATTTTTACACCAGAATGCTCCCTTTCTGACAGCTTGCACTATAAATAGCCTTAGGAATTGTTTGCTCTCTTCCACAGGACAATGCCCACATAACTACTGCATATTAATCATGAATGGACTGTACAGAAGAGAGGTAAAACAACAACAATTCAAACTGTACCAAACTGAAAGCCTTAACAGCACAACTGCTGCTTTAAAGCTCACTTAGGTGAGCACTTATGTCATTGCTAATTTTCACTTGGAAAATGTGATGCTCTTTTACATTGACTGTTGTGTGATCTCAAACACCTTAGTCAAAAAGCAGACATCTGCATTGCAGGCATTTAATGAGACATCACAGGGGCCCCAATATGCCACACAAAGCTCAGTATCTGAGGAGGCAGCCCTGTGCAGGGGATCAGCACAGAGCAAACCAGGAATGGGCTCCACTTCAGTCCAAGGGCAGGAATTAAGCTCCTCTGTTAAACCCACATGAGTTAGGTGGCTAATGGCCCTGCAAACTGGTGCAGTATCCTTTCCTTCTTTTTGGGCTCCAGCACATGACATTCTCCTTCTCTGATACATTTAAGCTCTAGGGCAGTGTTTCTGCCCCTCTCCCAACAAGGAGAACATTGGAGTTTTAGGATTTCAGTCCTAACAAGTGGATACCTATTAAAACACTCTAGCTCAGCACCTACTGGTATTTCCTCCTGATTTGCAGACAAGAAAGTATTGATCAGACGAACTTCTCGATTGCCCTGACCTCCAAGAGATCTGTTCTTCTCACCCTCTACTTATTCAAGTGACAGGTTTTCCACAGAGAAGCCTCCACACACCTCAGCCATCTCGAGGCAATGTCCATGTTAAAATCATTTCTCACCTTCTCAAAGTTGCAGTGAACAACATCTAAGCTGTTCAAAACTAAAGCATGTTCTTTCAGCACAGAATACTGCCAAGACTGAGTGTCACCACAGCAGAGTGCAGATGCTTAACTGATATAGAATACAGGGCACATTTTATGCTGCCTTCTGTTTAGTCTGGTTTCCTTATTGCAAAGGATATTTGTCTAATCTCCTGGAATCCTACCCATGCCATAAATGTAAGTGACCTGATTCTGTGTTCCACTACGTTTTCTCTTTGCAGGCTATCGCTTGGCTTGTCTTCCCTAGAAATTTCTCATCGTAGTGCTTCTTTTTAAAGAAGGAGCTACAAATTGTCATTTAGGATCTATAGATGTTTACAGCTGTGTGTAAGCAAAAGCATTTTGGAATAAAGCTGAATAAGTTGTTAAGTGCACAAAAAGGTTCATATTGCTTGGAAACAGGAAAAGAGAAAAGTATGCAAAGTTTTATTTAAGACTGGGTCTCTAAATTATCTAGTAACATTTTGATAGTACTTAAGCTTTTGATGCAAAATTTGGCTACCTAAGATATTCTGAAATGAGTAAATACAACAAAACAATGACAGTGTTGCTCTGTTTGTCTCCTAGCTACACCACTTAGCCCTAGCAAACAGTAAGATAGGTCATGAGTCAGCCATGAGAACGGAAGGAGCCTCAAAACCAAGGGAAAATTAATCTTGAGACAGAGCTAACAACTCCACAGCTAAAATCTGTCAGGAAACTCTGAACAGATGAAGACTGCTCACTGTACATGACAAGTTTGTGTAATGAATTGTAATGAATATGTGAAAAGATATTAAGCATTTGATGGAAATTACCCCAAATATCCTACTGGGAAGATAGTCAAGGGCACAAATCACAGTGGCAGAGGTAAGACACAGGAAGAGAAGGGACAGAGAGAAGGAAGAAGAGAGAGGGGGAGAGAATTTCAAGGAGATGAGCTGATGGCTAAAAGAGAAAACAGCTAATCAAGAAGTTTACTTTACAGTCAAGTAGTTCCCTTTACAGAAGATTAGCTTCTCTCCTGCCTATCTGTCATGGACACCATGCTGAAGCAGGCATTTTAGGCAACAGGCTGGAGGTCAGAGAGGGCCCCTGCTTACTGACCAGACTGAGGAGCTGAGGCAAGGATAGTACGGAAGTTTTCAAGGCTGGCACTGCCTACAAAAGAATGTGAAGAATTAATTTTGCCTTAGAGATTCAAATTTTCCTTATAGATTCAAAAGTCTGAATTTTTTAGGGAGGAATCTTCTACAGAATGGACGTAATATGGTTAAGAATATGGCTAGGTTCAGAACTGCATGAAGAGTGTGCTTCGTGGTCAGGTGAAATTACAGGATGAAAGTGAGTCCAGAAAGTCTGGAAACAAATGCTGTAGGGTATGAACAGCATTCCTCATCAGCTGCATGACAGCCACAAGGCTGAATACATTTCAGTGATGCCTCTTGTGGTCAGAGGTTTGGTTCATGGAATCACCAGAGACTCAGAGAACGGTTTGGGTTGAAGGACATCCTAAAGAGTCTCTAGTTCCAACCCATCTGCCTGGGACAGGGACACCTTTCCACCAGACCAGGTTGCTCAAAGCCCCATCCAGTCTGGGCTAAAACACCTCCAGGGATGGGGCAGCCACAGCTTCTCTGGGCAACCTGTGCCAGGGCCTCAGCACCCTCACAGTAATGGGTTTCTTCCTAATAGCTAATCTAAATCTCCTCTCTTTCAGTTTAAAGCTATTCCCCCTTGTCCTACCACTCCAGGCCCTTGTAAAATTTCCTCTCCCCAGCTGTCTGGAAGCCCCTTTAGGTACTGGAAGGTGCTATCAGAGCTCGCTGGAGCCTTCTCTTGTCCAGGCTGAAGAACCCCAGCTCTCTCAGCCTGTCTTCATAGGGAAGGTGCTCCAGCCCCTGATCATCTTCATGGCCTCCTCTGGACTTGCTCCAATAGATCCACATCTTTCTTACTGCCCCTCTGTTGGGGGCCCCAGCATCAGTTCAGTGCTTTGTAATGGCAAGTGAATATTGTGGTTTATGACATTTGTACTGATGAGGCCTTTCTAATACTTCAAAAGGTGCTGTGCAAGGATCAGGTTTTCTAATTCTTCTCTCACTCTAACCTGAACAGCTGCTAAGAGGTAGATAAGGGAGACATTAAAAAATACAGACATAATTAGTTTGGGCACATTCCAGACTCAAATTAATACTTCCAAACTTTGGTCTGTACTTTACACTAAAAACAGAGCTGCAAACAATTTACATGTACTTAAGACACAAAAAATTGTAAAGACACAAGCAGTATTTGTCAAAAAGCCTGTAAGCACTTCAGAAGAGTCATAAGCATACGGCCGACTTGCTGGGACTCCACAATAAACTCTGAAACATTTATTAAGTATCCATTAATCATTAAGTCCTCATTACTTTTTTATGAGTGTCCTCTTCAACAAAATCTATACCCAGGCTGTGAGTTTGAAAATTTCATAATTGTTTTTGAGAAGCTCTAGTGTAAGGCTGGGTGGCAGCTCCTGTTACTCCTTCTCTGAGAAACCATGAGGAGCCAGAACACTGCTCTCAGCCTTCAGAAATCCAGTCCCTGAGCTCAGAAACCCATTGCTGTGTGGCAATGAATAGGGTTTAGCAATTTTTAATTTGGGATTTAGCTGAAGGGAAACAAAAAAATCCAATTAACATTTCTGCTCATGTGAGTCTGATTTTGTGAATGCTGAAGGATCACTGGGATGGTGGTTAAAGTACTTTTGACTAAATTACGTTTTGTCTGAATACTACGCTCCATCGAAGCCAAAATATTTCTGAGATTTATCAGATTAAATGAGGTTTCACATGCTGTACTATTAGGACAGACACTCTTTTACATCTCACCATGGAGAGAGGACAGTAAAAACGCCTTCATGTGTGGGGACTGGAAAGAAGGGACTTTTGTTTGGAAAAAATATTTGAAAGGTTTCATATTGGTTCCCATGTAGTATTAAAAATAAATGGAAACCCCTCAAAATCAGCTGTCAAATGGAATTATTATCCTACAGGGAGCCTAGCCTGGGGAGTTGAGATCAGGATTAGATTTGGAGAGTGGGGTGACACAAAAGAGAAAGATTTAGCCTTTTCCTTTATCTAAACATTGTTGTACATGCAATAAACACAAATGGAGTTATTAGAGTTACCTGACAAGATGAAACTTTCATACTATTGGGCCACTCACAGCAGGTATTTAAGCAGCTATTTTAAATACCACAGTTCTGGAAAGATGAGGCTGTTAAAAACGGTATCCAAATGGGGAATTCCTCAGAGCAGGGACCAGTATTTTGAAAAGGTCTTAGCTCTAGTAACAGTGCTAACAGTTTTAAAACTCAACATACCTTTATAAATTAGGAATTAGCAGAAGACAGAAAAAGGATCATATTCCTGCACCTCCGTCATGAAACATCAGGCAGATGCAGAGTGTCCTTATAGCCTCTTCAACAGAGTATGCCTGGGTCATTTTAATTATGCATGTACTGCTGACAAGCTTGCTCTTTATGTGTTTATTAAAGAGGATTAAAAATAGTAAAAACTGTATTAATATGTTTGTATCTTTTAGGACAAATCATGATTAATCAATTTAAACTATATAATTAAAGTGATATAAAATTAAGCCTTCTGGTTATTCTACTCTGTTTTTATTATCACGTGCAGAATATCATTTATATTCACAGCATTTCAACATGACACAGAGGGTGTTTCATCTTACTTTTTCAATCCTTTCTTCTCACAGTTGTGGAGACTAATTCAAAATCTTGCTTGCTTACAATGGCTAATACAGGACACACTTCCACAGTTGAGTTAGTAAGACAAGAGGAAAAGAGCCCAGCTTTTTTTACAGAGCCTGCTTTGCCAGTCTGTACAGCAACTGTGTATATAAGTATAATAAAAAAAAAGACAGACCTCTGTGCTAACTAATGCTTAAAATACACCTAAACCCAGCACCAGCAGGAAGCAGACTCAAGTGTCTTACTAGACCAGATTTCATGTCTTGATTCTACTCATCATCATTGGGTTGGTTCTGTCTAGCCCACACAAGGTTAATCCAGAGCTAATGATTTTGGATCAACAAATACCATTGAATTTAGGATGGCACCAAAGCAGGCTACATCACCACACTGGAGGCTCCAGGTGTCAATACCTGTTAAGTTTTTAATTCAAAGTAAATCTGCAGTAAGGTCTCTTGCTTCAAGGTTAGCCAGACAGATTTGTTGCAGTACTCTTTCTTCTTTCCTTTCTTTGTGAACAGTGAACCTTGCAAGCAATACAAGGATAAATACAGCAGTAAAACTGTTCACTTTGCCTGGAAAGCTGAAGTTGCAATACATTGACTGTACAGGCACTAAAATGAACCTGGTGACAGCTTCCCATTAGCAAAAAGGATTGTTTGTGGCTATGATTTTTGACTCACAACATTTTTGGAAACTGAGTGTTTACATTTCTTAGGTGTTTAGATAAGCAAGAGATTAAACATTTTTATCCTCTCTAGGCACCTTTGACATTATTGAAAATATTTTATGTACAGCTCTGTACACTTGACTACTCTGAGTGAGACAGGACATGGAGCAATTCAAATCTCCCCCTCCCCAAATAATTTGTTATTTATTTTTCCCATCCTGTCTAAACATAGCAGGGAGGGGAAGAGCTGATGAATACAGCAATTTCCCATGACAAAACAAAAAATATCTGATCATCCTACAAACCAAATTATGAACTCATAGCACCCAACCATTTTCAGAGCATCAGAGGCTTCTGCACAGGGTTTTGCCTGCTTCAAGTGCTGCTGTACAGCAGCCAGATGAATGCACTGCCTGGTTTTTAATGGGTGAAACTGGATGCAGAGATAAGTGGTGTTTCAGTTGTATTGGAAAGTGGTCATTATGCCTGAAAAGCTGCCCAAAATTATGCATGAGTGGGAACAGGAAATGGTAAGTGCAAGAAAGTACCGTGCATCACAGTCCTGTCATGCTGATCCTCTGCCCTATCTAGGCTTGAGAGGGAAGTGCATGAAACTGCTTCATAAAAATGTTCAGCCAGAAAAAACAAGGACAAACTACCTCAGTTCCTACTTCTCCAAACCATAGAGATTCACTCAAATCAAGCAAGCCTCATACTGCCTGTAGTAATAAAGTTATGAAGACATTATTATAAACTCTATGTAACCAAGAAATCATTTATGTCAAATTTTGCTCCTTAGTTCCAAATCAAGCAAAATCACAAAAGCTGTAATAAATTAAACCAAGTTTAGAAACAAAACACAGCCCTGTGGTGAACACATCATCCATTGTATTATATCTGTGATTTTGCATGAGGTTGTGGTGCTACAAGTAGATTACACTTGGGAAAAGAAGAATGGAATTTATGTACTTACATGGGACATATATATAAATACTGTCAATTTATTTCTCTTATTAGTTCAGCACCCTATCACCAGAGATTCTTTCACCAGGTTATTTCAACTATGTCCTCTGAAACTGCAAATTCAAAGCCGGAATCTTGATTCAAATCATGTATTTAAAAATATTTTTTAAATACTTAACAACAGTTTTAGACAAGCAAAATGAAAATGCTTATGTATTTCTTCTAAGAAGATGAATTAAGCAAACACATGCTCAGAGGTATAGCCATACATGAGGCTGCATAACAAGGTAGCACCAATTTTTGAAGAAACAGCAGCTGATAACATGTGCACATGAAACAGAATTCTTCAACACGTGGGCAGGGAGAATTGTACCATGGTGGAAAAGAAGTGCAACTTTTTGCAAAATATAAAGAAAACCCTCTTTTTTCATGAAAGTGTTGGTGTTAGCTCCTAATAAAGGATTTCAACATAGTAATTATTACCTGATTCACATACTATGGAGCCTGGCTTCAGTTCCAGCATCATGGTGATGATAGAGATGTCAGTGGAATACAGAATCTGCGTCCTGTGCGGGAGATTCATGGTCCACAGTTCTGGAGTTGGATGAAGAATGAACACCCATCCTCCTTTACTGCAGGTCACTTTGGAGCCATACCTCTTGCCTATGAGGTCTGTGGAATGCCTGATGACCCCATACTTAGTCTGTGTTACAGTTCCATGCTGGACTTTCACAGGAAACATGGACTCATGGCCCAGGAACACAATAGCTGTGTCACCATCCTTTATCGTATCTCCATATTCAACAAAGCTCATTGTGACAATCTTGCAGCTGGCTGATGGTTGTCACCTAGAGAAGAATAAATATGTCAGGATAGTTTCACAGGATCACAATGGAGCTGAACCTACAGACATAAACCCAAGTAATTTTATTTTCTCCAATACAGAACAAAACAAGACTCTGCAAATAAGATGTTAGCAAGAGAGCTCCAGGAAGTTCAGGGACTTGCCCTCCACTGTACTGTTGATCCAATTACAACCAATGGAAAGATCCCACAGATTTGAATATAACAAGTATTTTTCCTGGTTTATGGTACATTTCAAAGAAAAATTGGGAAATACATCATAATTTACTCAGCCTGCTCCACAATGCTACTGCAGGTTAGTACCAGTTTCAGCACCCTGTTCAATTACAGTTCATGAGCACTCAGAGCCTGTTACTAAGTAGTAACTTCTGTTCCCATCTTCTTGCTTATTTCTTGGGTGATTTACAACACAAAGACATTCTGCTGCTTGCTTGGACCTCAGTCATGAGCTATTAGGATCACTAACAAAAGTATACTTGAAAGTTTTCCAAATGAACGTTTAGAGATAGGCTAAAGGCATTAATTTATGCATAAACTTGTGGAAACTAACTATGTGGAAAAAAAAATATTGTGGCCTTTAATTTGCCATTGGGGGTGCCAAGTAATTGTCTGGGAAGTGATCTCTGCTACAGCTAAAAGTAAACAACCATTTGCAAGCTAATGCCAACATCTGAATCACTTCAGCCCCATGGTGTCAGGGCTGTTTTAGAGAATTACAATTAAATTTTGATGGTTTTGAGAAGACAATCTAGAAATCAGAAGGCAGCTTACAATGAAACCTGACATTGCCTTTCAGATAAAGCAGCTAACTATCTAAGCTGCAGGTTGATCAGTTCATGCAAGAATTGTTTAATGAAGTAATAGGGATCCCAAAGTTAGAAATTAAAGCCTATGACAGAAGGCTTTGAAAGTCAGATATCTGGTACGTCACCCCTGGCAGAATTAAAAGCAGCATTACTTTTAGTTTCAGAATAATTACTGAATTCCAGCACTTTTGTATTGAATGTTTAACAATCTGATCCTGCTTCACCATTTTAATTAAAAACCTTCCGTTCTCAAATTGCAGTCTGGTTTCGCTGACCAGAACTCCATGAAGCTCGATTTGCTGTTAAGCAGCTGGATTTATAATTTTTCCACTGCCCTCACTAAGGATGATAAACAGATGTGCTGGTGGCCGAAACTTCCAAAGCTTATGACATGCTTATTGTGTAAGGAGTTCAGATGCCAAGGCAGAAGAGGCTTGTCTGGACATATGGTGAAATAGTAAGAAGGGCATCCCATGAATTCAGAAATGTATACATAAAGGACTTTGTGAGATAGAACAAATGCTGTGTTTTATAGCTTACACCTTATGATTATGTTCATCTCTTAATCTTCCATAAATTACACTTTTAGTTCTCACTCCAGATACTATTAATGTAGTGCAGTTTTCAGCTCTCAGAAGTGTCATTTGAAAGGACCTCGAATGGAATCCATTTCTTTCAC
Organism: Daphoenositta chrysoptera; assembly: GCA_013397915.1. NCBI lineage: Eukaryota > Metazoa > Chordata > Aves > Passeriformes > Daphoenositta > Daphoenositta chrysoptera. The sequence continues at coordinate 97,247 of VZRO01000201.1, read as the reverse complement.
AGTATTTACTGCCGTTACACCCATGTGCTTAAGAACATTCCTGCAGCAGGCTTGCAGGAACACTGAGTGAACTCCTCTCCCTTTGATTACACCAACAGGCTCCCAGCTTTCTTGCCTTCCTTTGAGCCACTACACTTACCACAGCTAATTGTCACAGCAGAGAATCACATAATCATCAAGGCTGGAAGGGACCTTTAAGATCATCAAGTCCAGCATGTCCATCCATGTCAGTGCACGCTGACATCGCAGGTGACACATCTCTCAAGCTTAGACCTCAACCGGCACATTATATTCACACACTTGGGGTAAAATTGCCATCTGTGAGGAATTTTGGAAGTTTCTTTGCCTCGCCCACTTGTCAAGGAGCACAGTGAGCTACAGCCACTTGAAATACTTTCCATTCCCTGGCAGTGCAGAGGCGCTGTTACATTTCCCCCCCGAGCAGCAGGCAGGGGACTGGTGCAGCACCATTCACACACGGTGTGGGGAGAACGGCAGCGGTGGGAAACTGAGGCAGCGTCCCTGCCACGGGGTCACCACTTTTCTGTGGGATTGCCAGGGCCGCAGCGACCTAAACCCAACGCCCCAGGCGATCCCTCGCAGCCTCACAAACTAAACCACTAACATGATTCTGCGTTCCCTTCAGTCACAACCCAGGCACACACCTCCCTCCCCTGACCGGATCCCACAGGGAGCTCCGGCAGGCTGCCCCTTCCCCCTCCTGCAGCCTGGCTGCTTGGCACGGGGGCAGGAGCCTCCCGCAGCCGAGGCAGGCACAGGAAGGGACCCGCCCAGGCACACCGAGTGCCGCCGCTCAGGGGTGGCCCCGGTGCCGGGAGCCCTCAGCCCCCTGCCGTAGCCCGAGGGCGGTAACGCGGCTCCGGCACCCCAGCAGCGCATCAGCCCGTCCCAGCGGACCCGGGAACCTCGGCTGCGGGCGAGTGAGAAGCACTGGGCAGGGAAGGGCTGAGAGGCGGGATTCGCCTGCGGGAGAGCAGCGTTAACCCGTGACGGCCCCGGGCGGCGGCTCCCCGGGGGAGGAGCGCCCTCGCCCCAGCGCCCCGCGTCCCCCCGGCTGTCACCGGTTCTCCCCGTGCCCCGAGCCGTTACCTCCCCAGGCCCGGCCCGGCCCGGCCCGGCCCGGCTCTCCTCACACGCGGAGCCCGCCCAGCGCCTCCTTCCGCCCCGGTCGCAGGCTGCTGACGCTCCCGCCGCCTCCGCCCCCGCCAGCCCTGCCTGCAGCCGGGGAGTCGTCGCCGCCGCCGGTACCCGGCGCGGTGAGACTTAGTTCCCATCGAGGCGCCGGTTCCCCTCAGTCCGTCATGCCCACAGTCCTATCGAAGCACCCGTCCCCCCCAGCGCAAGCATCCCCCTCAGCCCGCCATGCCCACAGTCCCATCGAAGCATCCATCCCCCCCGGCACACCCGTCCCCTCAGCCCCACTGCGGCGCCTGTCCCCCGCAGCCCTGTGGTGACCGCCGCCGCCCCGTCCCCTCACTGCTCCTTGCTGGGTCCTGAGGAGTGGGGACGGTCACTGACCGCCCTCAGCAGCCCCACGCCGGGGTGGTGCTCCTGCCTCGGGCAGCTGCCCTGGCAGTGAAAGTTGAGGGGTCCCAGTGGGTCACTGTGAAAAGCCATGATGGGGACTGATAGCCCCAGTGGGAACTTGGTGTTCATCACCCATGGAACCTGCGGGGTGTTTCGAGGGCCACCACCAGCAGGGCTGAAGCCCCTTCCCCTGGGAATGACTCTGCCTTTGCCATTGGCAGACCTGGGCTTTGCCTCCAGGGCCCAGGCAGGCAGCTTCCAGAAAGTTCCACATGCCCTTCCCCCAAGGCAGTCTCAGGGAAAGGCAGCTCAAGGCCAACCAAGCTTTTCATAGGGGTTTCATAAGGCTGCAGGAGAAACCACACTGTGGGCTCAGAAGCAGCAGAATTGTTATCTAACCCCCTAACAGCATGGTACTAACTCCTACTTCTGTCTCGTGTTTAGGATTGAAGTGATGTGGAGAGCCCTGCCTGCCCTGGTGGTACGGGGGCTGTAGTCAGGAGGCAAGGAGGAGCAAAGGAGGAGAATATCGCCTCATCTTCTGCTCACAACAAGCCCAGGCCACCTGGCATGGGAGCGGTATGGGCATAGCAGGGAGCGTGTGAATCACCCTGGACGTGCAGGTAGTGTTCCTGGCTAAATCAGATAACGCTCTGTACTGTGCAGCATTCACCAGTAACCTGTAATACACAGTAATGGAGAAAAAGTCGTCCTTTCACAATCACAAATACAGTAACGGAGAGCTGTTTAGATGATGATCTGGGATTTTTTACATTTATGTGGTTCCACCAAGTATAAGGGATTTTTTTTCCCATTAGCTTCAGTGAGAACATTTTTTGTTATGGTGTTGACCTGCCCATAGCATAATTGCAGCAGTCTTTGTTAGTTATGAAACTCTCCTCCATCTAATCTAAACATAATGTATGCAGTTTCAGAGGTTTCTTAAACTGCAAACTCCTACTCAGCTGTTTTTCTGACTGGCAATCATGGCTCTGCTGTGCCTTTATATTTGCACCCACTTCGTTTAATTTTCTGTCATTTTTAGTGTCATTGGTTATATTTGTCATTGTTTATGTTCTCATGTCCTTTCTTTCCCATGATGGGCTGCTGTTCAGATCACTGTGGGCCTGACGGTATGCAAGATTGAGACACTCAGCAACTCCTCATTTCCACAGGCACTCTGCTCACTGGAAACAATCAGTAATTTTCAACGGACTGCCTAAGCAGTGAGAAAAAATACACCAAGGGTAATAACTAAGCAAATATATTTTAAGTGATAAATGGGAAGAGAAGTTTCATTTGACAAGTTAAGCAGATGCAGCTATGGCCAATTTCTTTAATCTACCAGTAGATGAGTGTTATGTTTAATTTTCAAGTGGTGTGTAGTTGTAGATTAGGAATTGGAAACAATTCAGTTGTTCACAGCAAACCATTTTCTCTTGCTGTTTCCTAATTTGGAATATTCTTCTGTGTTTCCAAGATGATGTTTATCCCCTAATTCTTCTGGTTCATATTACGTTCACGCAAGTAATTTCAAAAGACACATTCACTAGCTAACACCCATCTCCTCTTGCACTTGTACACCACACAACATTTATAATTAAGCCTCTTAGGAAGTTAGCTGCATGGCCCATGATTAACTTCCCTTAATTTTTCATTGTTAAAGCTCAGTACAAAAATCTCTGGAGTAATCAGCCCACCTTTCCATTCGGACATGTAGCATATAAATCAGTATTCACTCAGATACCATCCCAGCATGGAAAGTGAGTATTGGTGCCTTTATCACAGTCTAACAGGCCATACAGGCTTATCCAAAGCGAGTGTTTCCCAGCAGATGAGGCAGATAAAGCGGGTGATCAGAGCCTGTTGACACAGGGCACAGCATCTGTAATTAAGTCACTAGGGAAGCTGGCACGGAATGCTGTGACCAAGATAGGATCCAATTTACACACAGCTTTCAGCAAATCTTAAAATGCTGTCTGAGTAAAACCCAGCCGCTTCTGACTTACTGCATGCTAGAAACTTGTCAAATAGTGGTGAGAAAAGGGGGGTAGAGGGTGCATTGTTTATCAAACATGTAAATTGGATATATTTTAGTGGTTTTACGTTTGTGACTCTCTTTCCATGTCACCCAAGTTCCGTGAAGAAGAGGTGTGTGTTTGTGTTGGAAGTGCTTAATGTATGGCACACTGAGCCTACTCACTACCTGCTTACCATGACTGGTATTCCCTGTTCTGCAAGACTGGGAGAGAAAGAGCATATCCAGTGAATAGAAATGGATCCTTGGCTTTTGGATCTTGAGGTGACCTTGATTCCACAAATCTCCTGAACAATTACATTACAGAACAGTTGATTGCTTCTTTGTTTGTGTGGCAATTGATTATGGAATAAGATAAAAGGAGCCTTCAGAACCTACCCTCATAGGCTTTTTTTTCTTTTTGTGGAGAACACCACCACAAAAATATGGTGTAATGTAAGAAAATGGTTTTAGTATATTTCTGTTTCAAATTAAAAATTTAAAAATCGTGTTTTACATTTAAAAAATCCACAATCAGCATTGTGTTTGCAACTGAGGTAATACAGTAATATTACATTTATATTGTAATTTTTTGAGGACTCTAGGTACAATTTTACACTTATAATCATTTAATACTTATTTAGGCACGCATTATTTGCAATTTACACTATTCGAAAGCATGAGCATGAAACTAGTAGTGTGTAGGGGAAGATTTTGTGAGGTTAAAAGTGCAGAGGAGACCTAGAGAGAGGATTTGTTCTTTGATCCGGAAGCTAAGAGACCGGACTTGCACAGATGCCGAGCCCTTGGCTGCTCCTGGAGATCTGTACACTCAGCATCTCCGTCTACCAGACCTGGAATAACTCGGAAATCTGGACGGCAGCCAAACACAGCACATTTTTATTTGAAGCAGTCTAGGCTTTTTATTTTGCAATGATTTCCTCTATACGTATATTATTATTTTGAAGTCCGAAGCAGTTCTGTAAAGCGAACATGCTTCTTGTTGTTAGGGTGAGGGTACTGGTCATGGTGCTGAAAGGGTTGTGGTGGGGAAAGAGTTTCAGGTGATGTCGCCTGACATTCACAGCTCGTGTCAAGGAAAGCAACTCTGGGACTCAGATCCGCATTCTCATGGATAAGTATACACTGTTTGGACAGGAGGATAAACATGGGTTCTGCTGTGAGAAACACGTCAGAGAAAGATGAAGATACTATTATGTAAAGGTGAAAGTCAAATCAAGAAACTTATTCACGTTTTTAACATGTTATTATTTCTGCAAACAGCAGGATTCTCAGCTGCATCTTAGCTTTGGGACAAACCTGCTCATTTCTACAAAAAGACCAGTGGAAGTTACTATTTCCGTGATTTTCAGGTGAGCTTTAGATGGGTCAGATCCCAGAGTTCCTGTGCCTGTCTTTAGCAGGAAATCACCCACTCTCCAATAAAAGCTGAAGACTTTTTTTTTTTTTTTTTGGCACATGACAAGAGCAGAGGATTCACTGTGATTTACACAACCACCCTACTTCCGTTCAAATTAAACTGTAAAGCGAGCCCACGGCTTCGCAGGTGCTGGAGGCGAGGCGCAGGTCCTCCCTCTGCAGAACCGGGCTGCCGGGGGCCGGGCGCCGCATCCGCAGCCGCCTCAGGGGCTTCTGCCAGCTCGGGGGCAGCTGCCACTCGCGAGGCTCAGGGCACGGCCAGGCCGCACGCTACATAACCCTTATTTTGGGGCGGTGCGTTTTCACACCCGCATTTGAACCCTGAGCAAGCCGTTGACAAAGGTGTGAAGCCCGCAACCGGCTCCGTTGGCGCGCGACGGCGCCCGTTGGCCGGTGGCGCAC